>CM055898.1:89864431-90458114 GCA_029582155.1 Panopea generosa | reverse complement strand
GTGGTATTCACGCTAGTTTTTCATGAATTTGAATTTAAATTTAAATTAAACACTTATAAAAACACGAAGTTTGCTTGTGATTTCTGTCGACGTAAAAAACGACACATAAAACTAACGTAAAATACGACGTTGTTTGAAATAGCAGGCAAACGTCATGTGTTTTTAAGTGTTTCATTTTTAATTTGAATTCGAATATATGAACTTTTATTCCGCCATATTGCAGTGAAATGAATAACCTACATAAAATATATACAGTCAAACCTGTGTAAGCGGTCACCTCTATTAAGCACCCACCTGTCCTAAGCAGCCACATTTGCTATATCCCATTTTTATGTTTGCAGTGCAAATTCACCTGTTTTAAACAACAACAACCTGTCTTAAAAGGCCACCTTTGCTTCTTCCCTTGACTGGCTGCTTAAGACAGGGTTGACTGTATAGGAATTATCATTTTGTCCACATTTTGCAAAAACAATAACACAAAAGCATTGACAAAAAAGGACATTATGATATCCTTTAAAATTGATCTGAAATAACAGGAAAACAACTTTAATAGCAAGAAAACGCATAAAATGGGTTTAATGACATTACCCAATCAGCGGGAGGATGTCCGGGCCTTCTCAAGTTAAGATGGGAAATAAACTCATATGTTTTGAATGTGTCTGCGACACCGAACACATCTTGAGATGAAATCAAAACACTTTATTAACAGAGAAGAATAAAGGAAGACGTTGCTCTGATTGTTCAAAAACACTTAAACATTTATATACCAAACACATTCAACTTACCTATTTGTTATAAAACACTATACAGTCAAACCTGTTTTAACGGTCACCTCTATTAAGCAATCACGTTTCCTATTTCCATTTCTATGCTTACAAAGCAAATCAACCTGTCTTAAGCAACAACCTGTCTTAAAAGGTCACTGTTGTTACTTCCCTCAAATGACTGCTGAAGATAGGTTGACTGTAGTCTGAATTTATTTGTTTTCATTCAGTTTGTACTGGTAGTTTATTAGATGGATTGAAATGAAGTATGAAACTTTCACGTAATCTTACTACACTACTGTTCTTTCTCTCATATTTAAAAATGCAGTCAACTCCTTGCTGATATTTTTTTTATCTGATTAGAGTCCAAAAGTCAAGCAAGTATCAAAAATGCTTTATCCTGTTACCTAAGTATTTCTCTCGTATTTAAAAATGCAGTCTAATACTAATATGTTCGTATCTTTGTAATGTCTATGTTTCGTTTTATATTGTATTGATTGAATTTCAATACAGATCGAAGACAGGTATAGATGCAACGCCACAAACAAATCTTGCCCCAACATTTACCTTAACTACTGTGGCATCCGGTACAGATGATGCCCTACAAAGTGGAACAGTTGGAGACTCAGCTAGAATAAAAGTAGCCGTATCCGATAGTAAGTACAAAGAAATGTTGCTTTTATATTCATGACGTGACTCCTTCATTGAATTTCCATTAGTGACGTCACACTGTTTTAACCTATATTTTTATTCATGACGTGACTCTTCATTGAACATTTTGTTCCATTTGTGACATGACTCCTTCATGTAACCTATATTTCCATTCCTGACGTGACTCCTTCATTTAACCTATATTCCCATTGGTGACGTGACTCCTTCATTTAACCTATATTCCCATTGGTGACGTGACTCCTTCATGTAACCTATATTTCCATTGGTGACGTGACTCCTTCATTTAACTTATATTCCCATTGGTGACGTGACCCCTTCATTTAACCTATATTCTCATTGGTGACGTGACTCCTTCATTTAACCTATATTCCCATTCGTGACGTGACTCCTTCATTTAACTTATATTCCCATTCGTGACGTGACTCCTTCATTTAACCTATATTCCCATTGGTGACGTGACTCCTTCATTTAACCTATATTCCAATTGGTGACGTGACTCCTTCATTTAACCTATATTTCCATTCGTGACGTGACTCCTTCAGTTAACCTAAATTCCCATTGGTGATGTGACTCCTTTATTTAACCTATATTCCCATTGGTGACGTGATCCCTTCATTTAACCTATACTTCAATTGGTGACGTGACTCCTTCATTTAACCTATATTCCCATTGGGGACGCGACTCCTTCATTTAACCTACATTCCCATTGGTGACGCGACTTCTTCATTCAACCTATATTCCCATTGGTGACGCGACTCCTTCATTTAACCTATATTCCCATTGGTGATGCGACTCCTTCATTTAACCTATATTCCCATTGGTGACGTGACTCCTTCATTTAACCTACATTCCCATTGATGACGAAACTCTTTCATTCAACCTTTATTTCCATTTGCAACGTGACTCCTTCAATTTACTTATATTTCCATTAGAGATGTGACTCCTTTATTAAACCTATATTCCCATAGGTGACGTGACTCCTTCATTTAACCTATATTCCTATTGGTGACGTGACTCTTTCATTTAACCTATATTTCCATTGGTGACGTGACTCCTTCATTAACCCTATATCCCCATTGGTGACGTGACTCCTTCATTTAACCTATATTCCAATTGGTGACGTGACCCCTTCATTTAACGTATATTCCCATTGGTGACGTGACCCCTCCATTTAACCTATATTTCCATTGGTGACGTGACCCCTTCATTTAACCTATATTCCCATTGTTGACGCGACTCCTTCATTTAACCTAAATTCCCATTGGTGACGCGACTCCTTCATTTAATCTATATTCCCATTGGTGACGCGATTCCTTCATTTAACCTATATTCCCATTGGTGTCTCGACTCCTTCATTTAACCTATATTCCCATTGGTGACGCGACTCCTTCATTTAACCTATATTCCCATTGGTGATGCGACTCCTTCATTTAACCTATATCCCCATTGGTGACGTGACTCCTCCATTTAACCTACATTCACATTTGTGACGTGACTCTGTCATTAAACTTATATTTCCATTCGTGACGCCATTTCTTCATTGAACATATCTTTGCATTCGTGACGAGATTCTTTCATTGAACCTTTTTTATATTCGTAACGTGTTTCCTTCATTGAACCTATATTTGCATTCGCGTCGTGACTCCTTCATTTAACTTATATTTCCATTCATGACGTGACTTCTTCATTGAACCTATATTTCCATTCATGACGTGACTTCTTCATTGAGCCTATATTTCCATTCATGACGTGACTTCTTTATTGAACCTATATTTCCATTCATGACGTGACTTTTTTATTGAACCTATATTTCCATTCTTGACGTGACTTCTTTATTGAGCTTATATTTCCATTCATGGCGTGACTTCTTTATTGAACTTATATTTCCATTCATGACGTGACTTCTTCATTGAACCTATATTTCCATTCATGACGTGACTTCTTCATTGAGCCTATATTTCCATTTATGACGTGGCTCTTTAATTGAACCTATATTTCCATTCATGACGTGACTCTTTCATCGAGCCTATACTTATATTATTGACTTGCTTCCTATATTGAACCTATATTTCCATCCATGACCTTTCATTTTCACTGAACTTATATTTATATTCGTGACGTTTCTTTTTCATTAAACATATATTTCCATTTATGACGTTTTTCCTTCATTGAACATAATTATATTTATATTTGTTACATGGCTATAGTACAAAGAACTAAATTGAACTGTGTAGTGAGTCCTATATTTACATTCGTAAGGTATAGTTTTCAGCAGATATTATAGGTTACTGCACATATATGGATAAATATTAGTTAGGACGAGTTGTTTTGGCGGAGGAATACGAGCTTGCGAGTATTCTTCCGCCAAAACAACGAGTCTCAACTAATATTTATCCATACACGTTTAATAACCTTTTTATTGTATTCTTTCATATTGTTTAGGGCAATGCTCAATAAAATCTTTTTTTTTGTAAATTTTTTATTTACATTCTTTGTCCAAGAAGGGCATTTTAGCCCCCTTTGTAATTTTGGATAAAATCAACGTTGAGATTAACTTGCTTATGACGTCATTAAGAGCTCCTATTGTAAAAGCGGTGTTACTTTTGGTTTTTCCATTTGCAAACTTTGTCTAGAGGATTCAACGCATTGTTTCAATCGTGAAACATCGGGTAGTTCCGTATCCTCCGTATAATACACCTCGTGTTTAGCTCTAGAATACACCAACGCTGTTCGCCTCGAGTCCGCTTTCTGGGTAGAACCAGTACTGAGTGTTGTTTTATGAGAGGCATCGGGTCAATCGGGGGATCGAACCCGCAACCTCTGGCGTGAGCGGCCAACACTCTATCCATCACACTACCGCCCCGCATTACGATTTCACGTTCTATGTATTACAACGTTATTTGTTTGCAATGGATTGCCGCCGTTGGTTTAAACATATTTATTCATAAATACTTGGCATATAAGTTAATTTTTTTTTATTTTACAGGTATTTTCTTCTTCAAAATACTATCAGTGACCTACTCTAGCACGAACCTTGTTTCCGCTGGGTATGTATTACAATACGTTGTTATTACAGGGGCACCGTCTAACTGCTTTACCAATTAAATCGGTTGTTGGTGTTCCACAGGGGTATATATTAAGCCTTCTTCTTTTCTTCGTTATATGTGGCATATCCAGTTTTACTGGTGGAGGAAGACCTCAAACTGAGTAGAATGAACTGGTATTAATGTCGCTTGATATAATATACAGTCGAAACTTAAAGGGAATATATATCACGAAAACATGCTATAAACGTATAAAAAAAAAAGATTATTTTAAAACGGAAAAAAGCATCTCATTTTCATAAATAAGTAAAACCCAAATGGTTTGGTATATCAAATCCACCAAAACGAAATAAAAATGAAATCCCGTGACTCATTTAAATCGTCACAAAATAGGTTGCACTTTTAAGCGGGAAATATTTTTTAGTCTAAAATAGGCGCGTAGTCCAAGTTAGGAAACCGCTTTTGGCAACACGGGGTTAATGAGTATATATAGGCACGAAATTTTGGTCAATATAATTATTTTTTAAAAATCTTGATATTTCCCTTTCAAATACAAAGTGTAATCTCTTGTACATTCAGGCTGCTAGCTAACATATTTAATATTCTAGTTGACCTATATAATTCTTGCTGTAGTTGTCATGGTTATATTATTTAACCCAATATGTTATCTTGGTCCGCATATGGTCAATAATATCTCTACCCAGAAATACACCAAGCTGGTTGTATCAATTGTACTGTTTTACAGTCGATGTTGAATAAATAAATCTAAAATGAAACATAGAAGTATGCTTTAGTATACTTTTAAACATGTGACTCAACACAGAAGGTATATATAAATTGGAATTTAGAAACAACGTGTATATCGATTATCAATTTGACAAGAGTGCATAATATTAATCGTTTTTATCTAAATATCACTTATATCATCTGTGTTTCAACTTTACGGTGTCCCTTTGGGGCCATCGCCGCATATTTTTTAAATCAAGACGAAACAATGATGGTGACAAGTCGAAACAACGATGGTGAAAAGTCGAAAAAAACAATGGTGAAAAGTCGAAACAACATTGGTGACAAGTCGAAACTACGATGATCAAAACTACGATGGTGAAAAGTCGACTTAAAGTGGACTTAATTAAAAAAAATATGCCGCGATGGCCCCAATGGGACACCGTACAACTGTATCATTAAAAACAAGTTTAAACAGTATGGAATATATATATTTTTTTGTATTTATAAATTCCTATATTTATTAGATATGGCAATTAATATCTGATAAAAGGGTTCCAAATGACAGAATGCTCCCAAGAAAAGAGAAAAAGACACAGACTCGTTTTTCTGGAGTTGTTTATATAAGCTATTAAGAAAAATGAAATGTCGTTCACGTACCTTAACATCGGCATTGAGCGATTTCTTATTCAGGCTCAAGCAATACTGAATGAAAAGGAATACAACAAACAATAATATCGCTGATTTTATATACGGTTGTTGTATGGTGTTTAGCGTCGTTTTCAACAATGTTTCAGTTATATAGCGACGGTGTCTACTTGAGACAGTATTCTAAATGCCTTCACACTGGTGTGTCATGCCGCAGATACATGGTATGACACCCCACCTAGTCACATTCCACTGAGACCGGCCCGACCACACGTAAAACTATCCCCTAAATGCTGAGCGCCAAACGATGACGTTTCTAGTACCATTTTTAAGTTTTAGTATGACCCTGTAGGGGATCAAATCCACGACATTCCGAATGCGAGATAGGTGGACGCTCTACCACCAGACCACGGCTGTGGTCTTTATATAAGAATTGTATGTTTTGTACTCTAACGCATGTGTCATAAAATATATTTTCGTTGTATTTTAGATGTACCGCCTACAGCTCCCTTGTAACCCAGCCGGGCCTGTCAGCAGCTGGAGTTTTATACATAAGTTTCCAATTGTTTCGGCCAGTCACGTCGGCCACAGTTGCGGCGTCGAGTTTGGTATTAAGTGTCGAAATTGAAGTGTGCAGTTCTGCGTGTACCGCAGTAAGAATGTTTTTTTTATTTACAAGTATATTCACAGTCTATATCAGAACCTGCTATCCCCCGACTCATGTCTAGAAGCCCCGACAGAAAAAAACAGGAAATTCTATGCCTGTCCCACAAGCACTAACTAAACTATGACGTCATTCAAACTTTCCCTGGAGCAACAGGTCAATTGACGTCTCAAATGAGCTGCTATTAAATGGACCCAACTGTGAGAACTGGTGTATTGCATAAACATGACCAAACAATTGCAGGAGTATTTCATGCTCTTACGCTAAATTGTTTCTACGTTAGAGGCATGGAAGAGGCCCTCCCATGGGTGGGGGTCCCTGTTCTCTGGATCTCTTAAAGTTATGCTTATTGTTCTCCAGATCTCTAAAAGTATTTCCACTGTTCCCTAGATCTCCAAAAGTTTTAAACATAGTTCCCTGAAAGTACCAAATAGTGTTTCCGTAAGTAAAACGACTACTATAATCTTCTCTATTATTATTTACACGTCATCATAATAAGCAAAATCCATGTACTGTCTTATTTTCCTTGTTTAAAATATCTATGGTCTATGGCTTGAACTTTCAGAGAAAAGGTGTTATTTAAGCTTCATTTGTGGTTCAATCACGCTGGTTCAAGAACTTCAAGAGTTTGTGGCTATACAAATGCTGTGCGAGTTTGGATAAGATTCTTTGAAAAATGTGGGGGTACATACGATTATGGGATGAAGTTGTGCAGGGGCCCAGACTTACACGTCAGAAACCTCCAAAGCTTCCAAAAGTTGTTTCAAACAGTCGACATCTCTTTTTAAATGTAAATTATGATCGAGTATAGAAATAATACATAAAATCAGTGACTTAATTACAGAGACTGGCAGGTTAATAGCAATATAATGTCCACGGCACTTTTAGTATAATAACTCTATAATAACTCTTCTAATCTTGGTCTAAATTTAACAATTTTTGGTGCCAAAGTAAAGCTGATAAAAAATGATGACCAATTCCAATTAGTAATTCTTTAATATTTTTCTTCTGAATTTAAATTATTACAGATTGAAATCGGAAAATGTTGAAATTTCACAAAAAAAAAAATATTTAAACAAAAAACGATAGTCTTGATTTAACAAATACCATGTACGTTTAAACAAAACACAATAAAAAAAAGAAATATTAGTTAGAAAGATGAAGCAGTAAGTTTTCCATCGGTGGCGAAAGTTTCATATTGATATATATTGAAGTCGTTTTTCTTACTTCAAAAATGGGCTAAAAAAAAAAGAAAATGATCACACACAAAAACTTTAAGCGTAAAATTCTTTATTTCTTTTTAAATTTAAAAAGGATATAAATAATCTCCTAAATCAAGCCCCTTTTTTGATACCATAATCACAAAAATATGTTGTTTGATTCTAGAGGATGTGTGTTTCCATGATTTGGAAAACGCCACGTGGTCTAGTGGTAAAGCTACGATCCCGTGATCGGAGGGTCGTGGGTATTTCAACTCTTCCTTGAGCAAAACACTTTTTTCCACATATGCTTAGTACTGGTTATACCCAGGACGACTTCGAGCGTGATTTGTCTAAGTTGTAAGAACTTGTTTCAAAATCGAAGTAAAAAAAATCAGTTCAAACTAAACTAGAAAAAAGCCAAAATGTGCCACCTGAAATTTAGACAAGTGCATCCAGTTGACTATCTCTGTTTTTATGTCTCTGATAAAATTGATCAAATTACATACTTTTTTCATTGAGGACAATATCCCTATGTCTCTAAAATTAGGCCTTTGATCCCCGGATATCTGAATGTAATTGCCTATGTTCCCCAGATCTCTGAAAATAAATGGCCATGTTTTCCAGATCTCTAAAACCCCCGGGAGGGCCTCATGGAAGCAGGACATAAAGGTGACAAGGCGGTAACAGCAACACAATTAGACGCGGCTGTTCATATGGGTTCTGTAGTGATCTTTCCTACTGACCGTGCCAAGGCGGTAACAGCAACACAATTAGACGTAGCTGTTCATATGGATTCTGAGACATAAATACAGAAACTCGAAGCCTCTTCTTCTGCTATAGCGTTTTTTTTTAAAATAACGTACATCCCCGAGAAATCCCGAGAGTCACGTGATTCGATTATAGCGTCGTCGTCTATGTATATAAGTCTCTGGGTGCGGCTAAATAGCTTACAAATATTCATGTATCCTGTCGTTTTATGAAACATAATGTTTGTTGATATGTTTTGATCTTTTTTTTCTAGGCAACTTGTTCTAAACGTAAACGTAGAAGCGATGATGACGATGCTCTTTCTGCAAATAGTACTGCTTCAAAGTCGTTCGAAATGTCGACCTCAATCCTTGTTTATCCACCAGGTACGTTAATTGTGACTTCATATTTTTAATGTACCCATTTAAATGAATTACGATACATTTTATTTAAAGAAAATCGTTTGATGTATGTAATAACATTTTAGAAATACAACAACCGATAAAATAGACATTCAGGTTACTCAACCGGTGTAGATTTGAGTATATGGCAGAGACATTTATTGATATACATTTTTATGTACATATCGCTGTCTATTTTCTTTCAGTAAATAGAGGATCTTATATGAGTGCTTATTTATTATTGAATTTATTAAACGTGTTGGCATTAATATATTGTGCGAGGCTATACCGTCATATTTGTTTCCGTCATTCGTAGTATGACGTAACGTTACAAAATGACGTCATTTTACCATGACAAATCGACGTCATTTATATATTCGGGGAGTCGGAAAGTAGTTTGGCATTTTACGTACGACAGCCACCGACCTCTACGGAAAACACCGAACGATGAATCGGAAGTGATATTACACTGTTACACTTTCTAGGTTAATATAAAAAATACGTCACGGGTTTATTACACTCCTACACTGCAAAATATGTGATAACACTATTAGCTAATTTTCAATATATGGAAATACGATATCTGTTGCTAATTAGTTCTTGGTTGATCTGTAAGTTATTTTAACATGCGCTATTTTGTTCGTTCTTGAGGGTCTGTTAGGTTTTTTAGCATACGCTATATGGGCCCATTTATTTTTTTTGCTTATGCCATATAGGCGAAATATTTTTTAGTATATGCCATATCAGGTTATTGATTTTTTACATATGCTATTCGAAAATTGAATTAAAATTCCAATACTTTTTTCATATTTTGATTTTTTTTTATCTATTTTGATCTATATATTTTCAAAGCCTCTTTAGGAGTCTTGCATGATCTTAGAATTTCCGAACATTACCTTTGATGACCTTTAATGCAGTTTGACCATTTTCTTACTCAAAATTAGAATTATACATACAATACGAGACTCACAACCTAAAACTTTATTTTTTCTCCATATAGAAAAAGGTATTTTTTGCATATGCCATATGAGGTCATTTATATTTTGCATACACCATCGTGTTACCGATCCAAGACCCTTACCCCGCCCCCACCATGTATTTCGAAGTTTGCCGTTTTCTTAAAACCAACTGTATATTGGATGTTGAAGGGGAGCAAAATGACCAAGGGCCGACAACTAAGGTAGAATATAACTACTAGGAAAATAAAATTTACAAATAAAATTATAAAATATATATAAATCAACAAGATTTACTCAACATGAAACAATACCGGTCTAATAATGTTCTAAGATGTAATCGTGTTAGCACTGTTAACACTTTAATCAGCTTTTGTATTATAGATGACGCGATACAAACTGCTATCTACTAAAATATCACTGATGTCGCAATGCAACTTTCTCTGCAACGTTAATGAATGATTTATATAAGCTTTATAATTATCAAAACGCTACGTCCGCGTCCAATCGTGACTTCCGGCGATAGATGTATTCACAGGGTTTACCTCTGACGAATATGTGGGTTGCGCGTCCTATGGCGGTATTACCACCGGCTGACTCCTGTTACGTCCATAAAGTCCTACCTGTGACTCACGTCGTACATACGTCAATAAAAACGGCCAGAAATGCCTCATGCAATGGTCATTTTTGCGGAAATCTCTGCCAAAAAACGACCTCGCAATACTGGCATGTGCTAACTGACCATGATTTTAGGTTCTACTCGTTTTTAAATACAAGAAATCCACACCCCACAGGTTTATATCAAGAAAATCTTGGAATTAAATTATCATCCGATGTCGAACGATACAAATGTACAATAAAGGGTAAACTATGATTAGTTTTATAATGATTTATCCCTTTACTTTTTCCTAAAATACTCATTACTCAATGGATTTTTATGAAATAAACGTCAAAATGACATATTCTTTAATCCAAAAATGAAAATATAAAACTATCTTTAAAATGTGTTATACCTATCTATCACGCGACAAGTTTAACAAACCGACTCTACTTGACCGATATACGCCTATACAATGTACAACGTTGTTATTAGCCGACACCGAAATTCAGGCCACGAACGCAAACTTATTTTATTACAGATATTTGTACTTTCCCCGGCTCCAACAGTATATTCTATGTGGACGCTTAACCGTTTTGTTAATTCCGAACTAATATTATATATTGACATTTACAGGACAGGAACCAGAGCATAACCAGCAGAAAGGTGCACTCGACAACAATGTCTGCATTCAACACACGTCAATGTTGGGCCTGATGTTGGGACTGTGTGTTGCCCTCGTCCTCTGCATCTGTGTGAGCACTTGGCTCTTCTGTAAGCTCAGGAAATCAGGAGATAAGCTGGATGCTCAAACCTCCTTTGCCAACAGCAAATACAAGGCCTAGCATGCGACATCGATGTCTGTTTTTCAGTTAAAATCTAAGAACAGCATGTAATAGATTGAATCAACAAGTTTATGTATGGGTTCGTTTTGCGCATGTATCAAAAGAGAAGAATTTCCCCAAATAAACATATTCGTAGCAAGATATTTTATGCTTATTTTTATTTTACATGAAAACATACAATGTATAATGGCAATAGCCGACATTGTTTTAAGCAATGTTTTATAAATGTCTATTCGGTATCTGGTGCACATGTCACTTAAAACCCCTGTCCTCTCGAGGCAGGAACATAGGGGTTACTAGCTTTTCTCTCTGCAGAGCCCTGGTAAAAACCTTGCAAAACACCACTTGCACCTGGGCACTTCTTACAGCCCCAGTCTGATGCGCAAGTTTGGTTAAGATTAGCCCGATAATGATTTTTAATTGAGTTTCAATATATTTTCAGCTCATGACAGGTTATATATATGGCATATCTAGTTTTTTTCTAGTGGAGGAAGACCTTAAAATTAGACTGTGTAGAACCATTGTCCTTCCTCAAGTATCTTGCAAACTTTCTCTCATAAAGTATTTGGACGAAGGTAGGATATCAGATTGATTGATTTATTTATTGAACATTTAGCGTCATTTTTATGCCATCGAAGTCTAACAGACGATCAGTTAACCTAACCACTGTTTCCTGGGATTAACCAGTACTCGAACACACCCCATCTCCGCAAGTAACTGATAACTTTCCCGCTTGAATCAGTGGTGAGAGACTAATGATAATGAGACATATGTCGTATATCAATCATCACGGAGACTGTTGCCAGGCAGGGATTAGAACTCACGACCCCTGGATTGATAATCAGACACGTAACCGACTGAGCTAATCAGGCCCAGCTTGAATATCAGTGGCGAGACGTGGACTATCCTCAGACAAAGGCGCTTTAGACCATTCTGTCACGGAGGTCTCTCGAATAATGTCAAGATAAAAATGAATTAAGAATGTGTATAAATGGGCTATGGATATGAAGTATTTCGTTTCATGGACAATGATACAATCACACCTGTTAAGTAATCAAAGGTCTGAAGTGCCTGAGGGAAGGCTCGCTGCTTGTGTTAATTCGAAAATGTAGGTTCGGAAAATTGAAAAACTTAGTTAGATTTCTGATATGTTAAAAGGCATTTCATTGGGATTTAGAAAAGAATGTGGTGTGTTTAATATATCTTTTGTGTATTTGTATATTAAATAATCTCCTGTATGCAATTCAGAGTCCATATCAATACTTTTCCAACAGTAGCTATTAAACGGTTTTAATAATGCATTTGATAAAATGCAAACACCATGGTACACACCGTCTTCCGTGTGAAAATTGACTGAATATTTGATGACCCTGGTGAAAATATCTATCTCAGGACATTTTGTAAACTGGTAACGTGGTGGTCCAGGATTCCATTCCACATCTCCCCATAAAGTTGTCAACATGAACAATATGCAACCTATATGAAAGCTTCACAAACAAACTTTCATATTCTGATGTTTCTCCAAAATCGAAAGAATTGAGTAGTGATGTACCAGGCAATTTAAATATCTCCAATTCAATAGTTATGGTTTATGGATAACGAAACACATTCAGCACAAAATGTTCCTGATTGTCCGAGAATATACAACACATATCCATAACTCTTTGTCTAGACCAAAACAAACATGACCTACTTATAGATTTACGCGTATATTGACTTGAGTTAGGTTCGATTCTCATACAGCTTTCAATCATCAATATAAATAATCAATAAATAGCATTATAAACGGTGTTGCGTGACCTAGATTTAATCAATCTAAAAAACACAACAAACATAACGGTCGGACGACCTAATTAACCGTTAAACTCTGCTTGCATAAGATTACAGATTGGCGCGTTTTTCTATAAGCAACAAATGTAGCCCCGAGCCTAATTTTGTTATTTTACTATCAAAATTAAAAGAGGACAATCCGTAGTGAATAAAATTTCACTAACAATTACTATTTACTCAAACTACGAGTTATTATATCGAAAATATGTCAATATTTCACCCCATTAATGATTACATTTCGAATGGTGTTAGAGATTATACCCCCCCCCTCACCAGATGACGTCACTATGCATAGTAGTAAATGCGAATAACATTTTTTTTATCAATGAAAACTACCACGTTTTTTGAGAAGTGTATTCTTCCGCATTTCCATGCAAATTGTATGCTTCCCGTATTGTATTTTTGAACTTTTGTAAAGAAAAATATCCGCAATATTTTGTTTTGAAACTTGTGAACTCTTTATCGGTCGGACGGATATGGCGGTTCCTGCCATACGTAGTAGTGTATAACAGATGCTTGAGCTGCACGACAGCTAAGGAAGTCAGAGCTTCGCTCGCCCTCCAAAAATCATTTGATATACTTTGTTATACCAGGCTTCTGTTTCACCAACATTTTACTTAATTACTTAAAAACTTAACTAAGTTTTGACTGGTTATTTATCTATTATATAATCAATATCATTGACACAATATGCAGTTTAACTGGAACCAGTCTAAAGTCATGATCACCTGGCTGCTTTTTTTAGATTTAAGTTTTTAAGTATTTAAGTATATGTTGGTGAAACAGGAGCCAGGTTTATACATTTACTTAAATACTTAAATCTGAGAAAAGCAGTTAATTAATCATGATTTTAGACTGGTTTCAGTAAAACTGCATCTGGTTTCAATGATATTAATCAATATATTAAAATATATAAACAATCAGTCAAAACTTAGTTTTTTAGTATTTAAGCAAACTATTGGTGAAACAGGAACCTATAATGTGGTAGTTTAAACTAATTTATTTTAGCTCGATTGCGATGATAACTTATATGAGCATAAATATACCGCTCTCGAGTCTGCATCCTGCGTAGAACCAGTACCAAGTGTTGTTTTAGGAGAGGCATCGGGTCGAGCGGGGGGATCAAACCCGCAACCTCTGGCGTGAGCGGCTAACACTATCCATAACACTACTGCTCCACTGTAATGTGTTAATTTTGGTCCAGTTACGTGTATACTAGAGTATACAAAGTAGTGGATATGTGGATGATTAATTGTTAAGAATCCCAATACAGGAGACACAGAGTGAACTATTAACGTCACACTACAGTTTTGCCCCTCCCCCCCCCCTACCACCGGTAACATGATTTTAAGGCTTAAAAAGGGCTTATGTAATTTGGTTTTGAAATACATTTCAAAATGTTTCATAGTGGTTGTGATTTCTTGCTGCAGATGAATAGAGTAAAAGCTAACATAGCATTTACTGCAATAAGACATCGTTGGTGTTAAAAAGGTGACTTTTATAGGATTTCAACATATGCATGTATTTATGAGCATTTAACGACTGTTGGGGTCGTATATATAACTAAAGCACATATGTAACTAAATGGACACATATGTAACTAAAAAGGCATATTTGTAATTATTTAGAAAAAAAAACGCGACATGGCACAAATGTAACAAATCGGACACATATGTAACCAAAATCCTATATGTAACTGGAACGGGCATATATGTAACTACTACCATACCATATTTTTGAAGAACATGTAACATCTCAATCACGGTGTTTTTATTTATAACATAATTTGTTACAATTGAAGGTATCGATTAGTAAAGTTAATACAGATTTAGATAACACTTGTGTGGTATACGGACAAAAGCCCCCCCGGACATAAGCCCCCCCCGGACATAAGCCCCCTCCAACAGGTAGGGCGGACATAAGCCCCCTCGATGTTTTTGCAAGGCGGACATAGGCCCCCTCGGCTAATCTCAAGGGGCGGACATAAGCCCTCTCGACCATTTTAGCAGGGCGGACAAAAGCCCCCTCGATCCCAAAAAATATAGGGCGGACATAAGCCCCCTTACCTCGTGTACAGAGCGGACAAAAGCCCCCCTCAATCGGGATAATTACGGTGTAACTAATCAAAATCATGATAGCCGAGTAGTGGCTTGATCAGGGTCTGCTCTGTTTGCAGTAGTAGTGCGGATCGTTCAAAGTTATAATTTATTAACCTTATTGTTGGGGCTTATAAACGCTTTCATCGCCAGACATAAAAAATAATAATGGGAAAAGGCGCCGAGTAGGGTTAAGTTTAACGATAAAAACAGAGTGTGCATTAGGTATGTCGTCAATAAATGACGTTGCGCATTGAGAGTTATAACGAGTACTCTCCCTTGCATTAAACCAAATACGCTATTCTTTTTTTTAAGACATGTTTAACCATTATTGATTCGGAAATTGTTAAGAAGATAAACATTTGAGCAGACCTATGACCAAAAACAAAGGTGAAGGGGGGTTTATCAACTATATTACTCTAGGTAAGGGGGCTTTTGTCCGCCCTGCTTAAATAGTCGAGGGGGCTTTTGTCCGCCCCAAAAAATTAGACGAGGGGGCTTATGTCCGCCTTGCAAAAACATCGAGGGGGCTTATGTCCGCCCTACCGGTTTGAGGGGGCTTATGTGGGGGGGGGGGGGGGGGGCTTTTGTCCGGGGGGGCTTTTGTCCGCGAATCCACTTGTGTCCGTCAAATTTATTCCACAGTTGACGGCGATGATGAGTGGCAACAACGAACCTTGTGGCGGTTTTGTCATGATTATTTGACATATTACGAATCAAACAGTCTGACAAGATAATGATATATATACATATATATATATAATCTTTTTTTTTAATTACTCCTTTGCGTCGGTTTTGGGCTAAATGCTTATTTGTACGTGCAGTTCGAGCCCGTGCGTTAGTTATAGTGACTGTATAAAGAAAAAACATAATGAAACATCACTATAAAAGTGCATATGACAGCAGCGCTGAAATCGGAAATGTTTAATATTTCCTAAAAGCATGGCTACCAGGTCATCAGATAGGTAAACATCGGTTTAGAATAATTTTTTCTGCTTTTTATTATAAATATTTATCAAATCCATATGATGACTGTAAAGTTAGTAGGTAGTTCGCAGTTGGTAGTTGGTAATTGGGGATTCGAATAATCAACTACCGACCAGCTGCCAGTTGGGGATTCGGATTCGTTATTATAATTACTATTTGATTTACATATTTTTCTCGTGTTATTATGTTTAAAAATATAATAAATAAAACATATATGTAAATTAATGTAAAATCTGAATTCCCAACTGGCAACTGGTTGGTAGTTGGCGATTCGCTGCGAATCCCCAACTGGACATTTTGAATTGACGTCTGGTGAGTATACTCGTTATATTGTGGAAACAACGCTGTTCTGGTGTCTTTATTATTAATTTATGCTGTTTTTCTATTGAATTGATTTGTGAAAATAATAAAACAGCGATTTAATAAAAAATCCGAATCCCCAACTGGCAGCTGGTTGGTAGTTGGCGGTTCGCCGCAAACAACTGGAAATTTTGAATCGCCTCCTGATGAATAAACTCATGGTATTGAAGGAACAACGCGGGAACGGTGTTTATCTATTGTTATAAACTGTTTTTTCTATCAAACTGATTTTTTTGTGAAAACAAATATCGATTTGAAAAAAAAAATCCGAATCCCCAACTGGCAGCTGGTTGGTAGTTGGTGATTCGCGGTGAATCCCCAACTTGACATTAATACTCGCCGTCTGGTGAATATACTCCTTATATTGAAGAACCAAACCACCACTGGTGTTATTTATAATCATCAACTTGTTTTTTTATTGAATTGATATGTTAAAATAATAAAACGGCGATTAAAAAAAAAATCCGATTCCCCCACTGGCAGCTGGCACATTTTGAGAATCATTCTCAAAATGTTCCAGCTGCCAGTTGGGGATTACGATTTAATAATCCTTGTACAAATATCGCCCCCCCCCCCCCCTCCCCTGTCTGTGTTTCAAGTCTCAAACAATGCGATAAGCCAGTGTCATTTATGAACTTAATTACCCCCTACCCCTGCCCCGGAGGCAAAACATGTACTTTTATTTGGGGCTATAATATAATCTGCTAGAATGTAATTAAGTAAGTATATTTCAAGGGTGACGGACAAAACACCTCCCGGACACATTGTATTGTTATGCAAAGCGTTTCTGCGTATGTCACATTAACCTTGTACTTTACTGCAGTTAGGGAAGTCTTGATATTGATATGAGTGACTTTGCACATTGTATTGTTAAATATCTATTTTAAAACATATCGCGTGTTTCAATAGAGTACTAACATGACATGATCTATAAGAAATATTTTGTGAATGTTTTAGTGTTTACTTTGTTAAACATGAAACAATAAAAGGAATATAAAGCTTTAGATAATTGCGGTATTACAAATCAAAGCAAAGAGATTTGTAAAACTGCTGCGTAATACATCAGCTATTCACATTTATCAGCTTACTAAAATACGCTGCAATTTTCACTTTAAACTATTTCTGAAAAAATCTATATACTTATTATGTAAAGTTACATTACCATAGCATATGTTACGACTAATTTTGTTCCTGTGTTGAAAAAAAGTGCATAACTCTTGTAAATGGCTGAATGAAATCGGAATGATAGAACTTATTCCAAGTATATAAAGATGAATACAATAGAACTTCGATGGATCGAACCCGACGGGACGGAACAAAATAGCCAACGAAGTTCTACTGTATATCAAAGTGGTATGCGAAAAACATTAATCTGTTGTAACAATATAATCTTATATATTTCTTTATTTCAGTCTCATCTATGTACATCGCAATAACAATAACATTAATAACATACAATATATGTGCATAGCCATTCAAATATATGAATTACAAGAGACTATACACAATGCAAGATACAATTAACTATTCACTATAAGACTATGTGTGATGCTGCAAATTGATTTAATAAAAAAGTATATAAAACAGAAAAGAACTGATTTGCAGCATACACATAGGAGTTGATAAAAAGATGACATTATACATATAAAACAAAAAAAGCATTATTTACAGAGGTAAAATGCACGTCTTTGTAATATATTAAAACAGGTTTTGGCACAGACACGAATCAAAGATGAGTGGGAAAATAACAACACTATCTTATCAACATTTGACAGATTATAAAAATTATCATTAATTGCAGCTGCTTTATCAAATAAAGCATTTCTAAGATCATTATAAAGATGACATTCTAAAATTACATGACATTCATCTTCCACATTATTACAAAATGGGCATTTTCTATCTTCTAACCTAAGATTATCATATCTACCAGTCTCAATTCTTAATGGGGCAACACCACAACGAAACTTACTAAAAGAGGACCTATGCCTTAAAGGTAATATAATTTTACAATAATTTTCAACTTCAAATTGATTTTTTAATTAACGGTAGGTGCGTAGTTTGTTTCGTCCTTTACCAGACATTCTGTCTACTCGCCTAATAGATGAAAACCAATCACTGGTATAAATATCCAGAACTTCCTTTGTGGCGTCATCAACAAGAGTACGCACAGGGATATTACCATTAATTTTTGAAAACTGATGAAGATTAAGTGACAAAAACTGCTTTTTTACAGTGTACATCCAATTTTTACAGGAAACATTAGCTTTTGAGTAAGACCAGAGTGCAATCTGTTTATTGAGTCTACTTTCCTTCATAGAGGATAGACGAAACCATCATGTAGAAATAGTTTTCCACTGACGAACAATAGTAAGTTGCCAAGCCATTTCACCGACTACTGCTGAATTTGGCGTATATTTGCCAACCCCAAGAAAGAAACGCATAGCACGGTTATGAACAGCATCAATACATGAAAATGATTTACAATCCCATAATTAATTACAGGCCATACAATGGAGTCATAAAGTTTTGTATATACGTTATATGGGACTCCTCCAATCAATTTACATTTAGCAATTAAAGACCAAGGGCACGACTTCCACTCTGCGCGACAGCTTTAGCTGTTACATTAAAATCCAAATGTTGTTGCAGTACTATACCAAGATATGTGTATTTACTAACCATGTGTAAGACTCCATTACCACACTGGAACACACAATCAGTTTAAGGAGTTGAAAATGGTCGAAAATGAATAACATTACTCTTTTTACTATTAATAGACATATCATTTAAATCACACCAATCACACTAATCTTATGATATTATAACACGAGGTACTTTTAAGAAGTTGTTAAAAATGGATTTTAGTCAAAAACCGTTTTAGGCTTTATTAAAAACGCATGCGCTAATATAAAGATGTCTGTTTCAAACAACCATAATAATTATATTTTAAACAAGAGGCCCAAGAGGGCCTGAGGACGCTCTACTGACTCATAGTGGTCATAGCACTTTTTGAAATTCTACTATGCAATAGAAACATCTGCCATCTTGAATTTTTGATAGAAAAAATAAATCTTTTGTATAGTCTCCTATGCAATAGAAACATCCATGTGAAGTTTCAGTTTAATTGGCATAGTGGTTTCAAAATAAATGAAAAAAAAGAGAATTTTCTGTTTTCCCACAGTATCCCTATGTAAAATTCTAAGTCCCCTTACAGGGCCCCTATAAATTTTAACCCATAAATTCTTATCTGCAATCAAACCCCTACACATAGGGATAATTTATATCAAATATGAACAAATCTGACAAACCGGTTCTTAAGAAAACGAATTTAGTAATTCCCAATTTTTACCCTTTTGGGGCCCCTCATGACCCCCTTAGACAGTGGAACCCAGTTATTTTACAAATATGAACCTCCTTCACCAAACAATGCTTCTGTGAAGATATAGGCAAAATCATTTCCATTTTTAAAAAAATAAATAAAAAAATATTATAATGACATGTGTCCCCTAATTGAACCCTCGGGGCGGGATCATATTTAACCTTAGGGACACCATTTGAACAAATCTAACAAAACTATAGTTGGTCATCATTACTACATATACATTTTGAAAGTCTGTTGGGCCGTTCATGAGAAGAAGATTTTTTAAGTTTTGGACTATTTTAAGTAACAGTGGCAATCTTGAATTTCAGATCGAAAAAAAAATCTTCTGTATAGTCTCCTATGCAATAGAAACACCAATGTGAAGTTTCAGTTTAATTGGCTTAGTAGTTTCAGAGAAAGTGCTGCTAACAGACGACATACGACAGACGTCAGACGACAGACGACAGACAACGCACCATCGCATAAGCACTTCTAGCCTTTGGCCAGTAGAGCTAAAAACAACAACATGAACTTTGAATATCATAGCACTTGTCCCGTTAACTCAGACAGTAATGCGTCCGACTATCGACCTTCGGGTCGTGAATTCGAATCCCGGACGGCACCAGTCTTTGATGATTGATTTACGACATTATGTTTTATTGTCATTCTGTCTCTTCAAATATAAGTTCATATAATCTAAAAACCGTAATAAATTATTGTGGAGCGCGAGGTCCAGTGGTAGAGCACCGAACCCATGATCGGAGGGTCGTGGGTTCGATCCTCCGCCAAAGCTATGTGTGGTGTCCTTTAGCAAGACACTTTTCCGCATATGCTTAGTACTGGTTCTAACCAGGAAGACTTCGAGCGTGATTTGCCTAAGTTGAAAGAACTTGTTTCACAATCGAAGTAAAATAAATAAATTTAAACTAAATTTATCAATAACAGTAACACAAAATAATCAATCTTTATCTGTTGACTGATAATAAAATAAACTTTATCAAAGTATATTGAAATTTGTAATTAAAATCATTAATCTATGTTATAATTTTGTACATTAAATTTAATCAAATGATTTTAGCGTTTATTAATAAGTAAAATTCATTAATTTCTTTTTTATACTACACATCAAAATCACCAAAACTTGCTTATCAAAACGAATAGATATATAACACGTCACGCCTACTTGATCTTAGTGTCAGAGCGGAACGATACCTGTATGTTTTATCACAGTATAAGGGAAGTAATTGGAGTCATCTCCAATATCATCGAAATGCGCAGGGGCAAATATCGGATAACTCTTGGGAAATGTCTGAAATAGTCCAGTATGTTTATTGAGACATTATCCATTTGAACTTGAATACAAATATGTATGCATAATTTTAACATATTTACATAGTTGATAAAGTAACGTACTGCTTCTACAAATGATATAATCTCACGTTAATACAAAAAAAGATGATTATTTCACTTGGCACCTTTTTGCACTAATGTTACGGTCATTTTGTAATTTTAACTCGTTTCCTAATTTATTAACTCGGCAAGACATTTGCCTTTCGCCATTAACAATGATTACAGAAATATGGCAAAGACAATAATTAATATACAGTTAAATACAATGCAAATTAATGCAAAACATCAAGTTATCTTACTTTAAATGCTATGAATGTTAGCGTAGATTAAGATTAATGTATGTTACTTCAACAATAATGTTTAGATAAAGCTTTAAGTATGAACGTAGACAAATACTTTAAGTTTCAACGTAGGAGTTTATATTGCATCAACAAGATACAAGTTACAAGTATCAAAATGGGTTAAAATCAATTTATTTTTCATATTAAAACAAGATAAATACTTTACATATTAGATTAAACATATTCATTTCAATATTTGTATTACGCAGTACAATAACATGTAATATTTCATGTAGGTAAACATTATTTTTATTTTACTTTTACACTATAAATGTATTTTAAAAGCACTGGTGGGTTAAGAAGGTGACGGGTTCCATATTCCACCTCGAAATTTTCTGAATATCAGAAAAAGTACACCTGTCTCTGATTGTTTTCTTTTCAATGATCGACAGACAGACAGACAGACAGACAGACAGACAGACAGACAGACAGACAGACAGACAGACAGACAGACAGACAGACAGACAGACAGACAGACAGACAGACAGACAGACAGACAGACAGACAGACAGACAGACAGACAGGCAGGCAGGCAGACAGGACAGCCGGCCGGCCGGCCGGCAGGCAGACAGACACCAGCCATACTAATTACTTTTTCGTATTTGAAAAAGGGGCCTGGCTACGCGCCCGATATTACACAATGATGTCAGAGCTATGCGGCACCGTTTTACTTTCAACGAACTACAGAAGAAGCCGTGAGATCGCATCTCCAAAGTGGCAAAAAATATTTCCGAAATTGTCCGTGGTCAGGTGAATAAGACATGTGTCACTCCTCTCCATTGAGTCATTTAAAATAGGAATAATACAAAATATTGAATATAGAAGAAGTATATCTCTAATGACTTGCTTTTAGATACCATTATGTGATAATCAGGTCACGTGTGATTCTACCTAATTAGCTATATAACAATTATATATGTAACAGTTTTAACGACATTACATGACATAGGCCCTACTCGCCCAATTCCATTTTCTTTCGAATTTACGGTCGTCTTCGAAGTAGAATTCAGGGCTCTGTGCTCACAAATCTTAATATGCTTAAATTGAATGAACATTAAACACAATCTGATTTCTTAGGTATTGCCCCTCCATTTTACTTTGAGCCAAACGTAAAAGCTTGCTGAATGCAGCCAAGTCTCACAATAACCTAGCAAAGCAACCCAGCCCCACAGTAATCTACTCTCTAACACATTCACATCATCAAATTCAATGAGTGTAACGAACGATAACTCGGCGAAAGAGATTGACAGTAATTTAGCAAAGCCGTCGCATGGCGACAATAGTCGAAACGGTGATAATTAGTTCGCATGTCATACCGTAAGTAGCAAAATACGCAGTATCGATACTGTCAAGTGCGGTCACGTTGAAACCGAAAGTGGTTTCATTCAGCGTTTGTATGTAGTTGGCATATATTCCAGATATCCTTTTATATGTAGATCCATATGAACAATTCCATAGTTGCATGAAGCGATCCATGACGTATGCACATAGTTTCTCACGAAATGACACGAGTCCGCTTGAAATGTTGGCATCAACGAATAAACCGAAAATGTAAGTATAAATAAAAAACTTTCACCATTAACATCAGAATGTGGATCAACCCTGATACCAAATATTTTAGTATACTGTTAACCACGTGGAGCAGTTCCATGACGATACTTTTAATCAGCAAACCAATTTGCTGGACAGTATGTTGCAGCAGGTGCAAAAATACATCGACCAAGATGGACATAGCTCTTTCAGTCAGGAATATCACTACCTTGTGCAGAAGCTCAACTGATTTAATCTCTACTTTTCTTACAAGCAAAAATACCAATAGTGTCATTTGCAAAAGAAATCTGATACCTGCATCCAAAACTTGGAAAATGGAACTGTGAAAATATGCAAATCTTTGGTGAATTACACCCGTATCCACGGATGGCATAATACTTTGAAATTTATAGTCAATGACTGTATACCAATACCCATCTTCGGCGTCGTGTTCTTTAATGTCATCAACCCTGGAGTTCGCGGTATAAACTAGCACTAAAACGAGCATTGTCCAAAAGCCTGCCATTTTTGGTTTTTGCTTTATTTCACAATTCGAAATTTGATAAAACAAACACAACTGATATTAGTTCACCAAGTATTTCAGCAGAATGAATTCAGTTGCTTATATTTAAACGCAAATAAGTTTACTTAATTGTATTTCATACTACGTACAAATCCCGTTTTTAAAATGGAATACTTTTTGCATAGTAGTCAAATACTGATTTAATTACACGTATATATTACTCGCAATGGCTTTCAATGCGACTTTGCACAACAAAGTTGTTTGGTAACACTTCAATATCCTCCTTTTATCCAAGTTTTGGAAGCCTTAAATAAATAAAAAAAAACATATTATAATTATGATTTAGTATTGGGTACAACATCATCAGACATGTTAACAGGGTCAGAGGTTATAACATTATGCTCCATGCTCAACTAGAGACTTCGTGCCCAACTAAAAATCAAAGGCATGTAGGGCCTGAGGGAAGGCTCGCTGCTTGTGTTAATTCGAAAATGTAGGTTCGGAAAATTGGAAACTTAGTTTGATTTCTGATATGTTAAAAGGCATTTCATTGGGATTTAGAAAAGAATGTGATGTGTTTAATATTTCTTTTGTGTATCTGTACAAATAATCTCCTGTATGCAATTCAGAGTCCATATCAATACTTTTCCAACAGTAGCTATTAAACGGTTTTAATAATGCATTTGAAAAAATGCAAACACCATGGTACACACCGTCTTCCGTGTGAAAATTGACTGAATATTTGATGACCCTGGTGAAAATATCCATTTCAGGACATTTTGTAAACTGGTAACATGGTGGTCCAGGATTCCTTTCCACATCTCCACATAAAGTTATCAACATGAACAACCTATTTGAAAGCGTCACAAACAAACCTTCATATTCTGATGTTTCTCCAAAATCGAAAGAATTGAGTAGTGATGTACAACTCCAGTCAATTATGATTTAGTATTGGGTACAACATCATCAGACATGTTAACAGGGTCAGAGGTTATAACATTATGCTCCATGCTCAACTAGAGACTTCGTGCCCAACTAAAAATCAAAGGCATGTAGGGCCTGAGGGAAGGCTCGCTGCTTGTGTTAATTCGAAAATGTAGGTTCGGAAAATTGGAAACTTAGTTTGATTTCTGATATGTTAAAAGGCATTTCATTGGGATTTAGAAAAGAATGTGATGTGTTTAATATTTCTTTTGTGTATCTGTATAAATAATCTCCTGTATGCAATTCAGAGTCCATATCAATACTTTTCACACAGTAGCTATTAAACGGTTTTAATAATGCATTTGAAAAAATGCAAACACCATGGTACACACCGTCTTCCGTGTGAAAATTGACTGAATATTTGATGACCCTGGTGAAAATATCCATTTCAGGACATTTTGTAAACTGGTAACATGGTGGTCCAGGATTCCTTTCCACATCTCCACATAAAGTTATCAACATGAACAACCTATTTGAAAGCGTCACAAACAAACCTTCATATTCTGATGTTTCTCCAAAATCGAAAGAATTGAGTAGTGATGTACAACTCCAGTCAATTTTAATATCTCCAGTTCAATAGTTATGATTTATGGATCAGCACAAAATGTTCCTGATTGTCCGAGAATATACAACACATATCCATAACTCTTTGTCTAGACCAAAACAAACATGACTTACTTATAGATTTATGCGTATATTGACTTGTGACACAACAAACATAACCTAATGATGACCTAATTAACCGTTAAACTCTGCTTGCATAAGATGACAAATTGGCGCGTTTTTCTATAAACAACAAATGTAGCCCCGAACCTAATTTCGTTATTTTACTATTAAAATTAAAAAAGGACAATCCGTAGTGAATAAAATTTCACTAACAATTACTATTTACTCAAACTACGAGTTATTATATCGAAAGTATGTCAATATGTCACCCCATTAATGATTACATTTCGAATGGTGTTAGAGATTATATCCCCCCCTCTCACCAGATGACGTCACTATGCATAGTAGTAAAAGTGTAAAATATATTTTTATCAATGAAAATTGCCGCGTTTTTTTAGAAGTGTATTCTTCCGCATTTCCATGCAAATTGTATGCTTCCCGTATCGTATTTTTGAACTTTTGTAAAGAAAAATATCCGCAATATTTAAAAAACGTTGAATCTTTTGTTGTATAATACGTCCTCTGCTACGGTAAATGCGTTTTGAAACTTGTGAACTCTTTATCGGTCGGACGGATATGGCGGTTCCTGCCAAACGTAGTAGTGCATAACAGATGCTTGAGCTGCACGACAGTTAAGGAAGTCAATGCTTCGCTCGCCTTCCAAAAATCATTTGATATACTTTGTTATACCAGGTTTCCGTTTCACCAACATATACTTAAATACTTAAATCTGAGAAAAGCAGTTAAATAATCATGATTTTAGACTGGTTTCAGTAAAACTGCATCTTGTTTCAATGATATATATCAAAATATTAAAATATATAAACAATCAGTCAACACTTAGTTTTTAAGTATTTAAGCAAACTATTGGTGGAACATAACAGATGCTTGAGCTGCACGACAGCTAAGGAAGTCAGAGCTTTGCTCGCCTTCCAAAAACGATTGCATTCATTACAACAAAATATATGAAAATAGATATACTTGTAACTTTCTAAATCAAATCTGCATTGATATATCTTTGTGCTTTGATTTGTGTTTGTATGTGAATCGTGGAAATTGTGTTTGAGTACATATTTGAGTTGAGCATGCGAAAAGTTCGGCGCCGGATGTTAAGAAAGTCAGTGAACGTTGCTACCGTGTCCAGCATTCCGCTTCATCAAAATATTTAGTATATACTTAAAATATTTAAAAACTTGAATCATGGTTTAACTGATATGAATAAATAACAGCCAAAAGTATGTTACGTTTTTTTATACTTTAAGTTAAACTAGAGAAAATGTTGATGTAACTTAAGCCAGTCTAACGTGCTTACGTCTTTATCAATGAATTCAGTTATACCCCTATTTTACTACTGGTACATATGGAATCTTATATGAAATCTTTTACTACTGGTACATATGAAATCTTTTACTACTGGTACATATGAAATCTTATATGAAATCTATAAATGAATACAAGTTCATACAAACTATACGCATATTTTTCGTTCGTAGCTACGTAAATTTCTATTCAAAAGGACTGAATGGAAATGTAATTAATTTTGCAATGGTGGTTATTTAATATAGTATTGATTGGTATGCCCAGCACACTCATATAAATATTTCGTGACAGTGACTTAATTACATGTCTATATATCTCCAGTCGTACACCCCAATTCAATTCGATAGTTTATTTCGGCATTAATAACTTGTAATCACACAATAGCGAGACATGGCTAGCGGCCAATGACATTGTTGAGCAATATAACATCATAGGCCAGAGTATAATCAAAGCACTGTAGTGCTGATGGGGGCGGAGCATATAAGATGTAAAATGTCGCTATTGTTTTAGACAAACAGGTCAGTCTGCATACGTTGAAGTAGAATAATCCCGATTACCTTTGATTCTTATACATGGTACAGAATCTACATGTTATATGCTTAACGTTGACTCTTTTCTCGAATATGTCAGGAACGTAACTGAATGGTTTGCCTTTGAAAGTGTATTTCTGCTATAGTAAGAATATTAACTTTTAAATTTGGCAAATGTCCAACTTCAAGATATTAGTTCAACTCAATGATATGAGATTTGTATCTTCAACTCAACTCGTGATATTTTCAGAGATGTCATGCTTTCTATCATAAACAGTATATATAAAATAGCAAAGTACTCTGAATCTAGCACGTTGAATTCCACTTTGAGTCTTTATTGATTTCTCTAGCGCAACAGTGAAACAATTCGTTTAAAAGACGAAAAGTAGAAATGTGTATGTCGACATTGATAATTGATATATATGCTCTCCTGTATGATTTGAAGGAAATAAAGATATATATATATTTATATTTTCTAGGGCCCTATATCACCCCGTAAACGGAACCGCACTAACCAAAATGTTATGGCGCCGATTTATAGACACATCTGGATGGTTGCGTATTTTCGCTACGGAAACACAAATGCTTGAACTCCTATCTGTTTAAGTAGAAATTATCTACCGTTCCAATTATTGGAAATATGTAAAATATTTACTAAATAATAAAAAAACAGCACTGACATTATACATAACTCGATCAATCTCGAATTCTTTTTAGGAATACAAGTCTATTTTTAAACATTTGGGAAAACCGCAAGTCACATGATCGACATTAGCATATCTCTATTTTTAGAACGAGTATTGATTGTTTATTGACATAAGCAAGGAGTATAGTTCCTTGGCATAAGGGACATATCTAGAAAAGTTTCGTTACCGTACACATTTTTAAAATGATAGAAAAGAGCGAAGTCAAACTCCCGAATCAAGTACTTATTATCTGAAGTCCTTGCCGAAATATACGACTCTTTCAATGTGCATGTTGGCGATATAGTTCGTGACCTGGAATTTGATTTACAAGATGGCGTAATCTTTTGGTTCAGCGCGTCTGTATTCATGCGCTTTCATTCCTTTGTGCTGATTAATGCTACAGAATATAAACTTGGAATTTATACGATACGTAATTGTTTATAGGTATAAATCGTCGCTGTATGTTCTAATATTAATATTTTCGTTGAAATAGGCGAATCTACTGTTTATAGTGAGTTCGAGAGCTTTTCAGGTGGAACTATTTGATAAGTGGTTGTTAGGTCTGCATTAACACGAAACACGGTTGTAGATTTGCGGTATTGAAAATAAAATCATGTTAGCTCTGAGAGCGGCTGCTAAAGCACCGCCCCCAAAAACAATTTACACCATAGTAATAATTAAATACGTAATTAAGAACAATAAACGTAGTCATTTTATATACATTTATGTTTGCCAACTTTAAACAATTGGAAAACCAATATGTATTTATATATGTCGGCATAACCAGACAAAATTACTAATCAAAGCATACACAATGTAAAATTAGCACATATATATGGAAAAAATGGTAATTGTATTTTCGGAAAGCAAATGTGGTATAAGTGGAAAACAAATGATTTTAAATAGCAATCATTGTTTAAATGTACTTTACAAAACACCTGCTGTTTGGGCAGAGACAATTTAAAACATGTTTTGAGTGTGAAAATTAATTGGATTAATTGTTAAAAAAAATAACAATATTTCACCCGAGTGCACATAACATGTTAAACTTCTATTATTTTTTTTTCTTTACTTAAATGCATATAACATAAGTATACACGCACACTCATATACACAAACACAATATATATACATACACATATACACGCATGCATACACATCCATATACACATTTCCCACACCTTCATATACATATAAACAGCACCCACACATACAAAGTACTCAACCATACACAACCTATGGTCCCATACATATATACAGTACACACCCTGTCATACACATCTGCATACATTCATACATATATTCACTCACACACACGCATTTGTACACACACACACACACACACACACACACACACACACGCGCATTTGTACACACACACACACACACACACACACACACACAAATCATCATCATCACTAGTATTTGAGTTTGTTTATTAGATTCATGGACACATTTCATTAAACACACATTTATGTATGTATATCGCTACTTTTTGCGCAACTTCAGTTGTTGTTGTTGTTGTTGTAGTATGGTGTTTAGCATCACTTTCAACAATTTTTCAGTCATATCGCGACGATGTCTACTTGAGACAGTATTCTAAGCGCTGTCACACTGGAGTATCATGCCGCAGACACCTGGTATGATACCCCACCCAGTCACATACTGACACTGGGCTGACCAGACGTAGAACTCTCCTCTAAATGCTGAGCGTCAAGCGAGGAAGCTTCTAGTACCTTTTTTAAAGTCTTTGGTATGACCCAGCCTGGGTTTGAACCCACGACCTTCCGCATGCGAGGCGGACGCTCTACCACTAGACCACGCCGCGGTCTCCGCAAGTTCGGTATTATTGTATTTCCCATCGATATTCATACGTAAATATACAAGGGAAAATCGACTTAATAAAGACAAGACATGTTTAACACCTGCATACATTCATACATATATTCACTCACACACACGCATTTGTACCGTGATTATTTAAACATCTACAATTACAAAATCATTTCAAATCTCACCAAAATCACGGTGTGTATTTGTTTGTGTTTGTATTTCATAGTATTTGTATATCTATGCCATATTTAAATTAATTTGGTTTTGTAAATGGCCATAGGTAACTTCCTGATATGAAAATAAACTTGTAAACATTGTACTTGTGTAACAGAGGTGTTAAAATAGGTATATATACATATTAATAGTACAAGTTAAAAATAGTTTACGCAACAAAGAGACACACCTGTCAAAACACCGTAAATGAAAGAAACGCTTAATCCTTATACGTATCAGCCGGCAATCGTGAAACATCGGGTATTTCCGTATCCTCCGTATAATACATTGCGTAGCATAAAGGCCGAGGTGATCAGATTGATTAGCCGGCTGTAATTTTTAGAATGGCTTGTGCGGTTAGTGCGTTATTTGTTTTGACATGACTTATAAAATGGGACGTTAATAAACTATAAAAAAAACCCGGAAATACCAGAAAGGTAACTTAACATTTTATACATTAAAACATTGCCAAATTATTCTTTTGTTAGATCAATCTGTCCGGAAATTTAGTCTATTAGATATCCATTGACTGTTACTTATCTAATACAACTACATGTAATTGTGATTTTTGTTTTTATTACACTCACCTTAAATCTGTTTTGTAATAACACTTTATTCAAAGAGAATTTGATCACAAAAGTTAATAGATTAGCACTTTGGTACCCAAAGTCAAGACATATATGTTTTACATCTAAATGACCTAAAATCTATAAGCATTTTAAAATTTGTTTTCTATCTGTGAAATATATACTACATGTATATTGTTTTCAACTTCTCATTGGATGATATTTTTGTTATATCTGGGATTCCAGTTGCTTTGTAATGAATTATTTTTAGATACATTTGTTTTCGTACATTCCTATACTATCACGGATTGTATTTTTGTTGTCATATATGGGATTCCAGATTTTAAGGAGGTACCGCCAGATTTTTCCGTCAGCAAAATTTATTGCGAAATATTACATTTTAAGTACGTATTTTGTAAGAGTGTATCTTCCGTAATACTTGATCGATTTTTTATAACTTTAGCTTTTCTAAAACTACATCATGTTACTTACGTAGACATATAAAAAAATTTAATTTCCAATGATAAATAAAAAAGTTAATGGGTACCGCCAGGTTTTTCAAGCGAAAAGTATGGCGTAAATTTAGTCGCAATGATGTGTTCGTTTTAACCGTCCGTATCTCGTTTATTTGATAATGGATTTTTTTTATCATTTTAGTTTCAGAAATTACATATTCTAAGCTTTTTAATGGTATAAACATTTTTAAAATCGGTTAATGAATAAAGAAGTTATTAGGCATCGCCAGCTACTCCTTCTAAAAATCCTAAATTTAACACTACCGCCAGGTTTTACACCTGTCTTTACATTTGTGTCCGATTTGTTACATTTGTGCCCTGTTGTTTTTTTTCTAAATAGTTACAAATGTGCCCTTTTAGTTACATATGTGCCCTTTTAGTTACATATGTGACCCCAACAGAAAACTTCTTTTTTTAAAAAAAGATCCGCTGAGCAATTATTTAACCTCTGAAAGTCATTGACTACGTTCCCACTGTGTATGTTGCAATGTTCGTTTAAAAATGATGCAATTCTATTCTAAAGATTATACCCGAGTCGAAACCTTAAATTTTGTATTTTTTTTTATAAAAATGATATTATAAAGGTATCATTCTAGTGAAAGTAACTGAGCATCATTAATTTACCATATCCTATTTCAGCCTTGCAATATTATATTTAGTACATTGCATGGTTAAGATTTGACCAATCCCTGTTAATCTCCCAGTGTGTGTCATGTAGTGGTACACACTGGTTTAAAATTAAATTAAAATACGTACACATGTACACATGCCCGATTATGCGATTTTGGAAAACCTCTCATGCATAAGTTATCTATTTTTATTCCTCTAATGTGATTGGCGGATAGCTTTGAATATAAATTAACCTATTTTTAATAACCGCTCTGATTGGTCGGATATCTACGACCAAGGTACACGTTTCTTACCACCTACCCGAGCAAAGACAAAAAAATAGACGATGACGTAATTCGCGGGTGTCTGTGACTGTGTATGTTGCAATGTTCGTTTAAAAATTGTGCAATTCTATTCTAAAGATTATACCCGAGTCGAAACCTAAAATTTTGTATTTTTTTTTATAAAAATGATATTATAAAGGTATCATTCTGGTGAAAGTAACTGAGCATCATTATAAAAAATTTAACCTTTGAAAAATTACACTGAAAAAAGTTTTTCTGTAATATATATTTTTGCTTTAAAAGATACAAAATATATGTTGGGATTAATATAGTTTTTTTTATATTTTAGTTTCACTTGGTCCAATGTAAGCACTTCCAGAATTTATGAAGAAAATCATAAGTTGACATGCATTTAAAAGTAATATTTGAGATCCAGGAAAACAAAAGTGGCATCAAAATACATAAATTAACTCAATGCAAACTTTGCATCGCAGTTGTAGCCATCTTGAATATTTTATGAAAAAGAAAAACACATTTTGAGGAAGGGAGATCCAGTAGAAATGCACAGTTAATACACAATTGTTGCGCCAAAATACACAAATTAACTCAATGCGAACATTGTATCCCAGTTGTAGCCATCTTGAATATTTTATGCAAACGAAAAACACAACTTCGAAAGACAAGATCAAAGATGCAAACTTTGTATCTAAATTGCAGCCATCTTGAATACTTTATGAACAAGATATGTCATTGTTAAGTGTCGCATGCCACTGAAATGGTCCGTAAAATAACAAAATATGATATAATAGGTAGCAATGTATCCATGAATATCAGGAGTAAAGGACTGATGTTTGCTTGTATATTTTTTATTTACCCTCGCACTTTGAACTGGTCATTTTGGAGAGCATGAACAGATGATTTAAAATAAATTGATGAATATGAATGACATATGAAGGATGAGTACCGTTAATGAGATATGACGATTATATACATATTTGCTATTTTACATGTTTACTAATTACATACGGATCATGTTTATTTATTTTGATTCCTTTTGATTATCTAATATTTGTACAAAATTTATTGACATATTTATTACGTAACTGTGATGATTATTTATTCTCCCTAAAAATTTTATAAATAATTTTACTTTGATATTCTTTGTACAAGATACATTGACTACAGTAGAGTAACCTCCTGTTTTATATTATTATTTCATTGATTTAGTTTTTTAATTAGTTTAATATATTGTTAGTCTTGCATAACTCTATATTGAATGCTGATGACACTAATAACGTCATATGACATTCCCTATCACCATTATGCAGTAGTATTTACTGATATTGGTAAACCATATAGCCCTATACTTAAGCATATTTCTATTTATATACAATGTATGTATATAATTATAGTACACTATTATATATGATAAAATTAAAAATAGATAAAATTTGAAGAGTGTACTATTTCCTTCTCTTGAAGTTTTACTTTTTAGTATAGGGGTACTAAGGAGTAGCATTGATTGATTGAATATTTATCATCATTTTTATGCCATCGAGAGCTAACAGACGATCAGTTAACCTGACCACTGTTTCCTGGGATTAACCAGTACTCGAGTACACCCCATCTCCGCAAGTAACTGATAACTTTCCCACTTGAATCAGTGGTGAGAGACAAATGATAATGAGACACAATGTCATATATCAATCATCACGGAGACTGTTGCCGGGTGGGGGATTCGAACTCACGACCCCTGGTTTGATAGTCAGACGCGTAACCGACTGAGCTAATCGGGCCCAGCTAAGGGGTATCAATAGGTAGTCACAAATGGACTAGCATGTGTATCCTTTTCTCCCACTCTGATGTGGAGATTGAGCTACGCCATTATAAGATTTTTTAAATTTTGTTATTAATAAGTCTAATTTTTACTAGTCTTGCGTAACTCTATATTGAATGCTAATGACACTAATAATGTCATTTGACATTCCCTAACACCATTATACAGCAGTCTTTACTGATATTGGTTAACCATAAAGCCCTGTACTAAGTATTGTTATTTACATGTATATACATATATACATATAATTATAGTACGCTATTATATATGTTAATTTTTAAAAAAATTAGGAAAGAATGAAAAGTGCACTATTTACTTCATTTGAAGTAACACTATATTATCGGCATGTACTAGGTTTTGTCAAAAAGTAATCACCCGTGGACTAGTATACAAGTCATTTCCCACAATATGATATGTAAATTGAGTTACGCCATTATGATAAGTGACAAAAGTATCCTGTTTCAGCCTTGCAATATTATATTTAGTACATTGCATGGTTAAGATTTGACCAATCCCTGTTAATCTCCCAGTGTGTGTCATGTAGTGGTACACAATGGTTTAAAATTAAATTAAAATACGTACACATGTACACATGCCCGATTATGCGATTTTGGAAAACCTCTCATGCATAAGTTATCTATTTTTATTCCTCTAATGTGATTGGCGGATAGCTTTGAATATAAATCAACCTATTTTTAATAACCGCTCTGATTGGTCGGATATCTACGACCAAGGTACACGTTTCTTACCACCTACCCGAGCAAAGACAAAAAAATAGACGATGACGTAATTCGCGGGTGTCTGTGACTGTGTATGTTGCAATGTTCGTTTAAAAATTGTGCAATTCTATTCTAAAGATTATACCCGAGTCGAAACCTAAAATTTTGTATTTTTTTTTATAAAAATGATATTATAAAGGTATCATTCTGGTGAAAGTAACTGAGCATCATTATAAAAAATTTAACCTTTGAAAAATTACACTGAAAAAAGTTTTTCTGTAATATATATTTTTGCTTTAAAAGATACAAAATATATGTTGGGATTAATATAGTTTTTTTTATATTTTAGTTTCACTTGGTCCAATGTAAGCACTTCCAGAATTTATGAAGAAAATCATAAGTTGACATGCATTTAAAAGTAATATTTGAGATCCAGGAAAACAAAAGTGGCATCAAAATACACAAATTAACTCAATGCAAACTTTGCATCGCAGTTGTAGCCATCTTGAATATTTTATGAAAAAGAAAAACACATTTTGAGGAAGGGAGATCCAGTAGAAATGCACAATTAATACACAATTGTTGCGCCAAAATACACAAATTAACTCAATGCGAACATTGTATCTCAATTGTAGCCATCTTGAATATTTTATGCAAACGAAAAACACAACTTCGAAAGACAAGATCAAAGACAAAGGCACAATTTATACACACATGTGGGGCCAAAATACACAAATTAACTCATTGCAAACTTTTCATCCCAGTTGCAGCTATCTTGAATACTTGAATATTTTATGAATAAAAAAAAACACATTTAAAGAATGGGGATTCCAGAAAAAATGCACAATTAGTACATAAATGAGGCGCCAAAATACTCAAATTAACTCAATGAAAACTTGGTATTGAATATTTAAGGAAAACGAAAAACACAACTTGAGAAGTCAAGATCCAGGAAAAATGCACAATTGATACACAAATGTGGCGCCAAAATACACAAATTAGCTCAATACACACTGCGCATCCCACATAAAGCCATGTTGAATTTTTAAGGAAAACAAAAAACACAACTTGCGAATACGAGATCAAGAAAAAACAACAAAGTTAATTATAAATACACAAATGCTACGCCAAAAAACACAAATTAACTCAAAGCAAACTCTGCATCCCAGTTGCAGCTATCTTGAATACTTGAATATTTTATGAATAAAACACCTTTAAAGAATGGGAGATCCAGAAAAAATGCACAGTTTGTACACAAATGAGGTGCCAACTTAATGCAAACTTTGCAATTCACATGCAACCAAGTTGAATATTTAAGAAAAGCGAAAAACACAACTTGAGAAGGCAAGATCCAGGAAAAGTGCAAAATACACAAATGTGGCGCCAAAATAAACAAATTAAATCAATGCAAACTTCGCATCCAAATTGCAGCCATCTTGAATACTTTATGAAAAAAAAAATCAAAACTTGAGAGAGGGAGATCCAGAAAAAATGCACATTTGTTACACAAATTTGGTGCCAAAATACACAAATTAACTTGATGCAAACTTTGTATCTAAATTGCAGCCATCTTGAATACTTTATGAACAAGATATGTCATTGTTAAGTGTCGCATGCCACTGAAATGGTCCGTAAAATAACAAAATATGATATAATAGGTAGCAATGTATCCATGAATATCAGGAGTAATGGACTGATGTTTGCTTGTGTATTTTTTATTTACCCTCGCACTTTGAACTGGTCATTTTGGAGAGCATGAACAGATGATTTAAAATAAATTGATGAATATGAATGACATATGAAGGATGAGTACCGTTAATGATATATGACGATTATATACATATTCGCTATTTTACATGTTTACTAATTACATACGGATCATGTTTATTTATTTGGATTCCTTTTGATTATCTAATATTTGTACAAAATTTATTGACATATTTATTACGTAACTGTGATGATTATTTATTCTCCCTAAAAATTTTATAAATAATTTTACTTTGATATTCTTTGTACAAGATACATTGACTACAGTAAAGTATATCCTCCTGTTTTATATTATTATTTTATTGATTTAGTTTTTTAATTAGTTTAATATATTGTTAGTCTTGCATAACTTTATATTGAATGCTGATGACACTAATAACGTCATATGACATTCCCTATCACCATTATGCAGTAGTATTTACTGATATTGGTAAACCATAAAGCCCTATACTTAAGCATATTGCTATTTATATACAATGTATGTATATAATTATAGTACACTATTATATATGATAAAATTAAAAATAGATAAAATTTGAAGAGTGTACTATTTCCTTCTCTTGAAGTTTTACTTTTTAGTATAGGGGTACTAAGGAGTATCATTGATTGATTAAATATTTATCATCATTTTTATGCCATCGAGAGCTAACAGACGATCAGTTAACCTAACCACTGTTTCCTGGGATTAACCAGTACTCGAGTACACCCCATCTCCGCAAGTAACTGATAACTTTCCCACTTGAATCAGTGGTGAGAGACAAATGATAATGAGACACAATGTCATATATCAATCATCACGGAGACTGTTGCCGGGCGGGGGATTCAAACTCACGACCCCTGGTTTGATAGTCAGACGCGCAACCGACTGAGCTAATCGGTCCCAGCTAAGGAGTATCAATAGGTAGTCACAAATGGACTAGCATGTGTATCCTTTTCTCCCACTCTGATGTGGAGATTGAGCTATGCCATTATATGATTTAGCATTAGTATATCTATTACAATTTTTTTTTTTAAATTTTGTTATTAATAAGTCTAATTTTAACTAGTCTTGCGTAACTCTATATTGAATGCTAATGACACTAATAATGTCATTTGACATTCCCTAACACCATTATACAGCAGTCTTTACTGATATTGGTACACCATAAAGCCCTGTACTAAGTATTGCTATTTACATGTATATAAATATATACATATAATTATAGTACGCTATTATATATGTTAATTTTTAAAAAATTAGGAAAGAATGAAAAGTGTACTATTTACTTCATTTGAAGTAACACTATATTATCGGCATGTACTAGGTTTTGTCAAAAAGTAATCACCCGTGGACTAGTATACAAGTCATTTCCCACAATATGATATGTAAATTGAGTTACGCCATTATGATAAGTGACAAAAGTGTGTAATTTACCATATCCTGTTTCAGCCTTGCAATATTATATTTAGTACATTGCATGGTTAAGATTTGACCAATCCCTGTTAATCTCCCAGGTAGTGTCATGTAGTGGTACACAATGGTTTAAAATTAAATTAAAATATTATAAAATTATAATTAAACTGTGAAATTTGTAAATAAGCACCCGACAGATTGCTCTTACCTAAAAAGCGCCATCATTATAAAATGTTTTAAAAGATCCGTTATCTCCTCAGATCAGATCTGCTGAGAACTGATTAACAAAGGTTAGTCACTAATAATATTAAAATATTCTTCTGTAATTATATATTGAATATTTTGTTATTTTATAAACACAATATTCCCTAGAACCATATACAATGTTTAACACTGTATACGGATTTATCTAATGTTCAACTTAAACTATGGTATAATAATAACATGTGGAGTTCCATATTATATTAATTATATTAATTGAAACTTGTGTTTAAAACACAAACACACAAAAAAAACCCAGTAGAAATAACAATGTGTAACTATTACATGATTGTTTTTTATTCATTATTCTATTCCACCTTTCCCCAGCTCAACATACAATGATCCAGGACCGGGAAGTAAGCCGGTTTCCTATTGGCCCTACATAAATCGTAAGCCGCAATTTCATTGGCTGGATATCAATCCGTTTTTCGATTCAAGCTCGAGAGTTGTTTTTTTTCTATCTCTCAAAGCGCGGACCACAGTGGAGACATGCAGACTGAAATCCAGCCAACCAGAGGAGAGTGACCCCGTATGACCTTTAATGGAATGTTGAGCTGGGAAAATGTAAACAAAGAAATGTACTTTTGAAATCAGTACAGTTTAAAAGGAATTACATAGACTAGTTAATCAAATCTTTTAACACATTTTTAGTCCATTGTGTACCACTATGTGATACACCATGGGAGATTAGCGGCAGTTGGTCACATTTTAATAATGTGCTGTACTAATAAAATATTGCTAGGCTGACGAATACATTTTAGTATTTACTGACAATAACTAGATTATCCATCTACTTGCGTAGCTCAAGCTTTGATATAACGGTACCTGCCGATATATTATTAATAAAAATGTGAGTACACCTTTGGAAGTTCTTATAACTTTTATAGTGTACAATACAAATATACAATTTAATGTATATAAATAACAATGTACGTATGTACAGGGTTATATGGTTCACCACTAACAGTAAAAACTACTGTTTAATGGTTTTAGGGAATGTCAATCGATGTTATTAGTGTCAAGGGCATTCAATATAGAGCTATGTAAGACGATTAACTAAAAATAGACTAATATATAAAACTTAGTTCACTTAAATCTAGATACCTGTGCAGCCATATTCTTTTTAAGTCACGTACCATACCAGCAACAAAATATTATTGTTGCGGGTTTTACGGCATACTCTAGTTTGTTGATATTCTTATATTGACAATTACTTTTTGTATGTGGTATACACAGTTGCTAACGATATTGTATTACAAATAAAATTTTACCATAGCAACTGAGCACAATTAGTGTGCACAGATATACAATCAACAGAAATCATTCCTGTTGAGGGTTCAAGTTGAGTCAAACACTTATGATATCTCAAGCAAATATATTTGCGCTATAAGCAAAAGTGTCTGACCTAACATATAGGTTTTACATATAGTAAAGTACCATAATAACACTTATACACTCAACACTACTATTTTAACTCATCATTTGGCTGCACAAGGTGGAATAAAATAATTAAAATCTTAATAAATAATCGTAAATTTTTTAGTCATTAATGAAAGTCCCATATAAAGTCTGCATCAATACTAGTAAATAATAAATATTCAACTAAACAACTAGTTAAATTAAAATAATAAATATATATATCTTAAATAAAATAGATAATTAAACTCTAAAGTAAATGATCATCGTTCATCATCATTTTCATCGTCATCATTGGTTTTAAATTCGTCTTATTTCTAAAATAATCATCTTATCCGGTTCGCCAAAATGATTAAGTTCAAAGTGTGAGGGTAAACAAATACTTATACATACATAGACTAGTTATTGTTTATACGATGCAGGGCAAATATCAGTCTCCTTGGTGCAATGATATTAGATTAAGAATATGTATATACTTTTAAATCCTGTTTCCCATATAAACCAAACGGCCGAGTTTAAGGGTGTTAAAAGAACATACAGTGATATAAAAAGGAAATTGTACAGTATGTACAATATATTTACAATTAAATATTGTGTATCTTTGCACCAAAAAGAGAGCATTTGACAGCTTACGGTTAATTAGGCGTAAGCCTGCCGTAAATAATATTGCTAATCATATCCTCTGTGTCTGAGCCCTAAACTTTTAATTCATCATCACCCGTTTGTAGGTACTGGGTCAGGTCCATAAGTTCAGCCAAATTATTGTTCAGTAAAACATATAAGAATAAATTGTGTAATTATGATTAGGGATAAATAATTACGGATAAATAATTGTTACTTACATCATAACATTTATCATGTAATTACATATATCTGAGATTTGTAATACACTGGTACAGTATTAATTAACTTATAACCTATATAATAGAATTAATTGTAATTATGAATTGAGGTATGGACCCACAGTCTTAGCTGCATATAGTCTTACACCAAAGAATGTGACTTAATTAAAAAAACAAAAAACACAACAAAACAAAAAAGAAAAAACAAAAGAAAAACAAAAAAAATCTCATTCCTATAAACATAGGCCTGACCACAGGTTGAGTGTCTATCTTATTATAAGAATATCAGGGCTAGGCTTTTATTTTATTATTTAATACGAGAGTTTTGGCAGACCCTTGGGAGTTATATGCTGTTATATAGGGCCTGTGAGCATACTCTAGATTTTGTCAGACATTTGACAATCCAGAATATAGCATTCCAGGGCCCTATATACTGATTTCTGGACTTTAGGACATTGTTTATATTGAAATCCAATTGATTTCCAGCAAGTACAGTCCTGAGTTTTACGCGGTTCACCCTGTGAATGAGGCAATCCAGCAGGAAATGTTCTGTTGAGTTTCTCACCTTGCACCGGGTGCAATCTCCCCCTATCCTTAGAATAACAACTAACAGCATTACCGGGTAGGAGATTCACACCCAATTATGTTATGCATTTATCTTTCCTTTTATTATTAGAATAGTTTATAGGTCGTCTGTAATTTACCGAAGATCTATGAAAGATATGTTTAAAAGGTTTATTGATTATGGAATTGTTCCATTTATTCAAAACCTTTTTTCTGGCCATAGCATAGACCGCAGTATGAGCAAAGGAAACTGTATTTGTTATTTTTGAATATTGTAGTCCTTCTTTAGCCGCCCTGTCTGCTTCCTCATTTCCTGATATGTCTACATGTGCTGGACACCATTCCATAGTTACTTGTAATCCTAATTCAAGACACTGATTAAATTGTTTATAAATTTCTGCCAAAATATCAGGGCTTGATCTGCGATTATTATTTTTGAGTGAAGTGAGAGATGAGAAAGAGTCCGAAAGAATAACAGATTTATTTGGTTTGTGTTCTATTATCCAGCACATAGATTTTTGAATTGCTATAAGTTCAGCTGTGTAAATTGACAAATTGTTGCATACTGTATCTGAAGGGACGGAATAACATATGCAGCTGCAACTTTCCCGTCCTCGGGAATTTTGCTACCATCTGTGTAAATTTGAGCATGTTTGGCATAATGCTGATTAATATGACTTGCAGTAATTGATCTTATGAGTGATGGCAAATCATTTTTATTGAACTCAGCTGTGAGGGTTAACCTAATATCAGGATTTTTAAGCATCCAAGGAGACTCCAATTTGGGCCTAAAATCAGCGAGATTGACCCCACTGAGACCGTACTCTTCCACCAAATCCTGTGCTTTTTTTTGGTATCTTGATTTGATGTAGTTTCCGGTCCCAATGATTCTATTCACAGGGTTACTTTCTTTCTGGGTTTGAGCCCTGGCCCAGTACTTAACCGACTGATGTTCCCGTCTTAAATATAATGGTACGACACCCATCTCTGATTCCAATAAATATGCAGGTGTGGAGTGTAGCGCTCCGAGAGCTATCCTGAGGGCCTTATTTTGAAGTATATCTAATTGTTTTAGTATATATGGGGATGCACAAGAGTAGATTTGAGCCCCATAATCTATCTCTGGACGTATGAGGGACTTATACAGAAGTAACAGATTATTTTTATCTGAGCCAAAATCTGGGCCTCTTAACATTCTCATCAAATTAAAGGCCCTCTGACACCTGATCACAATGTCTTTTATGTGACTGTGGAAATTTAGAGTCCTATCCAAAAGCATGCCTAAAAATTTTACTATTTTTTTAAATATGATCAGTGTTCTGCCTAAATTTATGTACATTAAGCTGTGCTTTTTTGAGTTACCAAAAATGATACCCACTGTTTTATTTGGATAAATTTTGAATCCCCATTCTTTAGCCCACCTCCAGATTAAGTCAAGTCCTGTTTGAGCTCTAATTTGTAACTGGTTTAATCTGACCCCACATCCCCACCCCTAGCCATGTGCCAGAATCATCAGCAAATTGGCTGGTAACCATGCCTGTCCCCTCAAGTGTAGCAGGCAAATTGTTTACCAAAATAGAAAAAAATAGAGGGGATAAGTACCTCTGTCTACCATTTCTGAATTTGACAGGGTTTCCCCCCCCCCCCCCCCCCCCACTTTAACCTGGATTTTTCAACCCTCGAGGAAGTTTCTCAGATATTGGTAGCAATTTCCCGTTTTTCAATGTTCTTTTAATTTAAATAGAACACCTGAGTGCCAGGTGAGATCAAAGGCTGCTTGTAGGTAAAAAAATATTGCTAGGACCGAATGTCCCCTATTTTTGGCTGAAATTACATCATGTTGCAGACGTGAGAGCTGACCCAAAGACTGTGTGCTCCTCCCCTTTCTTAAACCAGATTGACAGGGGTTAATTATATTTTTTGATTCAAGCAAATGTTCTAAACGTGCTTTCACCATCCCCTCCATTAATTTTCCTGGATGGGAGGTAAGGCTGATGGGTCTATATGATTGAGGTTCATTTGGGTTTTTCCCTTGTTTTAATATTGGAATAACACAAGCCTGCTTCCAAGCTACTGGGTAGACTCCACTACTCCACACCTTATTGTAAAGAACTAACCATATGTCCAGAGCAGAATGGGGCATATGTTTAAACATTTGATATAATAGTTTATTTAATCCCGAGGTAGAGTTCTTCCTGCTGTCAATGATTACAATAAGTTCAAAAATTGAGAAGCTATGGTTAAGTTGAGACCTGTTTGTTTCTGGGGTATCTAGGTGGTTTTTGTAGTGACTCAAAACTTTTTGGTATTTTAAGGTATCTGAATTTACATTTGAGTCACTGCTAACATTAACAGTAGTGTTTAACTAAAAAGTTAGCTTTTTCTACTTCGGTGACCGCTAAAGCTTTTTTATTCCTTAAGAGTGGAATTGGGCGATGTGAATTTCCTTTAATACTGTGACCTTTTTTCCAAAATTGTTTAGAATTTGAGTTTTTATGAATACATGTCTCACAGATTTCTTCCCAGTTTTGTTTTTTAGCATTTAAGATGATGTTTCTAGCTTCTTGTTTGATTTCCTTGTAATCATATAGATTTCCTAGACAAGGGTGCCGTTTTAGTTTATGTGCCCTTTTTCTCTCATTAATAACATTTTGGCAGGTCTCACTCCACCACGGGATGTTTTTTCCTGTTTTCAGTTTTGTGTCAGAGACGGGTATGCATTGTTTAGCAATCAATAGGAATCTCTCTGTTAAGTTGGAGTTAAATATATTGATGTCATCAGAGTGGACATCATCTAGGGTTATCTCAGTGCATTTACTATAGAAAAGTTCCAAATCTGCTTTTTCATATTTAAATTTTGGATCCGAGTTAATTTTTTCCTGCATTTTTTAAATTTTGATTTTTTTTAATAGTTATACAGATTGGGTAGTGATCCGATCCCATATTATCTTCATGTACCCACCAAGTTGAAATAGCAGAAAGTTTGGGACTGGTGAATGTTAGGTCAATACAGGTGTCCTTGCCGGAGCCCTGGTCTATTCTGGTGATGGAACTGTCATTGAGAAGAACTTTATTATTTTTGCCCACCCATTCCACAATATCCCTCCCATGAGGGTTCGCTTTTGGAGATCCCCATAATGGGTGGTGTGCACTGAAATCTCCATCTATTATAGTCCCTTAGTCCATCTTTGTCATTTATACATGTAGATGAACTAATGTGTTCTAAAGATTCGAGGTCACACCCCCTGGAATATAGATTAATCAAAATGAAAGGGGATCCCCCTAGATGGACCCTGAAAATTTGAACCTTAAACTGAAGGGTTCTCCAAATTATCATTAGGGACATCCACTCTGATTTCCTCATAACTGATGTTGTTTTTTAAAATATACGGCTAAGCCACCACTAGCTATAGTATTTGAATTATTGTATTTATTTTTTACATGATAACCAGGGATTTTTTTATTTATGTTTTCAGCTAATTTAGTTTCCTGCACACAGACTGAGATAATATCAATATTTGGGTTTAAATCTAAAAGAACTTTTACCTCTGTGTGCCTGAGAGTTGTTAGTCCCTGGGCATTATAAGAAATGACAGTTAGATCCCTATTGAAAACTAAGTTTATTGTTGCGGCAGTTACAATGTATGATCAGTCAGTACTTTATGGCGTGCAGTTTGAGACAGTAATTTTTTTAAATTTTTTATCTGTCTCAATAAGCCAGTCAACAAAGGTAACACGCGCCACATCGTCATGTTATGTTAATCATTTGTAGCTAGTATTAACAAAATCGATCTATGCATGACAAAGTTACAGGCCAGACACGAAATCTCAAACAGACTGAAAGTGTTGTCAAACAAACTCAAAGTGTGACCTTGACCTTTGAGGTACGGGTGTGGGTCTTACGCAGGACACATCGTCATGTTATGTGGATCATTTGTAGCAAATATTTATAAAATTCATCTATGCATGACAAAGTTATGGTCGGACAGGAAATCTCACACAGACTCAGTGTTGTCAAACAAACTAAAATTGTGACATTGACCTTTGAGGTATGGGTGTGGGTCTTACACGTGACACATCGTCATGTTTTGTTGATCATTTGTAGCAAATATTTATAAAATCCATCTATGCATGACAAAGTTACGGTCGGACAGGAAATCTCACACAGACTCAGTGTTGTCAAACAAACAAAAATTGTGACCTTGACCTTTGAGGTACGGGTGTGGTTCTTACACATGACATGTCGTTATGTTATCTTGATCATTTGTAGCAAATATTTATAAAATCCATCAATGCATGACAAAGCTATGGTCGGACAGGAAATCTCACACAGACTCAGTGTTGTCAAATAAACTAGAACTGTGACCTTGACCTTTGAGGTATGGGTGTGGGTCTTACACGTGACACGTCGTAATGTTATGTTGATCATTTGTAGCAAGTATCATTAAAATTCATCTATGCATGAAAAAGTTACAGGACGGACACGAAATCTCACACAAAATCAAAGTGTTGTCAAACAAACACAAATTGTGACCTTGACCTTTGAGATACGGGTGTGGGTCTTACTCGTGACATGTCGTCATGTTATGTTGATCATTTGTAGCAAGCATCCACAAAATCCATCTATGCATGACAAAGTTACAGGCCCGACATGAAATACCGGATTGAAGGACTGACGCTGCGATTACTATATGCCACCCAAAAAAAATTTTGGGGGGCATAAAAATATTGGAAATGAAAACTCCCCAATAGCAAAAGGCACTACTAGACCACTAGGTTGGCATGTGTAGAGTTTCATGATGTTACCTCAATCAAATTTTGATTTTTGTTGTGCTCCGGGAAAAGAATATTTTTTTTATCTAATGTGTAGGCCTTGAACTTTCAGAAAGTGTTTTTTAAAAATTTCACTTTAAATGTGCTTATAAGCCCTGTGGTGGGGGCATCTGTGGTCGAATGATGCTGGTTCAAGAACTTGTCCGAGATCTTGTGGTTATATAACTGCTGTGCAAGTTTGGTTAAGATTCAATGAAATATGAAGGTACTATCGCGTCTACATTTTCTCTATATAACACTGTGTAAAACGGTGACCCCTGTGGCAGCCCCAAATTTGACCCAAGGGACCCAACTTCAACAAAACTTTTAGGGGTCCCCCATGCAATGTTACTTGTAAAATATATGTAAGGCGTAGGCCTTGAACTTTCAGAGAAAATGTTTTTTTAAATTTTGCTTAAAATATGCTTATAAGCCCTGTGGCGGAGGTATTTGTGGTCAAATGACGATGGTTCAAGAACTAGTCCGAGATCTTGTGGTTATATAACTGCTATGCAAGTTTGGTTATGGTTCAATGAAAAAAGAAAGTACTATCGCGTCTACAAGAAATAGGTTTACGGACGGACAACAGACAATTTACCACAACATAAGCCCTGCTGGCCTTTGACCAGTAGAGCTTAAAAGAAAATTACACGCTTGTATATTCGCATAAACATCAATAGAAAATTACTTATTTTCACATATGATGAAAGTAAAAAGCACATTGTTGGCCTTTGTGCAAGTTAAAATCGATATTTTTAATAAACAAAGCAAAAGTTTTTTTTAAAGTTTTTATTAATATAAACAATTCTGAATCAAACATCAACCTGAACGGTGGTATTGATTCAATTTTTCCCTGCAGTTTGTCAAATCAAATGGCCTACATATCGTCGCTTGGGACACTGAAATCGACTATTTTAATAATGTGCAGTAGTCGTCTGCATTTCATATAAGTTTAGAGGACATTGTATGCTTTGACTACCGCATATTTGAAGTGTTTTGCTGTTTGATAGAACAAAAATCGCAATAAAACCAAATTTGGATCTCTTCATTCTCTGCAATTGCATTTCCAAACTATTAGAAACTATTTTATCAGTTGGAGGAAATGAAATCGCCATCAACACTAAAACAAAGTTTATATAACAAAATCATTTAAATGTTGCACACGATGCGTATAGAAGGCTTCACCTTCCCATATAGAAGGCTTCACCTTCCAAAAATGATTATTAAAATGCATAAAAAGCATCTCATTATCATTAATAAAATGCGAATGTTTTGGTATGTCAAATCCACCAAAAACATGCCATATCAATATTTTGAAACTTGAAACGAAATCCTTCTTCTAAAAATAGCCAGCACTGCTAAATACTGCTTGAAGACCTTTACGTCCTCATTCAGACTCTTTCTTAGATGAAACTATTTTTGTTACGTGTAAACCTATATAACAAATCAAATTGAAATCAAAATGAAATCATATATGTCAAAAGATGTGTTGGCACTTTTAAGCAGGAAATCTATTTTAGGTGAACCTAGGCGCATAGCCCAAGTTAGGAAATCCCTTTTCAATACTTTTATACTGGCACGTTTAAACAGATTATATTTTTAGCCAATTCTAAAATACTGAAAAATTGTGATATATTCTCTTTAAAGATCCAGCTTTGGAGTCAGTGTCGTATATATAATAACATATGGTTATTATACTGTTCACTGTACAATATGGATTTATATTGTTCAAGTCAATGTTTTGTTTTGGTGAAAACTTGTATTGGACGAGATGCCGTAGGTGCCTTATCCAATACAGGTTTTCACCACAACATTGACATCGAGTTCTTTTTATATGAATACAATATCACATTAAAATTTTATAAAACAACTTTTTTTAACAAATGGTCATTTAAAAAAAAAAAAAAAAAAAAAAACTAACGGAAATAACATGTAGTTGATGTTTATCATATTTTTGATCATATAAAAGTTGGCTATTTTAAATAAATATATCAATATTTATATAATTCACAGCAATTTTTTTTCGTTTTTTAAAATTATATTTTAAAGGATCTATTTATATGTTTTGGAATAATAAAAACAGTAACTTCAATTTCTTAAATAAATACATGTTGTTTCAAACGACACAATATTCATTAGGAGTACCTCAGTGATTTCTCTTATATGTTATATCTGAGATATGCAAAGTATTTATTAAGTTAGAGTTACCATTCCTTAACGTCCAATACGAAAAATCTATCTGGATTTACAAATGCTCGTAGCTCATCGGATTAGCTATTTTAGGTGGATAATAATACTATATATCCTACCACTGCTTGGTAATCATATAACATTGTAGAGCACATGGTTCAGCATCAGATCCAGAATTAAGAGTTGTGGGTTTGATCCTGCACCACGGCTGTGCACTGCATTCTTGAGCAAGACAATTTTACCGTCTATGCTTAATACTGTTCTACCCGGGAAGATTTTGAGTGTGATTTGTTTCAGTTTGAAGAATTTATTTCGCAATTGAGATAAAATAATGAAGTTTAAAACATAATCTTAAATATTTTATTTTCATGCTTAAAGCCAAGTCATTACCGGCATTACATCTCAGAGGCTACTCTGTGTTACTAGTTCTCTTATATTGCACTTTTGTCAGAGTGATTATTACGTCAGTTTCAGCTTGTTGCTGTGATATTGTCTTGAAGACTGTTACATTGACTTTACTACAATCTGAGTAACCTGGGACCTGTAATTCATAACATCTAATTGTCTCTGACAGTTTGGTGTTTCTTATTCTATTTGCCTTGGTGCAACTTCAAGGTTAGTTCAATTTCTCTCTGGAGGTTTTATGACCTTTAATAATACAGTTGGCTCTTGTTCACCGAAGACCCTGTTCGTCACATCAGCTTAGTGTCTCTGGCAGTTTGACGCCTTTTCATATTCTATTTGCCTTGCAGTAACCTCAAGGCGAACTCCTCTTGATCTTTCAGTGACATTTCTGTTCCCAAAACATCATCATCATTATCATCATCATCACCATCATCATCACCCTCGTCATTCATATCAATGTCACTGTCCATACCACTGCCGTACGAGTCACTATCTTCTTGTTTCCGTGACAACTTTCTTCTCTTTGAAGAAGAAGGTCTGAAATTGAACAAATCGCACAAACCGTTACATCAATTTGATTTTACAATTATCTAAACGCTGGCCCCAGTTTCACAAAATACTTAAGACTGTTATTTTACTGAAAGTCAAATACATGTAGTATGATCAATTTTAGTATGAAATTGAGCAAACTACTGAATTTAAGTAAAATAACAGGCTTAAGTATTTTCATGAAACCGGGCCAGTGCTTTGAGGCAACAGGGCGAAGAGTATTTCATTTAATAAACAAGAAATATCACTGGTAAGCGTCACCTGCCCCCCAAATGGTCTGTGAAAATAACAATTTATGTTATAATATGTAGCGATGTATCCATCTAATGTAAAGGTCTGGGTATTTCTACAGGTAAATGCAAGTGACACATCATGTCATGCTGATCACTTGTGTCAAGCCATTTAAAAATCCCTTCATGTAAGACCAGACATGAAATTTCAAACAAACTGAAAGTGTGACCTTGAGGTAAGGTTCTGGGTCTTAATGTGACACGTTGCCATGTCATGTTGATCAATTGATAAATTGACCCAAGTGTTTTTGAAATCCATGTATGATAAAGTTACAGGATGGACTTGAAATCTCAAACAGACGCAAAGTGTTGTCATACAAACTCAAAGTCTGACCTTGACCTTTGAGGTACGGGTCTGGGTCTTAGGTGTGACACGTCATGTCATCTTGATCAATAGAGCAAGTTAAAGACAACGTTACAGACCAGACATGCATTATCAAACAAACTGAAAAAGTGACCTTGACCTTTGTCATGTTGGTCAACTGAACCAAGTGTTTTTGAAATTTATGTATAGGTGACAAAGCGGACATGAAATCTGAAACAGACTGAGTGTTGTCAAAAAAATTTAAAAAAAATTGTGATCTTGACCTTTGAAGTGGGAGTCTGGGTATTAAGTACCACAACACCCAACATTAATTATAACTCTGTAACTCCAAAACTAATTATCCAATTTGGCCAGTTCAAAAACTTGTCCTAGATATTATAGTCATAACTACTGGGACCAAATAAAAACTGCACATGCTAGAGTGTACACAACAACAAAAAAAAACATTTTTGATAATTCAAAGGTCATAACTGTGACAATAGTTATCCGATTTGACCAGTTCAAGAACTTGTCCAAGATATTATGGTTTTATAACTACTACGTAAGTTTGGTTGACATCAAGTCAAGGTTGCACACAATATCAATTAATGCAATTTTTGACAATTCAACGACTAAAACTTAGACATTGATTAACTGATTTATCCAGTTTAAGAACTTATCCAAGATTTATGGTTATATAACAACTGTACAAGTTTGGTGAAACTCAAATGAAAAATGCTGGTGGTAGAGTGCACACACAAGGAAAAATAGTGCAGTTTTTGACAATTCAAGGGCCATAACTCTGATATTAATATTACGATCAGGTCAAGAACTTGTCCAAGATGTTATGCTTTATATAAAACTACAGTGTAAGATTGATGAGGATCAAATGAAAATTTGAGGGTGCTAGAAGGCACACAAGGTCAAATATTGTATTTTTTAATGTTTAAAGGGCCATAACATTACCAATCTGATTTGGCCAGTTCAAAAACTTGTCTGAGATATTATGGTTATATAACTTCTGTGTAAGTTTAGTGAGAATCAAATGAAAAATGCGGGTGCTAGAGTGCACACAATTTAAATAGTGTATTTTTTAATGTTTCAAGGGCCATAACTCTGACATAAATAATTTGATTTGGCCAGTTCACCAACATGTCCAAGATATAATGGTAATATAACTACTATTCAAGTTTAATGAAGATCCAATTAAAGGTGTGGGTGCTAGAGTGCACACAACAAAAAAGTTAACAGACGGACGGACGGCAGGCGATCAGAAAAACCCACCTTGATCTTTGCTCAGGTGAGCTAAAAAGATTCTATGGGGGGAATTCTTAATCCTAGACCTTATTTTATACAGAACATAGAACAAAATTCAACTGTGTAGTAAGACCTGAATTTAAAAAAAAAAAAAGAAGGAATCTTAGTGATATACAGGACATATGAACAAATCCTGCCTATATGGTACTGTACAACGCAATTTCAATCCTCGGTATTACATGGAACCTCGGCAGTGCCTGGGTTCTGATTAAAACTTTAGATTGAAATAACACTGTACACTGTTCAAGTTTTTTTCTGTCAAAGATTATTATAAACACTTATAGAAATGTACCAGTAATTTTTTGGTTTTGCCTGAATGTGGGCAGATCCCTTCAATATAAAGAGAATAAAATTAGGAGGAGGTGGGGAATCAAAAACAATTGCAAAGTAGGTATTTTTTAAACAGTTTACAGGTCAACATCTCTGTTTTTCATTGTTTTAAACTGCTAAACTGGCATTAAAAGAAATATATCAGGATTTTTTCAAATTTTCAAAATTGGCTAAAACCATATTTTCCCTCAAATATATCATTTTTGTACATACTGTCCGCGTATTGCCAAAAGGATACATATCTAAACATGCAGAAATAATATATTCAATTTCCTGACTTTGGCTACGTGCCTAAACTGTGAATAAATGAATAGGGTTTTACGGCGTACCAACACATTATAGGTTATTTGACACTAACAGGAAGGAAGATTCCAGGTTCACTCTACATGTACAGAAACAACAAATCAACATACAGATTAAAACAAAAATATACCAACAAATGAATATGCATAACGAACCTAGAACCTTGATAACTGCAGAACTGCAGAGTTTCAGCAAATTCTATCATATTACTCAATTTGTTGCTTCTTACGACATGCATAGGTCACAGTAATCCTATTCTTACCATCACTCATGGCTCCCTGGAACCACACGGGGGTTTATAATTTAACCACAATAGTGAACATGACAAAAAATGATAAAATGAACATGACACCCATTCGGAGGATTCCTACCCCTCTGCAGAGATCGACAGTGATTCTATTCTTAGCCAGAACCAAACGGGCTCTAGGTTAGACTAAAAAAGATTTCCCTATTGATATTGCAACATGTTTTGTGACATATTAAATGAGTCATAATGCTTTCATTTTGATTAATAAACAGGTTAACCAAAGTAAAGATTGTTTCATCGTGGAAAGAGTCCATATGACCATATGAAGGTCTTCAAGCAGTATTTAAAGGATGTCTATTTTTAGAATGGAATTTTATTTCAAGTTTACCACTCCAATTTAATTATTGATTGTCATGTTTTGGTGGATTTTACATACCAAACAATTTTGATTTTACTTATTTATGATAACGAAATGCTCTTGACCAATTTAAAAAAAATAATTCAAGATATGAGTTTTTCTTGATAAGCCCAAACGAAAGGGGATAAAAAATATACTGTATACCTCTCAAAGTCAGATTCCTCAGAAGTGTCATCAGAGTCATTCTTCCCATACACAACATCAGGGTCTGGTATAAAGGAGAGAGGGTCTGGTCTATCCTCCTCCTCATCATCATCATCATCTCCACCCAATCTTGCTTCTCCTTCTTCCTCATCCTTAAATATAACAAGGTATATTGAGGGCTATTCCATTTAAACATACAACCCACCCATGGAAGGCAATTTAAAATTGGACCCTCCTCCTTTATATTTTTAATTCATTTTATCAGGCCCCCATTTTGAAAAAACCCTCCCACCTTAGAAGCTTATTATTTTGCCGTCCATGGGTGGGATGTATGTTTAAATGGAACAGCCCTGATTGATAGCATTGTTAATAGGGATCATACATGTAACACCAAACTAGCCATGATTAAAAAACTTCATTCCATTTCCACTAACAGAGTTTTGACCATCAAAAAAGACCAAGATAAGAAAGAACTTCATCCCATTTCTACTGATAGAGTACTGATTACCTTCAAAATAGGCCAAGATATAAATAAATCTTCATCCCATTTCTACTAATAGAGTACTGTAACAAAATAGTTAGGTTGTTGTGACCTAATTTAGTAGTGTCAGCTAGTACGTGTCTATAAGAGTGATATAAGCTATATTTAGAGCAGGAAGCGTGGGTTTGTTAAAACGTATCAATAGCTCGATAGGAGTAACGTTTTTAAGTTCTTTTAACATATTCATTCTTTGATTAAAGAATAAATACAGTATTCAGAAAGTTAGAACAATTAAACGAGTTTATTATTTATAAAACTAATTTAAATTTACATTGGGCTTAATAGCATAAAATCTGCATCGTACGATATACTGAAAGTTGTTGTTTCATAATTTGCATGAAATTCACTGTCAGAGGTATGTGTAGGGTTTTACTATATATCGGACTGTATTACAGAAAACCATCCAGTCAAGCAGAACTATTTTTTGGATCCATTGTGACGAGAAGGATTAAGAATGTTACTGTTCCATAACATAACATCAGATGGGTATGTGAAATTTATATTATGTTGTATATGGTTGAGTAATTTAAATGTCTGATCAATATATTTTGACGTAATCAGATCTAAGTAAAGTTTTATAAAATGTTCATATCCATTCGGATGGGAATGTCTGTAATTTAATTTCACATCCGCGGTATTGAGAGTTGTTTTGTTAGAATATAGGCTGAGGAGTCTGAGAATGTATTTTGAGCTGTTGATAACGTGTTGACGGTGAAGTATTGAAATTCATCATGTTATAATTGATTGATATGTGTAATTAAATTTTGTGGATGCTTATTCTGATATTAACAAAGTGAATAAATACAGAGTTGGTCTGTAATTGTTTATATTATAAATGAGAAATAGGTCGAGATATAATTGCTACTTTGGGATTGATGGAGATAATATATGAGATGTTGTTTAAACTACGATGAAACTGCAGATAGTAAGAATTTAAATGAACTGTTATCATATATTGATAAATCTATGATGAAACTGTTAGATGGTAAGAATTGAATGCACTGTTATAATATGTTGATAAATATACCATGAAACTGTTAGATGGTAAGAATTGAACGCACTGTTATCATATATTGATAAAAATGCCATGAAATTAATAGATGGTAAGTAATAGATGCTATGTCATTACGTATTGAGTAACTAATAAATCTGAGTTTATTTATATATATATATATATATATATATATATATATATTGTAGCCGTTTTTAGATGTACGCAAGACATGTGTCCGCTACGTTAACGATGTATCTAGATGTGACAGGAAGTCAGTTGGTGGTAGTACCGTCACAAGGACAGCAACCCACATATACTCATTATATGGGCAACTTGACAATCCTGGTGTCGAAGTACAGTCGGTACGATGCGACATAAAGCCGGATAACTCTGTTTATATAGCCATCACCACGAGGAACTATTGATGCTAAATCTACTATCATCCGGACAAAGTAGTAGTATCTTAAATACAACATTAGTGTATTTTAAAAACAGTTATAGCATTCATATGATGTAAGCAGTTTGGATCGCAAGATATAGATATAGGGAACATGTACATGTAGGAGAAAGAACTTGTGATTAAGAAAGTGTTACTTCCATCATAGGACATTTTAAACCGGCTGTGTTTTTTGTGGAGTAATTAGTTTAAAATTGTATATATTGTATAATTGTATATTGAATTTCGTAATTTTATTCATGTAAAATTAAAATTGTAAATTGTAAATTTTACTTTGAGTATACTTGTATTCTACCCTTGGGAGTTGTCGGCCCTTGGTCATTTTCCTACAAGTACTGATTACCTTCAAAAAACGGCCAAGATATAAAAGAACTACATCCCATTTCTACTGATAGAGTACTGATTACCTTCAAAATAGGTCAAGATATGAAAAACATGTCATCCCATTTCTAAAGATATCATAACCTACATGTACAAAATCAGACAGGAAACAAAATAACATCCCATTTCTGTAAACAGAGCAATACCAACCTTACAAACAGGTCAAGATAAAAAATAAAATACCTTCATGCCATTTCTGTTGATAAAAGAAATAACAACTTTTAAAACAGCCCTCATCTATATGAAAGAATTAGTCAAATTTTTTTCTGTTGATAGAGTTATGATAAGTAAATTGTATTTGTACAAGCCAAAATTAAATTTATTGATAAATCAAATAAACGCTGAGCCCCGTAAGCTCAGTCTGTAGTCAGTCCGACTATTGACCCAGTGGTCATGAGTTTGAATCCCTGCCCCACCACAGTCTTTGTGATGATCAATATACAACATATATGTCTCATTGTCATTTGCCTCTCACCACTGATTCAAGTGGGAAAGTCATCAGTCATGTGTAAAAATTGGTGTGCTTGAGTACTGACAAACCTTCCAAGATCCCAGGAAACAGTGGTTAGGCCAAAATAATCATCTGTTAGCTTATGACAGCATAAAATCGATGCTAAATATTCAAACACAAATTCAAACCATAGAAAACTTGATGTTTGAAAGACAATGTGCCTGGGAGAACAACCATGATATGGTGTGATGTTAACAGAAATGGTTGCCAATAACTTTTAAAGGTTTTAATTCTTTCAATACTTACCTCTCCATGTCTTTGCTGTTGTTTTCGTAGTCGGTTTTCATCTCTTATTTTATGTCTTTCTTCCTACAATAAATTGTAACACAATTAACCAACATTTTCAATAAGTAGCTCATTGATTATTTTAATCACAGCTTTACTCAATGTATTGTACTTAGAGGTGTAATGATTCATCGATGGGTTGCGATTCACCTTTCCGCCGATGTGTGTATCGGGTAAATGAAACTTCCAATAGATCGCGATGCAATGCATTCTTTAGACCTACGATGCATGAATATGATTGTCAGATATCATGCATCGCAATTCCATTCTTGATGAGACATAAAAAACTAGCTAAAAAAAACTAATAAACAAAAAAAACATTTTTTTAAAAAAGCAAGACAAATGTTCAGATACAGGTATAAACTGGCTAAACGCGTGACGGATATTATGGACAGCATCTCCTTCCTTTCAGGTAAAATTCCACTATGTTTATTTCATCACTCTCGCAGTTATGCAGTGTAACAAGTTCTGTTGTTCTTTATTAATAAAGATACTTTTAAGTTGCATATGAGCATAGTTATTACATACACCTTATTAAACAAGCATTGTGATTGTGTAAAGGACAGTGAAAAATCAGTATTATGATGCGCATTGCATCGCGACTTAAATATTACAATACGCATCGCCTTTTATTTTACAGGCAATATGTATCATTATGAAAATGAAGTATCAAGATACGCATTGAAGATGAAAAAAAAATGCACAGCCCTAATTGTAGTTGATCAAATTAACAGTAACTTTAATCTAACATCTCAGAAGGTCTATATAGTCGTTTTTGTTATTGTTTAGTGTTTAGAGTTGCTTTCGACAATTTTTCGTTTATATCACTATGAAGTCTACTTCTAAACGCTGACTATCAATCTAGGGGTCGTGAGGTTGAATCCCCCACCGAGCAACAGTCTCCGTGATAATTGATATACGACATTGTGTCTCATTATCATTTGTCTCTCACCAATGATTTAAGTGGGAAAGTTATCAGTTACTTGCGGAGATGGGGTGTGCTCGAGTACTGGTTAATCCGAGGAAAGAGTGGTTATGTTAACTGATCATCTGTTAGCCCTCGATGACATAAAAATGACGCTAAATATTCAATCAATCAATCTAAACACTGGAGTATCATGCCGCAAACCCATGGTATGATACCTCACCTAGTCACATTATGCTGACACCGTGCTGACCAGACCTAGAACTATCCTCTTAATGCTGAGTGCCAATTGAGGAAGCTTCTAATACCATTTTTCAAGTCTTTGGTATGACCCGACTGGGGATTGAACCCAAGACTTCACGTATACAAGGCAGACGCTCTAGCTATAGACCACGATTGCAATAGTCTAATAAAGTTAACAATTTTGAAATTTCCTGTACTATAAAGTAGTCTGTTTAATTATTGCTCTGTTTTAAATTCTGTTGCCAAATATAAAATTAGTATTATTTTATATAAGTTTATAAAATCTGTATTCAATTTGATCAGAAATCCATGCAACTTTAATTTTGATGTCCATATTTCTATTTAAATGGACAAGTGAAAGAATATGGAAAGATTTCAACAATAACTTTTCATTCCAAAATATATTCAAACTTAGTAGTACAGTCAGGAATACAATCATACTCCCCCAAACCCCTCTCAAACCCCTAGTTCATAAGTTTCCTCCCAGACCAATACTACATTAACACAATGTTATTAATTAAGTAACCTTATATTGGCTTAGTTATTGGATTTAAACCTATTTATTTAACTTCGATTGTGAAATCAGTTATTACAACTCAGATAGTTGTGTTGGCCGCTCATGCCAAAGGTTGCGGGTTTTGTCCCCTGCTCGACCAGATGCCTCTCATAAAACAACACTCAGTACTGGTTCTACCAAGGAAGTGGACTCAAGAAAGGTTCATAAGAGGGAAATGACAGCATTTTAATGATATGAACACTGAAATATTAAGCTGAGCTCGACCAATATGTCAAAACAAAGCCAATACGAAAACTGAGTGTTTTAATTGGTTCAAATACTTGGCCAATATGAAAACCAAGTATTTTGATTGGTTAAAATGTTTGGTCAATATGGGAGTCACTGTTTAATATTTAATCGCGACAACATCTCGAAAACTTCATACGACTTTATATAACCCCAAGTAAATGTTTACGTTACTAAATTTATCTACTGTTACACTTGTTATGTGCTTGTGTACTTTACACGAAGATACATTTCTTACATAGTACCGTTCAAGCAGAAAAGGAGGCTAATAGTTAATTACCAAAAAATGTCATTTATCAAGTGCATTAATATTGACTGATATTGGGTCTCTGACTGTCATGTTGTCCTATGGCCTCATGCTATTATGACAGTTCTTGACTCATTATCAAGGTCAATATGCATTCACTTGATTTATAAGATTTTATTCCTAAATGACAAGGTTACCAAGACACTGGAGTATAGCTAGCAATCCATAAGTCCACTACCAGTTTACAGGTAGAACTGTTAACAGATCCAGGTTGTATCTATAATGTTATCAATTTTGTTGCCATAGCAGCCACAATTCTTTGTCAACTGAAAAAATAATTAAAGTATCTACATGATGTCTTTATTTCTCGCTATCAACATGCAAAGTTTCACAAAAGTAACTTGGATACTTTTTGTGTTATCACAAGATCCAAGTTGTATCTGTAATTTTACTGATTTTATTGCCATTAGCAACCCCAATTCTTGTCAGACTGAAAAAATAAAATGACCTGCATTTTCACCTTATTGTCAGCAAAGTTTCACAAACCTAGCTTTGATACTTTTTCAATAATATTTCCAGACAGCGCAGAAAGTTTTATTGCGATAGCATCCACAATTTTTGTCTGACTGAAAAAATAAAATGACCTGCGTTATTTCCTTATTGCCCTCTATCCACCAGCAATGTATCACAAACCTAGCTTGGATACTTGGTTAAAAAAAAAAAATATATATATATACATGTACCAACCCTGTGCTTAAGTTTCACTTTCTGTCTGTAGATCTCCTTGTCTACACGATCTTCCTGTTGCATGCGTTTTTTCGCCATTTCTATGACGATACCACCTGTCGAATCTTGTCTTTCCGTATCCATGTCAACCTGTGGCACCTTGAACCTATCCAACTCCATCTGAATATACAGATTATTTGATTTAAACTTATTTATTCTAATTACATTACACAAGTTGTTACAACTTAAACAAATACCACTCAAAGTCTTCCTGGGGGGAACCAGTACTAAGCATCTGCAGATAAAGTGTCTCAAGGGCACCACACATAGCAGTAGCAAGGGATCAAACTGCTGGCCCTCCATTCATAGGTCCAATGCTCTACCTCTAGATATTCTCAGATATACAGAATGATGAAAATCATGAGTTACCTTTATACTGCTTACTGTTTCTGTCAATAACATAATTTGCAAGACATGTCATTCCAGCTAAGTATGTATTAGTAGCTCCATCTGAACAAGGTTTACATTATAAATCAATAACAAAAAAATTTCCTGTATTAAATGATTACAAGGGGGGTTCTCTGTGGCTCTTAAAATTACTTTACCTCTCACCGCTAAGGTTGTTGGTTCAAGTCCTGCTCGCTCCAAAAACTTTGTGAGGAAGATGGCCAGTTACTTGCGGATGGGGATGGGGGTGATGTTCTACTCAGATTCATTCTGAGGTTTCCTGTTTTCCTCTACCAATAAAACTGGATATGCCATATATAACCTTAAATGTGTCAAAAAAGGCGTTAAACTCCGTGTTAATTTCGATGAAAATATCAACCTAGGTCACCTCATGATAAGATACTCTAACGCAATGACTAACTGAATTACCTCCCCTTCCTCATCAAATGTCACTTTTGTATTGACTGTCATTTTCTTCTTCATCACTTTCTTGGCCTCAGCAAACTTACTCGTCTTTTTTCCTTTCTTGGTCACCATCACTGCTGGCTCTTCATCTTCCTGAGAAAACAAATCCATTGGTCAAACCTGTACAAGTGGTCACCTCCATTAAGCAGCCACATATCTTAAGCAGCCACATTTGTTATTTCCTATTTATATGCTTTCAGAGCAAATTAACCCACATTAAACAACCTGTCTTTAATAGACACTTTTTCTCCTTCCCTTGACTGGCTGCTTAAGACAGGTTTGACTGTATCAGTATTCTAATTTTTTATTTTAGTAATTCAGGTAAAGTTTTCTGTAACATGTATACTGAACCAAAGTTTTTGTTTGTTGCACTTTAAATGTGATCTGCCACTGATACAGATTTACACATAGTAAAAATCGTTTCATCTTTGAAAGCGTTCGAATGACATCAAGCAGTAGATAAGTGCTGTCCATTTTTAAAATGGGGATTTGGTTTCAAGTTTACCACTCCAATTTAAATATTGATTTTGTCACGTTTTGGTGGATTTGTCATACCAAACCATTCGGATTTGATTTATTAATGATAATGAGATGCTTTTTATCCATTTTTATAATTATTTTATTTTTTGAGCATGTTTTTCCTGATTTACTCCCTTTAAGCAGAAAATCTATTTTAGTCTTACCTAAGCATGTAGCCTAAGTTAGAAAATCCCTTTTTAATAATGTGAAATCATTAATTTTCGTGGAGTACTAATTTTCGTTGATTTCGTGAGGGGACTTGACAACGAAATTAAATCCCAACGAAATAGTCATGGATAAAATTTTGTTACATCCGAACTGCATAGCATTTACCGGACTTAAAAGGTAGACCTACCTTTCATAACTAGATCTATGTTATCAGATAGTTTCTATTTAGTATGCACATTTAGCTATTAGATCTATTGAAAGTTAAAATTTAAGAACTTAATTTGAAATCCTAAATTAATAAAGTGCACTGATTAAGTTAAAATACAGTAACTGTATTTAACATTCCTGGAATATGACCAAATAACGGTTATAAAAATGGGCGAAAAAAAACAAAACAAAACTGTATAAATAATGCAAAGAGAAATATTAATAATGAATGAATGAATGAATGGGGTTTTACAACTTACCAACACATTATAGGTTATTCAACGTCAACAGGAAGGAAGATTCCAGGTTCACGCTACATGTGAAATAACCCTAATAAATTAACATACAAATAAAAAAACATCAACAAATGACTATGCAGAATGAACCTATGCTTTGATACCTGCAGAACTGCAGACTTTCAGTAAATTCTATCGAATTACTCAAATTGTCACTTTCTTACATCATGTATGAGCCACAGTTCTTGCCATCACTCATATGGCTCCCTGGTACAAGTACGTCCAAGGGGTTGGTAATTTGAACACCATAATGAACATGACAAAAATGGTAAAATGAACATGACACCCAATCGGAGCCATGTAACCAAAAAAAAATGTCTACTACATGCCTGCATGCCCATGTTATTTGCAAGCTCATATAATATTCATGAATAATAAGTATTTATTAAAAGAAAGTATTACAAAAAACGAGAAATATAATATACCTATAAATGTGGACATTAATATAAACAATACATATACATGTATATATAAACAATACATGCATACAGGTACCTCATCGATTCCCATTAGTTTGTTTATATCCACATTTTTTTTCACTTTAAACAGGCCACCACCATCATCATCATCATCATCCTGGTCAACATCAAAATTAAACTCTGCCTCTTTTTTATCATCTTCATCATCTTTCATCTTGACACCAGCCTCATCTTCTGACTCATCACCATCACTATCATCTGAGTCAGACTCTGCTGCACTGTCGCTGTCCGAACTAGAGAATTTATTTGCTGTCTCTTTAATCTCTGATCTAGTTCTATCAATTTCTTTATTTACTTTTATACTTCCATTGACTGTTGTATTATCCTCTATATTACCAGTTTTCAAATTTTGTTTGTTTTTTATTGATTTTTCTTTGCTTTTTTTAATTGAGGAAGAATCTGTCAGGGAAGTCTCAAGTTTTACTTTAGTCAATTTTTCAGATGATGCTTTATTTACACTACTAGTTGGTCTGATTTTAATATTGTCTTCACTAGAATTACCACTGTCTGCAATATCTGAATCTGATTCATCATCTTCCTCACTACTGGAATCTTCTGATTCAGATTTCAATCTTGACACCGGTTTTGAGTCTTTCACAGCTGAAACACTTTTGGACTTATTTTCACTCTGTGATTTCGTGGTTTCTTTTTCTGCAATTCTTTTCTGTTCCCTTTTTAGAAAGCGCACTTTTGGGGCGATAGCTAATCCAAATGATCTAAAAGACGAAAACATGGACAATGTAATAAACTGAAATTAAACCAATGATATCCAAGATTACCCTGCCAGGCTGTACTTATTAAAAAAATATTTGTTTGCAGTGCACTTACCTACCCACCCTAATTTCAGTTATTCTTGTAACTTTTTAATTGAATTTGAAAGTATTGTTGTTATGTTTCTCTCGAGTTCTGTCAAATTTTGTTCAAAATGACAATAAAAAATCAAAATGTGTCAGATGAAAAAAATTAGCCACCTACCCTAGCACAAAAAAAAACTTTGTTGGCACACAACAAACAATTTTTTTTAAAAGGACGGCCCTATGCACATAGTTTATAGATAAGACATTATCATTCAGAGATGTTAGAAAAGTCACAAACATTTTTAGCAGTAGTCACATAGTAATCATGGATGCTGATAAAAAACATCTGAAAGTGAATCACCATAAGAAATATTGCAATCTAGGCAACTTTACCTGAAAGAATTGCCATTTTTTAAAAAACATTCCCAACTAAATAACAAGAATAGTATGACTGCATGAACTTGATCAATACACATAAAACGTTATAAACATAGCCTGACAGATTTAAAGTTTCTTTAAAAAGAAAAAATCTGAAAAACATAAATTTCCTTTAAAATATTGAACAATTGTCTATTTTACAAAAGAGCCTACATTTACAGGGCTTGCTGCAATCTTTACACCTCCATGTTATACAGAAATCTTCCATAAAAATGGATGACACTATGTAAGGCTCCAGACATCACTGGATACCCCCAGGTGACAATTCCAACAATTTACCATGACATAAGCCCTGCTGGCCTCTGGCCAGTAGAACTAAAAATTGTTTCATCTTAGAAAGAGCCCAAATGACATCAAGCAGTATTTATTGAAGTCTATTTTTAGAATGGGGATTTCATATTGGGTTTACCACTCCAATTTTGTCACGTTTTGGTGGATTTTACATACCAAACCATTCGGATTTATCCATTTTAATAATTGTTTTATTTACGACATTCTTTCCTGATATATTCCCTTTAAACTCGTTGACCAAAAATAATATAGCGTTTGGAAGAGCCTGGCATAATATATATTTGCCAACTTTAATAAATAAATCTAATTATAATTTATCACTCATGTAAGATCCCCTATTTACATAAATACACTAAATGCGAATATCTTGATACATGCTACTTACCTAGCAAACTGTTCTATTATATATCAAGGACATGTACATCAAATACTTACCTGGCAAACTATTCTATATCAAGGGCATGTACATCAATACTTACCTGGCAAACTGTTCTATATCAAGGGCATTTACATGAAATATTTACCTGGCAAACTGTTCTATATCAAGGGCATGTACATCAAATATTTACCTGGCAAACTGTTCTATATCAAGGACATGTACATCAAATATTTACCTGGCAAACTGTTCTATATCAAGGGCATGTATATCAAATATTTACCTGGCAAACTGTTCTATATCATCGGCATTTACATAAAATATTTACCTGGCAAACTGTTCTATATCAAGGGCATGTACATCAAATATTTACCTGGCAAACTGTTCTATATCAAGGGCATGTACAACTGTTCTATATCAAGGGCATGTACATCAAATATTTACCTGGCAAACTGTTCTATATCAAGGACATGTACATCAAATATTTACCTGGCAAACTGTTCTATATCAAGGACATGTACATCAATACTTACCTGGCAAATTGTTCTATATCAAGGGCATGTACATAAAATATTTACCTGGCAGACTGTTCTATATCAAGGACATGTACATCAAATATTTACCTAGCAAACCGTTCTATATCAAGGACATGTACATCAAATATTTACCTGGCAAACTGTTCTATATCAAGGGCATGTACATCAAATACTTTCTTGTTACTCATCATAAAAATGGACTTCAGATAAGATACAAAGGCCTGAAAATAAACAACACATTTGCCTAGAGCCTCGATTGGTTTTCAAACTGTTTAGCAAAATAACTCTGAAAATGTATTTTATGTACATTATCTGTATCATATGTGTCACTAAAAGCCTGGACTTATTTCATGTTCATTGTGGAATATAATGCATTGATCTAATGTTAGAAAACATCATTTTTTTCAATTTTTCTAAATGAAGATATGTTATATTTATAGTTTCAATATAAAGATAATAAATAAACTTTATTTTTCTTTGCCCAATTAGCTCAGTTGTTTGCGCCTCTGACTGTCAATCAACAATCTCCATGACGTTTGATATATGACATTGTGTCTCATTATCATTCATCTCTCACTGTTGATTCAAGTGGGAAAGTTATCAGTTACTTGTTGTTACTATTGGTTAACCTTTCAGGATTTCAGGAAACAATGTTTAGGTCAACTGATTGTGTGTTAGCCCTTGATGGGATAAAAATTATGCTAAAAATTCAATCAATCAATCTTTGGAAAAATACGTACTACACGTGTAAAACTTTCATTATTTTCAATAAATCATGCCTTTATAAACTCACTGACCCTTAATTGCCATTTTAACATGCAAAAATAATAAACTTTCGAAATGACACATATTTGCTTATAATTTCAGTCATATTACTTGATTACTTGTTTATTTAACCACTAAGAAAGTTTGCAAATGAAAAGTAAATACAAAGTACATTATTTTAAATAATTATGAACGGGTGTTAGCTGACAAATCAATGGTCATGTCATTCAGCATAAAACGGGTAACCACGAGTCTGTTCAGAACGGTGATTGATGGTAATTTATGCGTAATCGATTTGTGTACTTCTGAACAATGGCGGAGGAACAAATGGAAAACAACCAAGTCATTAAGGAATGTTAAAAATGTAAACATTAATTAAACACTCGGTCTGCTCTTTTAAGAAATACATATTTCAATCGAAGTTACTTATTTTACTCGCATTTTTAAAAAGGGGTCTATACATGTAGGATTGGTGTTAGCAATACTATAAACCTATTTAATTACAATCATGTTTTAGTAGTTACCAAAAAGTGTGCATTTTGGAAGTTAAATGAGGATTAAACATTCCCACCATAGTAAATGAAATATTTAGTAAGCTTACATATTTACTCTGACAGTATTAAATAATTTAATAACAAATTTGTAATTATTATCAATAATTCTGGTTACATTATAAGCATACTACTCACCCTCTGTGCAGAGTCCTTGAGGGTTGGGTCTGCAGCACAGTTGGCCTCCAGTTTGGGTTGAATACTGTGCAATTTCTTCTGATTTATCCTACATAAAAACAGCATATATATATAACAACACAGATCATCTATAACAACATGGCTGTGTAAATATGAACGCATATACGTGTAATACAACCTTACACAGATGTGTAAATATAAATACATACAGTATAACCCTTACATAGCTGTGTAAAATATTAACACATACATGTATAGCATTTGTATAGCATATTAGGCCCCCCTTAATAAATGGCTTGTTTGCCACTTCCAACTTATATCATTTAGGGGTGGGTAGGTAGGTAGGTTAGATAGACACAAATATTAGTTTTTACTTTAATATAAGGAGAAATTTGAACAAATTAGAACCACAAGACATAGTGACAAGTGACAAAGAAGCATGCAGAAATGGGGATCTTTCATTACACCTGACTAATTGTATAAAAGTCCTTTTTAAGATGGGACTGCAAACCAAATTTTTTTTTTTGTAATCAATCAGAGAATCTTTTTAAGGACATGTAATGAACGAGAACATTTGAAACGAACACCAAAAAATGTTTCCTGACAGGCGGGATTTTTTTGGGTCGGTCGGAAGCGGCGAGCAAACGATTTTTTAATTTAAACCTGAACCCTTACATAATGCTGTGTAAATATGAACACATATAGCATAAACATTACACTGCTGTAACTCTATGCAAAACAGTGACTATTGTGGAGACCCCAAATTTGACCACAGGGATCCGACTTCAACTATTCATTTAGGGGACCTCCATGCAATGCTACATGTAAACTATTTAAGGTATAGGCCTTTAACTTTCAGAGAAAACGTTTTTTTAAAGTTTAGCTTAAAATGTGCTTATAAGCCCTGTGGCGAGAGCATTTGTGTTCGAATCACACTGGTTCAAGAACTTGTCCAATATCTTGTGGTTAGATAACTACTGTGGAAGTTTGGTTCAAGATTCAATGAAATATGAATGTGCTTTCCATCTACAAGAAAAAGGTTAACAACCGGACGGACAGACGATGACGGACAATTTACCATGACATGTCTTGCTAGCCTTTGGCCAGTAGAGCTAAAAACTGTTAAAAATCCTGGTATATTCCCTTCAAGCCATTTTCAACACATTTCAGGTAACATGTTGCATATACAGTTTTATTGGTATTTAAAGGAAACTCCTCAGACTGAATCTGAGTAAAACATTCTGCAAGAAACTGGCAAACTTTCTCATAAAGAAGTTTTTGGAGCAAGCGCAACTGGAACCTACATGTACAACCTCAGAACTTTAAGTAAAACAAGTAACTTATATTTGAACAGTTGTTACTGGCAGCAGTGGCACTTACTTGATTTTTTCAACCGGAATCTTCTTGTCATTCAACTGCTTCACCATTGCTTCCTCCTCGGAGGGAAGAAGTATCAGTAATGACTCCCCATTTTTCTCATACCTGGCTGTCCTACCCGCCCGGTGGATGTATGTGTTGGCGTCTTCTGGGCAGTCCAACTGTACGACCCAGTTAACAGCAGGGAAATCTACGAAATATGAAAAATAAGGTATATACATGTATATGTTATGGATCCTCTGTGGCGGAGTGGTTTAACCCTTTACTCCATAGATACATGTTTTCCCGCACCAATCACAGAAGGCCTATGAAAACAGTGCAGGAAGAGTTCAGGTTGCTCGCGACGAGCAATCTGAACACTTCCTGCACTGTTTTCCACTCTGTCAGTTAATATAAACATAATTCACCCATTGCTGATATGTGGTGAATTAATGCTTTCAATATTAGAGGTGTCCAAAGGCATCTATATGAAGTAAAAGGTTAAGGCACCGTCTCAAAATCCAATGTGTTAAAATGGCATTAAACCATATTAAAAAAAATATATGCTATGATTTAAACTTGTTTATTTTACAATGATTGTGAAGCAAATTCTTAAAACTTAAACAAATCATGTGTGGAGTCTTCCTGGGAAGAACCAGTACTATTTACACGTCAAGCATCAATCTTTCATTTTATGTCTCACAAACATAAATGTATTGATTTCAAACTTAGATAAAAACTCATTTGTCAAGTAGCCACAACATACAAGGTCAGAGTCATTACAGCAGTAACAACAGAATATAATAATATAAATGAATATGTCTAAAGAATACATTGTTTATTACAACTTTACAGTTCCTGAGTCTGAAAACCACAACCCCAATAACAGATGGAATTAACTTGCATATGCATTACATATACAGTCAAACCTGTCTTAAAGCAACACATCCACGTTTGAACTTTAAAAAAAAAAAATTAATTGAGTTATGAGCACATTTCCCATACAAACATATGATCAATTAGCTGTATATGAGCATATAAACACAATCAGGAACAAAATGATGCCCAAATTATAATGCGTGACTAACACTTTATAAAACAAGCGTGTAACTCACCCAAGTCAAAAAAAATTGTCAAAATGACTTTCAAGGAAGGTAAAGTACACTACGCACTAAAACGTGAAGTTTTTTAATACGACTCGCATAATTCAATTTGAAGCCAAGTTGGAATCCTCGGCAATTTAAAAATAATTTATAAAGCGTTTGTCACGCTTTATAATTTGGACATCTTTTTTTATAATTCTAAAGCGTTCTTGATAGTGTTTGTTAGCACATATACAGCTCACTGACCATATATTTATGTATGAGAAATGTGCTCACAATTCAATTGAAAAACTTTTTAAAAAAGTTTAAACGTGGATGTGTTGCTTTAAGCAGCCAGTCAAGGGTAGGATCAATGGTGGCCTTTTAAAGACAGTTGTTGCTTAATTCAGGTTCATTTACTCTGAAAGCATAGTAATGGGAAATAGCAAATATGTCTCTTAAGACAAATGGCTGCTTAATACAGGTGACCACTTCCACAAGTTTGACTGTACTAATTTTCATGTTTTTAATATTGTAGCAATAGCCCTTTTTTGCAGCTTTTTTATCTTGAATCCATGATTTGCAAAATGTAGAGAGAGTATGTAAATGTACGTACTGAAGGTTATTTAAAATTCATTTGGTAATGAATCTGCATAAGGGCATTATTATTTATAATTAATACATGCACAAAGTCTTAAACAATCATTTTAATATAAAATTCGGCTATTTTGCTTTTCCAAATTGTAGTCACTAAGAGAAAGAGAAATAATTATCATTTGTTACCTAGACCTCTGGCAGCAATGTCAGTAGCAAACAAACAAGCGTTTTGTTTCCATACATACTGATTGTATGCTGCCACACGCCGCAGCTGTGGCATGCCACCATGAAGGGCCAGAACAGGTATGCCAGGACGAAGTCTTTTGAATGAATCATACACATATTTCACCTGGAAAGATAAACAACATGCGGAGAGTCACATCAACATATCAAACATCAAACTAAACATTAATCTACACAGTGTTTTATTTTCACCATTTTGGGAAGATGACCCATACCCTTGGAATTGGGAATGTTAGTGGCATTTTCATTAACATTGGGAAAACTTAAGCATTAAATATATTTGTTGTTCAAATGTGTACACTTGCTACTCTGGCCATTTAATTAAAGAATCAGTGTCGTATTCAATTTAAAATGGGGAAAGCTTTGGGGGGTTTTATCAATGAATTGCGGCAAGTTTCAATTTACAATTATTGAAGCTTTCAATTGGGATACAATTTGCCATTGGGAATATGACCCAATAACGGCTATAAAAATGATAAAAAAACACTGTCTACATAATGTTAGAACAGACAGTTTTTTCTTTTTTATTTGTTAGTTTATGGATTTTCCCCAAACATGATAGGATGGATGGTCGATAAACAAAATCTGAAAATTCTTTAAGAAAGAAAAATCTAGACCTATCACTGTAGTGATGAATACCCCCGAACGCTGCCATGACAGAAAATGGTTAACCATTGTATGAAGTTTTATTAAATTATATCCAATAGTTTTAAAGTAATGCTCCAGACAAAAGAAATTCTTAATAAAAGAGAATGTTATGGATTGAGTTGTTTGTATTGTTAATTTTTTTATGGTTTTGTTAAAATTAAAAACGGTCTTTTTAATTATTGTGCAGTGTACAAGCTTTCATGGCAATCAATAAATGTTATACTTTTTCGAGTTATGTTGAGGGACAACAATTTTATGGATAAGAAACAAACAAGAGCACTAGGAATACAATATTGAACCTGCTTTGCTCGAACTCCATGTATTCATCAACTTGGTTCTTTCATGAACTTTATTAAACTGTTATCACTGATGGCTTTAAAAGTACTTTAAAAGTACTGCACCAGACAAGGGAAATATATCAAAGGGCAATAACTCTGTAATTAGCAAGAATAGAGTTATGTTCCTTGTACACTGCACTTCCTCTCATTATATTCTACCATTGTATGAAGTTTGATGAAATTCCATCCAGTACTTTAAAAGTAATGCTCCGGACAAGGGAAATATATCAAAGGGCAATAACTCTGTAATTAGCAAGAATAGAGTTATGTTTCCTGTACACTGCACTTCCTCTCATTATATTCTACCATTGTATGACGTTTGATGAAATTCCATCCAGTACTTTTCAAGTTATACTCCGGACAAGGAAAATTGCGGACAGACCGACCGACAGACCAACAGACCGACCTCAGGGTGACTCCAGTATACCCCCTCAAAACTTTGTTTGTCGGGGGTATAATAAGTTATAATTCACAAATATGATAGAAAGAGATAAAATTTTGTTCTGATCTAATTTTGAGATATTATTCTCATCACATTTATATTGTGTAATTATTATTTTCACGGAAATCTGCAGTTACTTTTTTTCTTTTTTCCGTTTTAGATAATGTCTTTGTCAGAATGAAAACTATTAAAACAGTGAAAATAATTTTTAATTAAGTATTTAGTCAACAAAATTAAATAATTTTACACAACAGAGATAAAATACAATATAAGTTATTAAACAGATTATCCATAATATATCATGTTTGATAAAAATGTGGAGTTTTACTGTTAAGATTTAATGAAAATCGGCAATATAGGTGATGTCCCTTTAAAATTTGCATATAAATATAAACGCACATACCTGTTTACAGCTGGTTAGGAACACAAGGATTTTGGACTTTAGATGGTTTCTCAGAAATGACCAGAGCACGTTCAACTTGTCATGTAGGTCACACACGATGTAATTCTGTAAATATATAGAGCCAGCTTATAAAAAAAAAGTCACATTCTGTATTTATAAATCTTGTAACTGGATTAATGGTACAATTTAGTCACTAAACCCAATTCCAATGCAAAATTTACTGGCAATTTATAAAACGTTTACATTAATAACAAGAAGCCCATGGACCTTAACAGTCACCTGTTTTTCAGTTACTTGCGATGATGGGTGTGCTCGAGTACTGGTTAACCTTCCAAGATCCAAGGAAAGAATGGTTAGCCCTCAATTGTGTTAAGAATTCAAACAAACAAAAACTGATTGTGTTTCCATTTTACAACCTCACATTACTGAGTTGGGGACAAATTGTAGCAGAGTTGCATTGGTGAGAAGTCTAACAAAATCTAGTAAACTAATATGATGACTATTGTATACGATATTGATGAAAGCTGGGCGGTAGTGCAATAGACAGTGTTTGCTGTGCACGCCAGGGACCAGCTTGACCAATACTTGTCAAATAACTACATGTACACTCAGTATTGATTCTACCCAGGAAGCAGACTTGAGAATAGTTTGTGTAATCACATCGCAATCAAGCTAAAATAAATGAAAATAAACTAATGTGATGCCTATTTACTTGTTCTAGTTGACTCGGGGTGCTCTCCGTCGCGTTTTCATGTACAGATACAAGCATGGGGTCCTTCAAACTGAGACGTGCTAAGTCTTTAACAGATCTATAAATCAATTAAACAAACAATTAAACCAATTTCCAACAATAGAATCCAAACTAGTTCCATCATAAAGAATTACCCTGATAAATAATCAAGAAACTGTTACATATTTTTTTTAATTAGTTCAAAATGCAGTGGTTTAAAACAGAGCAAATAAATATCTACACGAAGCTACATGTATGTTCACCTGAAATGGTTTATCAGGATTTTTTGAAATTTTAAAATTGGCTTAAATTTTTGTCTCCATTATACCATGCCTAAATATACTCACTGACCTTGTGCTGCAAAAAGATATCTATTTAAATATGCCAAAATAATATATTGAAAAGAGTTTCCTAATTTGGGCTACGCGCCACATTAGACTTAAAAAGATTTCCAACTAAAATTGCAACATATTTTGAGAAGTATTAAATGATTCACTTGATTACATTTTGATTATAATTTGATCTGTTATACAGAGTAAAAATTGTTTCAAATTAAAAAAAAAAAAGAGTCTGAATACGATGCAAAGGTCATCAAGAAGAAGTGTTGTCTATATTTAGAATGGTGATTTCGTTTCAAGTTTATCACTCCGATTTAATGCGATTTTGCTGGGTTTGACATACCAAACCATTCAGATTTTATTTATAATTGATGATAATGAGATGTTTTTATCCATTTTAAAAATATTTTTATATTTTTAGCCATATTAAGCATTTATCCTGATATGCTCTCCATAAGCAGCTGACAACAAAGTTAATTTAGAGTACCTGGTTTGTGTGGCGGAGAAGAGCATGGTCTGTCTCTCTGATGGCAAATTATCTATGATGCCGTTCATGGTCTGTGCAAAACCTAAATCAAGGATCCGGTCAGCCTCGTCCAGAACTGAAAAACATTCAATTTTAAAACCTACCTAGCACATGTACATTAGTGATGAAGGTATAAGGCAATTAATATTGTTCCCAATGCAAATTAATTAATATGCCCAATTCTTCCCTTTCCCTCAAAATTATTTTCTGGTTATTTTCTTTTTTCTTCCAGTGCCCCAGATACGCTTTTTTTTCAAATGAGTGAATTATGCCTTTAAATTCAATGCAATTAACTGCCAATGCTTAGTGGTAAAAAAGAACATTTTAATCAAATTGCTATTTAAAATAAACCAATCAACACTGAAATTTTTAGTATCCAATTATCCAATGATAATTTTACCACTTACTTTAAATGTCAATGCTTTATTCTGACATATCAGTGCTTGAATACCCGCAAACAAGTGCTTATCTGGAGCACTGTAATCCTTGTATAGGTCTAAGTTTGCTGTTTACATTAATGATATAATTATATTGATGTTGTATGGTGTTTAGTGTCCTTTTCAAAAAAATTTCAGTCATATCGCAATGGTGTCTACTTGAGACAGTACTCTGAGCGATGCCACACTGGAGTATCATGTTGCACACATATGGTATGATACCCCTCCCAGTCACATTATACTGTCATCAGGCCAACAAGACCTAGAACTATCCTCTAAATGCTGAGCGCCAAACGAGGAAGCCTCTAGTACCATTTTTCAAGCCTTTGGTTTGACCAGGGACTGACCCCAAGATCTTCTGCATGCAAGACAGACCATGCTATATATATAGATACATGTATATATTCACCTGTACAATTATTATATAAAGATGGGGTTTACACCTACAACCCAGAGAGTGAGAGATAAATGATCTAGCAACATCATCTTAGACCATTCAGGTTATGGAAGCATGGATGACCTCTACCTTCTAATGTCATTTGCATCACAAATCTGATAAATGCTTACCCAAAATTTTGAGAGAGTCTGCTGTGAAGTACATAGTCTCATCCATATGCTGCAGGAATCTACCCGGGGTGCACACCACGATGTTGGTACGATTAATCCTACCAGATTCTTCCTTCAATGGCTATAAAGTAAAGCAAACATAATTATTGAGAGTCGGTAACACTTAAATTAATTTCACAAAATTGTTTTAGAGTTTGCTGGTTTCAGTCTCAGAGATATAATAAATATGCAGTGTCCTAACATTTAAATGATACGAAAATTAAGCATACATGTAGTTCAGTCTCCAAAAAACAGAAGATAGTTTGTAGTTATATAACATATTAAAACACTTAAAAATAAGTTACATTTACATACATTATCTCCAACAAGATTTTAATAATAACAAGTTTAAACAACGGCATTGATAAGGTATAATGTATGTAAGACATGTTTCAATTATCTATAAAATCTATTAAACCAGAATTTTCATTAATAAAAAATGTAAAAAATTATATGTCATTCCAACATCCAAGTTTTTTTGGATGGGTTATAATTTAAACATTATTTATTTTCAAGTTTGCTCCATAATTTTTGTAAAAGTTATTTTTTTCAATAAAACACGCTTTGTTTACCTTTCCACCTATGACTAGACCAGCGGAAAAGTCGTGGAAACGACCCACTTTCTTCAAAACCTCGAATGTCTGAAATGCCAGCTCTCTAGTAGGGGAGATAATTAAGGCCCCAAGTCCATCAAGCTGTGTCCACTTGTGTCTAAATAAACACTCAATGACCTAATGCAGAAAACAAAACAAAATATTAATCACTTTTTGCAGTTATAAAATAATGAACTTGCTAATTTATACAATAACAAGACATAATTGCAAGCAACACATTTATTCAAGTTCCCTTGTGCCATAAAAACCACAATTTTTGTCCAACTGAAAAAAATAAAATGACCTGCATTACCTCCTTATTTCCCTCTATGCACAAGCAAAGTTTCACAAACCTAACTTGGATACTCTCTGAGTAATCGTAATGGCCGACCAGACAGAGGACACTGGATGGATGGACGGACGGTAAACCAATATTCCCCTCTGGGTAGGGAATTAATACAGTTAATACAGAAACACAAATGGAACCTTATTGAAACTTGTTTACCATAACAAATTTAAATCAGAATATTATTAAAGAAAATTTATAAGGATTTTTCAATCTTTTAAAATTGACTAAAAACATTGTTTCCTATATACTCACTGACTCCACACTGCCAAAAGGATATTTATTTTAACATGCCAAAATAATACATCAAAAATGGATTTCCAAACTTGGGCTTAACGCCTAGGTAAGACCAAAACAGATTTCCATCTTAAAACTGCAGATTTTGTGACGTATTAAATGAGTCACATGATTTCATTTTGATTATATGTATGTATAACTTTTGGTAAAGTTTTATAACATGATACTTCTTTCTTGTGTATATAATTATTGTTTAAACATACTGGTATAATGAATGCAAGGGTTTTTCCTGATCCTGTTTTGGCGGCGCCAAGTATGTCGTTGCCCTGCAGTGCCAAGCCAATAGATTCACGCTGGATATCCGTCGGTGCTTCATACTTACACGCTTTGAGACCTGCAAAAATATCCGTATATATTTTATTCTTAAATTAAGTATCAGGATTAATTATAAAATACTATACATGTACATACAGTAAAACCAATATTGGATTAATATTACATACAAATTTGAAATATACTTTGTATCTTGAAATTTACAAGACTACTAGGTCTATCTGGAGCATTGCTCAACTTTCTACATTCATAACATAATATATAACCTTTTTGATCCTTATTCATGAACAATTTCCAGTCAGAAAAAGTGTTCCATTTCTGAAAGTCAATCATTATAACCCTTAATTTAAACCTGGCCTTAAAATGCAAATATGGTATCATATCAAGTTGAAACAGGTTTTTAAAAAGTTAAGCAAATTAAGTTTTGATTGAGTGAATATTTAACTGGATATACCATTAAGACATTGCATCGTATTATCGTTCATCTCTCACCGATGATTCAAGTGGTAAAGTTATCAGTTACTTGCGGAGATGGGTATGCTTGAGTACTGGTTAATTTTCCAGGATCCCAGGAAAGAGTGGTTATGTTAACTGATTATCTGTTAGTCATCGATGGCACAAAGTGACGCTAAATATTCAAACAAACATCTTTGGTGACAATCGATCAAACAGTTAAAAAAAAAAAGTTGTTTGAAGCCTAAGTTAATGGCAGATACAGGTTATCACCAAAGATTGATTGATTGATTGAATATTTAGCGTCATTTTTATGCCATCAAGGATTAACAGACAATCAGTTAATCGAACCATTGTTTCCTGGGATCCTGGAAGGTTAACCAGTACTAGAGCACACCCCATCTTAACAAGTAACTGATAACTTTCCCACTTGAATCAGCGATGAGAGACAAATGATAATGAAAGGAATGGTTATATTAAACATCACGGAGATTGTGGCCGAGCGGGGATTCAAACTCACGACCTCTGGATGGACAATCAGACGTGCTAACGATTGAGCTAATCGGGCCCAGTGTATCACGAAAGAACCAGCCAGCAGGAATATTCTGTATATTTAAAAAGTGTGAAGTACCATCTTACGGAAATGTTGAAATTACATCTAAATAAGGAAAAATAGTAAAATAAAGTGATTTAATACCTTCTTGTGTTTTGCCTGACAATGGAAAATCTGTAAATAGTTTACATGCTGAAGAATCAAACTGAAACATAAATGAAACATACTATTGATATGATCTCAAAATGTTTTCACATGATGTAATTCACAGCAAACTAAAAAAACAATTATGGTGCCATAATCTGTTTTCAATCGAAACCTGAATTTACTCCCTTCTGAAAAATTAGAATATCATGCACGCATTTTATGATACAGACCTGAAAAAATGTATTTCTCATTATGTCTATTTTTCAATATACCGGTACATAAAACCTTACAAAATCTAGGTTTGTTTACGAATATTAATTCCAACGTCTGCTGAAAACTGATGGATAACAGGTCAAAGTCAAAAGTCTTAAGCCTGACCGTCTGTATGTCCGAAATTATAGAGGTTCAAGCAAAGTACCCTTCTTATAGAAATTTGTTAAAAGAGTTTGAAATTATCACAGGATCACATGTTAAATGTAGAAAGAAACAAGTAAATAATTGAAAAAGTGAAATGATATTGTTATGGAATAAATTCATTGAGAAATATTCACGCATGCTCTAACTATAATGAAATTATAAAGAAGTATATCAAGAAGTTTTATTACAAAAGACCAACTATGTTTAAGTTTATAACATTATTGCAATCTACAAATAAAAGAGAACTTCTAAATTTAAGTAAATTTATTTCTGAAGCTTTTGTAATAAGGCAATCAATTCCAAATATTATTTCTTAAAATGTACATTATTATGTTCATTCTCATGATTTTTGTTGATGACAGATATTTTTATACTTTTTATGAAATTAGTATAACATCTTTTATTACAGAGATCAATTTAAAGTAAATAGCACACCTGCCATGAAATTAAATATTTGTTTATTTATATATAAATGTTTATGATGATGAGAAACTGTATATAGTTCAAGTCAATAAAATGTCTTATGTCTTATGTCACATGAAAGGTAAGTGCAGTTTTATCTATTTTAATTTATTTGTCATTTCACTCCAGTTATGTGATCAAAATCTGGTGACACCATTTTGTTGGAAATATATTTTGGTCACTTTGATCTAATGTGAATGGTAAAGGCAATGGTCATGTTATCTTTTTGGTAGACAATTATTATTTTAAAGTTATTCAAACATTACATATGATACAAGCATTTAGTGCCAACATTCATTTTGAATTGAAATATTTAACGGCAATTCTTAAGTGATCAAAAACCAGTAACAGAACCAGAATTTTGCTGTTGACTATTTTGATTGAAAGAAGAGGACCAACAACTTATACCGCAAATTCAGTTTAGTTTATATACTAATTCAATTGCTAAGAAAGATCAGGTGCCTTTTCACTAACCTTTGTAAGCTTTAAGAATTTAACATACAAACAATTGTGATCTAGGAACGTTTCTTATACTCAGTATTTTTGCAAACTTAAATACTTTTCATTTACAAAAGATCGTAAAATAAGTAAGCGACACACTAAATGAATTCACAGACTTTTCATCATAACTTTATACCAAGAAGTTCATGAAACTGTCCCAGTAATTCATGTGAGAGGCATCTTGGGTGGCATTCAGTCATTCTTAAGAATATTTTTAGACTTGAACTCAAGAATGAATTTTGAAAAACACTAGAGACCATGTTTTGAGACAAAACTTGCAAGCATGTAGAGACCTATAATACAGTCAAATAAACTCTCATTAGTATTTAATCTCTCATGGTAAACTAGATATCTAAGACAGAAATTTGGATTTTCAAGCTTAAGTTTAAGAATATTCTCAAGAATGGTTGGTGAATACCGCCCCTGGTCACTCGACGTTTACATTACAGTGTACGTTTAACTGTCAATTTGATCATGGCATCTCTATAAATTAGTGCTTAAAATGCCAATAAACCTTTGGGATTCATATAATTCATATAATAATCAATATACGACAGCTGGATTCGAAGGGAAAGGGGAAAAATCCGAATTTCTGAATATCCGAAATTTTATATATTTTAAAAGAAAACCCATTACCTTGCTGTATTTTTCATCGATCGAATATATTTCTTTATCGATGGTTTCCTTATTTTTCTCCTTAGATTTATATAGCTGCTTACGTCGGACCTTTCCACTATGGCCCTTAAACTGGTCCCTTTTTCCACCACGAAAATTCATCCTCGTGGTAATATTTACCTTTTTTAATTACAGGGGACTGAACTCTATTAAAAGAGAACGGTGTCACTGTATAAACATATCTCAGCAAATTAGTCCTCCAATTTGTTGGCAATGCTATAAATATCAATTGTTTGATTGATTGAAAATTTAGCGTCATTTTTATGCCATCGAGGGCTAACAGACGATCAGTTAACCTAACCACTGTTTCCTGGGATTAACCAGTACTCGAGCACACCCAATATCCGCAAGTAACTGATAACTTTCCCACTTGAATCAGCATCAGCAGTGAAAGACGAATGATAATGAGACACAATGCCGTATATCAACCATCACGGAGACTGTTGCCTGGCGGAGATTCGAACTCAAGACCCCTGGATTGATAGTCAGACGCGTAACCGACTGAGCTAATCGGGCCCGGCTATAAATGTCAAATAAAATGTTATTGGTGAATTGCGTGTAAATAAGATTGAACTGCCGAATTCTTAGACGTATAAACACTGTAATTATTTACTGTTGTGTTAAAGTCACTGCTTGAATTCAAGGATGAAAAATGCCTTTAGAAACCATTTTTGGAAACCAAATTTGCAAGCTGATATGGACATCTATTGGCCACTATAGCCAAATAAACTCTCCCAAACATTATTCTATCTGTAATGAGCAACTGATGATTACGATACGTGATATCTACCGCCGATCGGTAAATTCAATTCAGGATTGTGACGATCTTTGAAGTTAAAATGATACCTGAATTTAGAACTAACTGATAGAACACAGACAAATGCCCTGGAGGGGGGCCATGTCAGACAAAGATCTTGTAAGTTAACCTTCGTTGTTTCCAAGGGCACAGTTCTGGATTCAATCCTTTTTTATAATATATATAAATGATTTTTCAGATTATTTTGAACATAGTACCCTTAGACTCTTTGCTTATGACAAAATATCAAGTTATAAAGGAATCCATAGCATTTCCGACGCTAGAAACCGTAATCAGGTTTGGAAGTTGCTGTTCGGGGCATGGGAGCAAGATTGGCTTATGTATTACCACCCAGACAAATGTAACATATTTTAAAGTATCATAAAAAAGTGAAATCCCATTCAATTTTCAAGTCATATACACTCCATGCGTGAACATGCATACTTGTAAATACTCGAAAAAGTAACTTAAGTCATAACTCTGCAAGATCACGTGACTCTAAAAATAAGATAAACATATCATCTCGATAACCAGCAAAGCTAACTAATCATTGGGATTCTTACGGCGTAACCTTAAAAAGTGAAATATTATGTAATTAGAATAGTCATCCACTGTTTTTTTTTTGGGGGGGGGGGGCGTACGCAAAAATATGTGCAAGCCCGGACGTTATAGCGTAAAGGCAGCTACGCCGCCGATAGCATAACATTACGCTAAATATTCAAACAAATTATTGTTCTAATAACTTTTCTTTTAGCTGTTAAGAGTCAAAGATTATGATTTCATATTAGCCACACCGAGGCAAACGGAGGCACGTGCCTCCTGTAGACTTTGTGGATGTTCACATGTTTATTAGTGGTTTTGTAAAAAGAATAAAGTTATCCCCTAAATATGAATTAATTTGCAAAAATATGAGCTATTCTTCACATATAATATATGTAGTACGAATGTATCATAACACTCAGCAAATGCTTGTCTTACAGTGTATTACTAAGAGTTGATATTACTTTTATGTGGGTCCAAAAGCCACCAATATGCATTCAAGAAAATATTGTTATAAATGGGCAATTGTATAAAATGCAGTTTGTGTCATAGATTTAAACGGCTCAGTTAAACTGTCTGAAATATCAGAAAAATGCAGGAAGTGCATTCCACGAGCTAAATATCTTTTGGTGGCAGCATGCCCCCGGACACCACTAGCAAAGTTGTGATTGCGCCTCCTGTAAAATCAAACAGGACAATATAAACGAATAACTACTTCAATATGTCCGATACCTCAGCATAATTATATCGCTTTTCATACAAACACAACATGTATACTTCTATATCACAGGATTGCGAGAGAGATTGTGGTTTTGTCGTCGCTTTAAGTTGACATATTTTTCAAATGTGTTAGTTGAATACAGGTAACAGTTTCAATAAAAACAATAAATAAATAATAAAATAAATATATTATTTATTTTGTATTTTTTTTTAGCATTTACTCCGGTTTGAACATATGGCATCCTGAGTGACAGTCAAAGGCGTACACCACTGGACCACTTTGGAGCCTAATGATAGTGTAAAAGTTAACACCTTTTAAAGATGTTATTTCTTGAAAGGGGCGTCATTCTAATTGACCGGAACTAGAATTAATTCATACGTTTGATATACGTTTTATGTTATGCAAATCGGTGCAACCAACTAAAAGTTTTCGCTGGTGAATATAAAATACCTCGAAACGTGTCCGTTGCAACCAAACGTTTTGGCTGTTTGCTAGTTCTGCGAATAGCTTACTTTTGAAATCCTCATTAACTTGAGGTTAACCCATCCAGTTGGATGTGGTTGTCATACAATTGCTACAATCACCGGTCGTGGAGGATTGAGCACCTTTATCTGACTTCTTTCTTACATGTAATACGATAAATTTCTGTTTTCCTGCGGTTTGTATATACAGGTTTGAGACCATATTTAATATGGATGTCATATTTTAATAACTGGTTTTGCAAACACAATACAATTAATACTGCGTTCTGATTTTAGATTTGTCTGCTAAAATTTTAATTATTCATCTTAAAGCTTTTTATTCTGTACATTCCCATATTAGTTTGTTTACAATCTTTCAGACTAAAGTGTGCTTACTCATGTTCTACTTGCTCCGAAACAAAACCGTTCATATATTTTACCTTTCGCTTGTTTTCGGTATAGTACCCTGTACCACAGCTGACCAATATAGCGACCCTTTTAATGTCGAAATTAAACTGTATCTTAGTATATTGCAAACATTTTAAAAATGAATGAATGTCGACACATACCGTAAAATCCATTTACATTAAAACAAACATTTATAAAGAAAGAAAAAGCTGTATTCAACATACAAATGAAATAATCATAATTTACGGGTTCGTTGCACGGGACATTATTAATATTGTTCAAATATACACTACACATTGCATTGAGCATTACGATACTGTTTATATACGCAAGCTATGATGGCAATAATAAATAAATGATCACAATGAATATAAAATCAATGAGTGTTGTATTAAGGCATAGTGCCACCATTGCAAAAAGGAAGTGCTTCCGTGGGATAGTCGCATTATGGCGGTTATAAATAATCCTCAATTCTTCTTCTTTAAAAATGCATTTTCCTTATTTTAATGCTCATTTTTTTATTTGAATAGCATTATTGATGTATTTTGAACATTTTGATAGCATTGTCATGTTTGAATTGTGAATTTAGAAAAAAAAATGATGCTTGGAAATTGGGGTATGAATTCATGATTTCGGAAGTCAACTTTCACTTTGTCACCAGTGTACACACTGAGCAGAAAAAAAATCTCTTATATGACACATGACCCCTACTTTTCTCATCATATTTTGATAGTGCAGAGGTTGACAAACAGTAAAATGTAGGTTTCACTGCTTTCATTTGGGACTCTCTATGAATGACAAGCCTTCAAACTTTTAATATTTACTATAGAATAAAGAACAAAAATCGATGGTGGGGTTACACCTTAAACAAGCACTGTTGCTAGGGTAGATCACTCTGTGGTAACGTTTAATGTATCACCGACGCTAAATGTCGCAACCGACGTTATATGTCGCTACGCGGGCACAAACGTTAAAGGACTCACACCACTATTATCTTCTTTGCGTACTCCAGAACTATAGATGAAGGTGATAGAAATTAAACTTAATTCTTTTTTTTCTTTTTTTCAGGGCTTTGTATTGCAGTGATTTATTTTTCCTTACAATGTGTTAAATGGTAAATATTCTAGAAATCACAATTGAAAATTTAATGCTGATATCAGACTTCTAGGCAATTCTGTGTCATTTTAGAATTGTTGGTTCGAACCGCATCGTGGGCGAATATTTTTTTTCTTCTGTAAATTGATAGGTATCACAAAACCATTGAAAAAAAACCTGGTCAAGGTAAGCTGTTTCTCCTTTATGATTTCAGATCTTGAACCAGTGAAGAATTTGAGCCCAGACACATGATGCAAGTTTTGTTTTTTCACTGGACATAAATGTTACAATTAAGCCCTATGGGAAATGTAATAGTTGTGAGAGACATTAATGTCGTAAAATCACCTGTCGCTAAATGTCGCACGTTTAACACGTTATGGCATAGCACCACATTAGGAACAGGATGCGCTCTCGTGAGGTAGTCGCATAATGACGTTTATAGATAATCCTTGTTCTTCTTTAAATTGCATTGAACATTGTACACACTGAACAGAACAAAACTCTTATATGACACATGGCACCTACCTTTCCCATCATATTTTGATAATGCAAAGGTTTACACACTTTCACTTTTTCCATTTGGGCCTATCTATAAATGACAAGCCTTCAAACTTTTATCACTAACTATTAAATAAAGAACAAAAAACAATGGTGGGTTTACACGTTATGTTGCAAGATTTGTACAACCGGTAGATGTCGCGACTGTGGGCATACTGTACTATTTCAGACATTTCCCATGAGTTATCCGATAATTGCCCTTGCACGATTTCATGATATTGGAGATGAATCCAATTACTTCCCTTAGATCGTGATAAAGGATGCAGATATCGTTCCGCTCTGATACAAAAATTAACCCTTTACTTCATAGATACGCGTTTTCCCGCACCAATCACAGAAGGCATTTGAAAACAGTGCAGGAAGAGTTCAGATTGCTCGTAACGAGCAATCTGAACACTTCCTACACTGTTTTCCACTCTGTCAGTTAATATAAACATAATTCACCCAATAATTCAAAAGCCTTCTATATTAGGTGTCTAAAGGCGTCTATACGAAATAAAGGGTTAAGTAGGCGTGACGTGTTATATGTACCCCTTACTTATGTAAGTCCTTGGTTTTGATAAGCACGTTTTGGTGTTTTTGATGTGTAGTATAAAAAAGAAATTAATGCATTTTACTTAAGTGCTAAATTCCTTCGATTAAATTTAATGTGTAAAAATATAACATGAATTAACGATTTTGATTAGATGTTTAAATATACCTTTATATAGTTTATTTTATTATTAATCAACCGATTAAGATTCATTATATTGTGTTACTATAAATAAATAAAATTATTACGGTATTAAATCATATAAACTTGTATTTGAAAGAAACAGAATGGCAATGAATAATTTCTGTGCTAATGGAACAAATGCACTGATATTCAATGATATTTTAAATTTAATGTTGTTGTTTTTTAAATAAAATTATATCAGTTATTTAATTATATAAACTTGTATTTGAAAGAGACAGAATGACAATGAAACATACTGTCGTAAATCAATCATCACAAACACTGGTGTCGGGCCGGGATTCGATTTCATGACCCCTGAGTTGATAGTCGGGCACATTACAGTCTGGGTGAACGGGACAAGTGTACTTATATTCAAATGATATTTTAAACTTTATGTTTTTTTTGTTTTTTTTAAATTATTACAGTTATATAATTATATAAAATTTTATTTGAAACAGACATCTTTATCAGTATTAGCGCATGTATTTTTAATAAAGCCTAAAACAGTATTTGACCATAATTAATTTTAAACAGCTTCTTTTAAGTACCTCGTGTTACAAGATTATAAGATTATGTTGTTCCAACAGATTTATATTTTTCGTATACTACTTTAATATACAAGAGGCTCTATTTTTGAAAATTTAAACTTAAAACTGAACGTATATAAACAAAATAATATAATTTGTTTAAATAATTATTACCAACACATTAAATTAAAAAAGTAATCGTATAATTGAGAAATACACACATTTTGGAAAAAAACGCTAATCGCTATCTATCGTACGATTGATCACAGATCGTATGTTTGGCCATAAATCATACGGTTGGCCATATATCGTACATTTGGCCATATATAATACATTTTGCAATATATCGTACGTTTGACAATATAACGTATGTTTGACCATATATCGTACGTGTGGCAATATATCTTACATTTGGACATATATCTTACGTTTGGCCATATATCGCACAGTTTGCCATATATCGTACGTTTGACCATATATCGTACATTTTGCCATATATCGGACGTTTGACTATACAGCGTACGTTTGGCTATACATCGTACGTTTGACCATATATCGTACGTTTGACCATATATCGTACGTTTCATCGTATATCGTACGTTTGGCCATATATCGTACATTTGGCCATATATCATACGTTTCATCGTATATCGTACGTTTGGCCATATATCTTACATTTGGCCATATATCGTACATTTGATCATATATCATACGTTTGACCTTATATCGTACGTTTGCCCATATATCGTACGTTTAGCCATGTGTCGTAGATTTGGCCATATATCATTCGTGTAGCCATATATCGTACGTTTCATCATATATCGTACATTTTATCATATATCGTACGTTTGACCATGTATCGTACGTTTGCCATATATCGTTCATTTGGACATATATAGTACGTTTGGCCATATATCGTACGTTTGGTCATATATCGTACGGTTGGCCATATATCGTACATTTGGCCATATATCGTACATTAAGGCATATATCGTACGTTTGACCATACATCGTACATTTAGCCATATATCGTACGGTTGGCCATAAATCGTATATTTGGCCATATATCGTACGTTTGGATAATATAGTACTGTTGGCCATATATCGTACATTTGGCCATATATCGTACATTTAGGCATATATCGTACGTTTGGCCATACATCGTACATTTAGCCATATATCGTACGGTTGGCCATATATCGTATATTTGGACATATATAGTACATTTGGCCATATATCGTACGTCTGACCATATATCGTACATTTGATCATAGATCTTACATTTGGCCATCAAACGTTTGCTGCCAAGTTTGACGGTAATTGACTTCTATTGATAATGCAAGTTTTAACCAGTTATTTTGATTAATTTAGCACCATGACTGGTGCGCCTGTGGACGTACATACTAACAACTTAAATAGTAAGATTAGGAAATAGTCTGAATTTCCTTTGTTGGTTTATATTTTGGATGTGTGTATTGTTTATCTTTTTTCTCTTCTTATATCGATATATCGTACGATTAATTATAGATCGTGCATTTGGCCATAGATCAAACGTTTGTTGCCAAGTTTGATGATTATTGACCCGTTTGTTCATAATGAATTTTAACTCGACATTTCTAAAACATTTGGGTTAATAGCACCATGGCCGCTACGCCTGTGGACGCACATGCTATCTATCTATATCAACTTATAGTTTGAATATTGTTTGATATTCGTTTTTCGGTTTGTTTAATCCCCTCCCTCTCTTCTCTTCCTTTAATCTTCTCTCTCCACTCATCTTCTCTCATCTCCGCTCCTCTCCTCGTCTATTCTCTCCTCTCATCTCATCTCCCCTCTTCCCCTTTTCTCCTTCCCTTTCTTCTCCTCTTATCCCCTTTCCTTTCAACTTATCTCTCTCCTCTCCTCTCCTCTCCTCTCCTCTCCTCTCCTCTCCTCTCCTCTCCTCTCTTTTCCTCTCCTCTCCTCTCCTCTCCTCTCCTCTCCTCTCTCTTCTTCTCTTCTCCTCTCCTCTCATCTCTCCACCCTCCCCATTTCCGTTATTGATTAACGGCGATAACTTTTGTGTTATGTAAGGGAATGGGTCACAAACTTTCAACAATATCGAACTTTTCAATAATTTCTATATCTTGACCAGTTCAGTTCGTATGTATGATATACTGATTCCACTTTACCATGATATGATATGAATATACTGATGTAAATATTGTCCATGAATAATGTCCAGGAACACTCTCGTTCTATCCCCCCAGTTTGATAATTGTATCATAATATTATATATTTTGTATCTGCACACAAATTAGGCCTGCTTGAAAATATCAATATATTTTGTTTAAACTGATAAGGATTAAGGATTATATTATTGGATTTACGTGGTATATTTGTTTTACGACCGAGTGCAAAACAAATTTTGTTTGTACATTTTAATGTCTCAACATTAATTGAATTTCAAATTGATTTTATTTTACAAAACTTTATTTAATAGTTATTTCATTTTCTGCACGTGGCACGAATTCAATAATATTACGCACGTGGTCTCGTGGTGATGCATTTGACCCGGGATCAAAAAGTTATTGATTCGTTCCCACCACATGACAATTGTCCGGTTGTGTCCCGTCCTTCAGCAAAATCTTTTGTCTATCTGGATTTGCTGAAATACTAATGTATGGAGCGTGATTTACTGTGCATGAAGTTGTTTCACAATCGATGTAAAATAAATCAGTTTCGTAACTAAACCCAGCGGTTGAAGAATATTTTGAAATAACGTTTTATTGAAATATGAGCAAATTGGTACTAGTGGTATTCGAGGTGTGTTCAAAATATACGCGGACTTTTGTAATATTTTCAACGTTTAATAAAGCACAAAAATAAAAGTTATATTACTATTAATAGTACTTAATTTTTCCTCTATGAAAATGCCAACTTTCATATTGATATTGATTACTGTTATGTAGCAACAGCGCTAGAAAATATGCATGTAATGGCTACCCGGAGCAGTTTGATGACGTCAACGACGTCAAGTATTTGTACAATGTTTAACCCATCAAATATACATGAACTTCAGTTTCAATCTCATTGCATCAATGCACAGTTAAAGGAAGAGTGATATAACGATGTGTATGACAAATGGGCGAAAGGACATCCAAGAACCCAGTGGGTACTTTTACATGATGTGATTTGGCTGGTTTTAAAAAGTCATGCAAACATTTGACGTCGTGACGTTGACGTCATCGGACTGCTCGGGGTACATTACAAGCATATTTTCTAGCGCTGACGCCACATAACCGTTTTTAATATAGAAACGAAATTTGGCAATTACATAGACGAAATATTACTTTTTTATGACAATATGGTTTTTATTCATGTGCTATATTAGATGTTGAACCTATTACAAAAGTCACCGTATTGAACACACATGGTGTATTTTTCTGAACCATAAACTCGATACTGCCACTTAGACTTAACTTATTAAACACATAAATCAGGTATATTCAATTACACATAAAACAGGCGCGTTAATTAAAATACTGTTATGCTGTATGGCTTGGTTTACATTTTCTTCAAAACTTAAGCCGAAAAGCTGAATTGTATATAATACATATCGACGATAAATCGACTTAAATAGTTTACTACATTGTTAGCGTAGCAAAACATTGCAATCAAAATTTACATTTGCTTTGTGTCTATTGTTTAGTTTATTGTATCGATTGGTTTTTAAAACAAAAGGTGTTGAAAGCGTTTAATTGTGAGAAATTCATGAGACGGGATTTATACAAGTCATGGAAGGCACATTTGTACAAAAGGTATAACATGGCGAATAAAAAAAAATTGTAATCTCATATGCTTTTGTGGAGTTAAAGAAAACAAACATTAACGCTAATATTATTGTCTGAAATTAGATATTAAATATTCAAATGGGAAGTGAACTGTGAGGATTTAAACTGCATGTAACCATGGAGACGAATTAGATCACATTTTACGTCTGCTGATTCACCAGACGACAATATGGAGAAAGGTGAGTGATCAGCAATGTTTAAAATTTTATGTTATCTCTGTTTCAGCATATATATATATACTTTTATATCGCAGAGCAATTGATCCAATTACTGAGCTAGTCAGACTGTCGGCATAGTTTTTATCTGAGCCAATATGATGTATATCCCATACCATCCTCGGAATTCGTGAATTTCCAAAATTAAACAAACCATGCGATTAATTCCCGGAAAACCCCAAACGTTGTACACCAATATAATAGACCAATCAGACTGCCAGTTCGGGACATGACACGAGCTCTCATCTCTCTATCGATAGATATAGCCGGATTTGAGGTGGGTTTCTCTCCTTAAAGGGAATATATCAGGATTTTTCAAAATTTCAAAATTGGCTAAAACATATTTTTTTCTAATTCAACATGCCTATATATACCCCGTATTTCTAAAAGGATATATATTTAAACAAGTAAAATGATATATTAAAAAGGGGTTTCTTAACTTGGGCTACGCGACTGAGTTAGACTAAAATAGATTTCCCGCTTTAAGGTGCAACGTATTTTGTGACGCATTAAATGAGTCAGGTGATTTCATTTTGATTTCAAATTGATCCATTATACACATGGGTGAATCCAGAATTTCAGTTTTGAGAGTGGAGGTGGTTACAACAAAAAATCTAAACGTGCAAACACGTTTTCAGTAGAAATATAATGCATTTTAATAACATATACGAGTTTGGGGTGGTGGGGGGGGGGGGGGGGGGGGGGGGGGGGGGGGGGGGGGGGGGGGGCGTACCCCGTTTGTTTAAAGAGTAGATCCGCCATTGATATGGGTTTACAAGTAGTAAAATTGCTTCATCTCAAAAAGAGTCTGAATGACGTCAAGCTGTATTTAAGTGCTGTCTATTTTAAGAATGAGGTTTTCGTTTCAAGTTTACCACTCAAATTTATATATCTTTGATGGATTTGACATATCAACCCCCCCCCCCCCCCCCCCCCCCCCCCCCCCCTGATATTATTCGCTTTAAAGGCTACGTAAACACTGTGATGTTAATTAACCAAACATAGATATGAATGTCCCCTACCAGACCAGAAAGCCTTTGCAGGCCCTCTACCTGATTTAACATTTTCATTTATTTCGTTTGTAACCAATGCACTATATGGACTCGAAGGACGTCTATAATTTGGATAGGATTTAACGCCATTTTCAACACATGTCAGGTTATATATAAATGTCATATCCAGCTTCATTGGCGGAGGAAGACCGCAGAATGAATCTGAGTAGAACCACCGTCCTTCCGCAAGGAACTGGCAAACTTTTCTCCAAAATACTCGAGAAATTATGTCATGGCCGCAATAGGATGGGCCACACTGTACTATTCGTACTGGACTACGTCCAGAATAATTAATTTAAAACATGTTTACTGTGTTTATCAACGCAAACGGTGACCAAACGAACGAATAGCAAACGGAAATCGGACTATACATCGGAGCTAGGTGACCATTTCTATTTAAGTCACGTGACTAAACACAGCTCTGATAGGAGTTTACTTTTGTTAGCAAACGTTTACTGTGAACACGTCGTTCAGTTGAGTTATGCCACCAAACGTTAGCAAACACATGAACGTTTAACGTTTAACCGAACTGAACACAGCCTTGTATCTTGAAACGTGAATACAGTCCAGCGTGTATGCTTTTGTTTCGCATCGCGTTGAAACGCATACCGATCGAATATGACTTCCGCATCTATACGAATAAAATGGGGCAACATGGCAGAAATGAGCCACCATAGAAAAGAATTACACGGTCGATAGTACGATATACTTTTTGACAAAAGTTGACGTGACATTTATATTGATTTTTTAAAAGACTTAAATCACTTTTAATTCCAAACCCGTTGACGGTTAATTATCGTTGTATCTATTATCTAATATCTTACATTAATTTATATATCTCTCATCGAGATCTCAGTTTATTTATTTGTAAATTATATTAACTATTATGATACTTTTTCGCCATATTCGTCCGTCCGTCCGTCCGTCCGTCCCCCGCCCACCATACCGCCCAAACATCCATCCATCCATCTATCCATCCATGAATTATTTCGTTCGTTCGTTCATTCATTCAACATTCGTTCTTTTATTCATTCTTTTTGTTTTTTTCATTGCCCCACCCCAATTTGTCCCACCCCCGAGCGTCATCAAGCGTTTTCGATTATGCTTTTGTAATCAAACTGTTAGGTGCAGGATGACTTAAATATGTTCACGAAAGTACATTTTACCATTTAGGAACGGAAAACGACGCATTCGACATGTCGGAAGCTGCAGAAGATGACGAGTTGGCAGAACTTACAAACCCGGTCACACAAACGACCAGACGGAGAGTTGCCAGACGTAAACACTATCTTTGATTACCGTTTCTTACTGTCCATTGTATATAATCTTAAATGCAAACATAAAAATATATCAGACAGACCGGGGCGTACATATTTGAAATAAATGTAACACTAAAATGTTTCATTTACTTCTGCTTTATCTATTGACGTTTTTATTGTGCAAATTTTATGTTTTATTCGATTGATAGATAGTGTCCGTTAGTATTTACCTGGCACTCCTGAATATTCTGTGTGTATCTTTAAATGAGATTTCGGTATCCGAAACGAAAATAGTGACATTTCTGTTGATAAACCAATACCATAAAATTAATAACTCGGCATCATATAGTACTGACAAATAGCTGTATGAGTGAGGCCCGAGCATAATATGGGTGTATTTTAATGAGTGCCAGGTTTAAACTAACGCACACTATATGCTAGATGAACATAACATAAACAAACTGGGATGAAGAAGAGGTGAGGAATAAAAAGGAAAGAAGGCTTCTTTTTTTTTAATCGGGTGTAACACCATTTTCAACACATTTCAGGTTATATATAGCATATCCAGATTTATTGGTGGAGGAAGACCTCAGAATGAATCTGAGTAGAACCACCGTCCTTCCGCAAGTAACTAGCAAACGTTATAACATGGCATTATTAGGCGGTGAGGGAGTCGAACCAATGACCTTAGCCGTGAGAAGTAAGTGAACTTGAGATGGCGCTTAAGACCACTCGGCCATGGAGGACATCCATAAGTAGGGTACGCCTTGGTTATACGGACGAGTGTGTGTTTGATGGATATCTTCCGGATTTACTATTCGTCCGACTGGGAGAAATGTGTTTTCACATCGTCTGATAACACCTGATGTCAGTTACTGATGCTCTCCATCTGTGGGATTATCGGAATGGATTACCCTTTGATATTCGACGGTGGTGTTATCATATAAACGTACATCACGTATATAACGCCAATTTCCTTCTGTCACGAATTAAAACTCTCACTAAATCTAATATCGTGAAATTACGTAGCTAAATAAATTAAATCAACATATATTTATTGCCACTGTTAAACTGACAGATAACACGGACATACAATTCACATCCAAGCGAAAACTAACAGAAGACGTGATCATAGAAGATGATTACCCCAGCGACGGGGGACAGACACCCGTCATACACAAACCGCCGAAGAAGAAAACTAGTGGCAAGGTGCTAGTGGCAAGGCGTAAGTTTGGTCGTACGCTGTACATTGCATATACATATATATACTGAACGGAACAGCTAACCCGCCATTTTGTATTTCCAATATCTTCGTCAACATATTAAAGCGGGGTGGTAGTCTAATGGATAGAGTGTTGGCCGCTCACGCCAGAGGTTGCGGGTTCGATCCCAAGCTCGACCCGATGCCTCTCATAAAAACAACACTCAGTACTGGTTCTACCCAGGAAAAAGACTCGAGAGCGGTTCATATAAGCTCTGAGCTTTCATCGCAATCGAGCTAAAAAAATTAGTATAAACTAACATATTAAAACGTGCTATTAATTTGTATTCGTCATTAACAAACACTTATGTTTGATTTTGCATAACCTAAATGTTCTTTCGTATTCAAACCCAAATTTCAAAGAAATTACTTTGCTTCTATTTTAGATGATACATAAAATGCAAGATACAAAACATACCAGGGCTGCGTTCAGCACCGTTAAACAGCAAACATGTTTAATGCCTGGTTCCCTAAAAATGTTGCGTATTGTGTGCTAATTTGAGGCTGAGCCAGTGTCAAGGAAAAAAGCTAACGTTATCAAACGTTTAACCGAACTGAACGCAGCCCTAGTGTCAGGTTAGCTGTTCCGTTCAGTATATATACAACGCTTGCTATAGTTGCCATTTGTTCCTTTGTAAAGAAATTGATAACAAATATAATTTAATTAAAGCTTATACATGGATGCATTGCATACTGACACTTATAAATGTCTTGGAAAACGTAGTTTTAAGCTTGAATATAACCGTGTGGGATTTGACAAAAAATGCAGCTGAGCGACAACTATTCGTAATTTTGAAAGTTCAAAGATGCGTATGTAATTGTTGAGGGACTCCCCCTCCACTTCCCTCTCCCCACTCCCCCCACCCCGAAATAAAATATATGTAAGGTATGTCTTTTTTTTAGTGAATTGTATCCAATGAAAAAAAATTACACCCACAAAATAAACACTATAGGACTATTTGCCATACATGCATACGTTGATAAGCCAATACAGACTGCTGTCAGCTGTTGATGACGAATAGTTTCCTTTTCAATTCGCCTTGTCACGAGAGTTTCCTATTAATTGTATAGAACCCCGATAATAACTGACAGCTTACACATTTATTGTACAAAAACTAATTGATAAAACGTATAACATGATTTTACTTTTTTAGATAACACCGATGTGTTGAGAAAAAGGCCACCCAGTCGAACGCTTCTAACTCCTTCAAGAGAAATAGACGAGGTGCAGGTCACTAGGAGATCGGTATCCAGACGTAAGTACATGCGGGGGTGGGGGGGGGGGGGTCATGCACGATGAAACAAACCTTTGCCTCTGCGGCATTTGGCTAAATGGTTAAAACATATATAATGACACAGTGTCGTGCTCAAGGACACGGCACATGGTCGTGGCGGGGGACCGAACCCACGACCCACCGAACTTACGTATGATGCTCTACCACTGGACCAAATTACTAGAGTTGCTAAACATTGGCGAGGGTCCTCCGTGGCCGAGTGGTCTAAGGCGCCGTCTCAAGACCACTTACCTCTCACCGCTCAGGTCGTAGGTTCTAGTCTCGCTCGCTCCAAAAACTTTATGCGAGAAAGTTTCCGGTTACTTGCGGAGGGACGGTGGTTCTACTAAGTCTAAGGTCTTCCTCCACCAGTAAAACTGGATATAACCTGAAATGTGTTGACAATGGTGTTAAACCTCATACCTCACACCAAACCCCACCCCTTATAAAAACATTGACGATTATTGTCAGCACTGGTGCACTTTAACTAAATTTTCTTTTAATTTTCAATTTTAAGCGGAGCAGCAATTTTACTTCCCACCATGTAATTATCAGAAATTAAAAGGAAGTTGGGTAGTGAATAGTTTCTACACATTTTATTTTTTTAAATTGAGTAATGAATAGTTTCTTTAATTAATTAATTTAATCTTTAAACGATCAGATCTTATAAAATACATTTATATGTATTTTATTTACTGCTGCATATTGTTTTGGTTACTTACAAGCAACTGTATAATCAATTCGTTACTGTTGTTACCGTTATATTGTGTTTAGCGTTGCTTTCAATATTTTTCTAGTTATATATATATGTCTACATGAGACAGTATTCTGAGAGCTGCCACACTGGAGTACCATGCCACAGACACATGGTATGCTACTCCTCCCAGTCACACTATACTGACACTGGGCGGTTCTTGTGGTCAAGGAATAAAGATTGAATCTATTGGGATCATAATCACACATGAATAAAATATAAATATGCATATGAATACGCTCCCTGTAGGCATACATGGCATAATTTCATACACAACACTTTGAAAAAAAAAGTGTTTTTAAAGTTCGGGATAAACATCATATTGAAATAATTCTTGGATCATCATTAAAATAAGAAAATGTACAAACACGTTTATCAATCTGTAGAACGAACCCAGCTCTCCCGATTGGGTCCGTTAAATATCAATTGTTACGAGCACGCTGATTGGTCAGTTGCTTTTTTTTTTGCATTGGGCCTATATGGTTCCAGGATAAACTACATGTTAATTGTTTTATATTCCAGAGGGGTCACGCATCCAACAGGGGTCTCGCATGCAACTAGCAGATGAGGAAGGAACGTCATCCAATTTGAAAGATGTTTTAAAAAGTAGGTTAAAAACTGAGACTAAATGCAACTCGTTTTCTTCCAGACAAGATGTATACATACTGCACTTATATCTGAAATTACAGTTAAACCTCATTGGCTCGAACACAGATGGCTGGAACATCACACTGATGATATAACTCGAACCACTTATCTGGTCCCGGCCCAATCTCATTAAAATCAGAACAGCTTTAGCTTCAATACACTACGCTACTATGCGTAAATAATTAAAGCTAAGTTGATCTGATTTTAATGAGATTGGTCCTATTTCGATACATATATAATACATGTATGGTATGATGTTGAACAATACTTGGGTCGATTGATCGATTGATTGAATATTTAGCGTAATTTTTATGCCATCGAGGGCTAACAGACGATCAGTTAACCTAACCACTGTTTCCAGGAAAAAAACAGTACTCGAGCACACCCCATCTTCGCAAGTAACTGATAACTTTCCCACTTGAATCAGTGGTGAGAGACGAATTATAATGAGACACAATGTCGTATATCGATCATCACGGAGACTGTTGCCGGGTGGGGGATTCGAATTCACGACCACTGGATTTGTATTCAGACGCGTAACCGACTGAGCTAATGGGGCCCGGCTACTTGTGTCGAACAACTCTTAAATTGAATTTTATTGTCCAGTCCCTTCAGGTTCGAGCCAACGAAGTTTTACTGTAAAATCCGTATAAAAGAATTTTAACATTGTGCATTTATACATGTATTTACCATTAATACCGTATATGTACTAAAATAGAAATGCCACTGTGTGACCGTAACCTGTATGGTTAAAAACATAATAATAATAATTATCATGATCGATAGACCATTCACCCTGTCATCGAAATATCTCACACCACTATTACATTTCGTACGGTGCTCCATTGTAACATTTATGACCAAAACACAGTGATTAAACCCCACAAAATCTACAGCATATGTCTGAACTCAAATTCTTCACTGGTTCAAGATCTGTAATTATAAATAAAAGAATTTAAGCTTGACAAGGTTTTATCTAATTTAATGGTTTTGTGATACGAAAGTTACTGATAACTTTCCCACTTGAATCAACGGTGATAGACGAATGATAATGAGACACCAAAATGTCGTAAATCAATCATCACGGAGACTGTTTGTGGGCGAGGATTCGAACTCACGACCCCTGGATTGATAGTCAGACGCGTAACCGACTAAGCTAAGCGGGCCCGACACAATAACAGATAAAGATATAATTTAGAACCTATGAATGTTTCATACTAATATAAATGGTTGCAGGTCGGACCGAAAGACTGAACACATGACTGATGCGACATCAGAATTACAAAAAATAAACATGTTTGAAAAGTAAAAATTTCAGGAAGACGAAAAAAAAGGCATTACTGTAGAATTTTAAAGGGTCACACATGAGACCACTCGATACACAGTATATCGTGTAACCACGTGGCTATATTAATATTTAAGTTTTTAGTTTAGTTTAAACTTATCTATTTTACTTCGATTGTGAAACAAGTTTTTACAACAAATCACACTGCTCGAAGTCTTCCTGGTCAGAACCAGTACTAAGCATAGGCGGAAAAGTGTCTTGCTCAAGGACACCACACATAGCCATGACGGAGGATCGAACCCACGACCCTCCAATCATGGGTTCGGTGCTCTATTATTGAACAACGCGCTCCACACAAAGTTATTTTACTTCATGTTTAAGACATTATTTACACATTTTATACAATAAATTACACGTTACGTTGGTTCTAAATTACAAATTAAAACTTTCTTTACAAAAATACAAATTGATATTTTTTGTGTGGATTTTTTATCGCACCGTTAAAACTTATGAAAATGACATATTTGTTACATATTTGTCGTATATGACCATAAACATGCGAAATATGCGAACTAGGATGCCATTCAATCATTAACATGAGTTATGGCCCTTTCTAAAAACTGAACGAAATAAAATGTATTCCCACATATTGGCGTATTATAATTTCATATTTGCATCATGTAGATGTAAAACTGAACGGGACAGCTTACCCACCGCCTGACATTTTATGTATTTTACAGAAAAGTATCAAAGTTTCGTGCTGCAAAATAAGCATTTCGTTCCAACAGATTCGAACCAGTAACTTCATAAACTTTTACAATCGACTATGTAAAATCAGCACAATATCCTGTTACTGTCGTATAAAAGTTTTAAAAACTCTAGTCAATATTTTGGCGAAGATATTGGAAATACAAAAGTGGCGGGTTAGCTGTTTCATTTAGTTTATACTTTTTACAAATTAAATGAAAGTTTATCAAAATTACCGTGTTCCCCTTTAAATTGGTAACACTGTTCAATTCACACAACGTGAATTTTTATGTCGTTCTTAATATACGCTCCAATCCATATACCTGCCCTGTCCATAAATTTGCATATTGACTTCAACACCTTGTATTATTTGTATAATTGTAGTTTTACATTAATTTTTCATTTTGCCTATTTTGTACTCTGAATAAGATAAGTATTTTTGTGTTGAAATTCTTTTTATTAAACTATTTTATTTATTGCATATATGATTATGTATTAATCTGTTTAGATTTATATAGTATATATTTCTTTTATTTAGGTAACGTTCAAAACAAAACAGCCAGGAAGGAAATGAAAATATTGATAAGTAAGTAATGTTCATATAGTGTGCTTGTCTTAAATAAGAAATGTTATTTTGTCAATTGCTAGAAGTGGCACAATTATCGGAAGGAAAAGTTATTTTTATTGAAGTTGCCCATGAACACAGTTATCGAAAGGAAATGTGAACTTTATTGAAGTGGCATATTGCGATTATGGGAAGTAAATGTGAACTTTATTGAAGTGGCATACGACGGTTATAGGAGGCATATGGCCGTTAAAGGAAGTTAATGTGAACTTTATTGAAGTGGCATATGGCGATTATAGTAAGTAAATGTGAGATCTGCACACTATTTAAAAAAAGTATTTTTTCGTCAAATTGATATTTATAATTAAAAAATTATTATCAATTTAAATTTTGTCTCACATCATGCGCTTAAACACAAATATAACCATATGAACCGGAACATTTCTAAAAGTAGTGTAAGAGACTATAACGATGAATGGATCAGTTAAAAGCATACTATTAGACAGTAACCAAGAAAAGAAAATAGCAGTCTTATAATGAGGCGGTAATGATAAATGCTACACCATTGATGACCCCAACCCCCACGGACCGCCCCATTTCACTAACATAGGCGTGATTCTATGTTCGAGGGACTCTAAATGAGATCCAGGTAATACCACTAGATCAGAAACGACCGCCTCATAGCATATACGACCGCCAATAGTGCCGCATATTGAAACAAGACTCATTTACTATGATCAATAAGAATTAAGTTTATTCAGACTATTTAATAGCTTGTTTTTTTACATTGGATTTAGAATAAGTTGTTACAACTAAGACTAATCACGCTCTCAGACTTCCTGGGTAGAACCAATACTAAGCATTTGTGGATAAAGTCTTGCTCAAGGAGACCACACATATCCGTGTGGAGGATCGAACCCATGACCCTCCGATCCTGGGTCCTATGCTCTACAACTTGTCCATGCATTCTACATAATTACTTAACAATTAATTTTCTCACAAAACTGATTTATGAATAACGCTGATATTTTCTTTTGCAGAGCATGCATACAGGCAGATTAAGCAACACAAAGAACAAGTTAGAAAGCAGAAGACAAAAACGAATACTAAGGCGTTACATCATGCATTACAGGTGGTTGAGAAACATGGAATAGCGTTACTAACAGGAAAACCAGGAATTGGAAAAACATTTACAGCATTAAACGTTGTGGATGCTCTTCTTAGTAATAATGAGGATTTCAGACCAGTGTTTGTCAAGTCTCCGTTTGAAATCGAAACTCTGTACGATGCTTCAGCACCATTGATACTTTTCGCCGATGATTTTCTTGGTGCGTACGGGTTCGACGATTCTCGGCTTTATGGGTGGAATCGATTTGCTAAACACCTTAAACAACTGGTGAACGGTAAAAGAATGTACCTCATTTTGACCGCTGAGAGTGAATGTGTCGTAAAGATAACAGAGAAATTCACACCACTTCTTTCCCTCATTGACAGTGATTGGCTCGTTAATTTGGAATCTGACGATTGCAGTTTGACACGAGAGGAACGAAAGGCACTTTTGTCAGCAAACTTAAAAGCGCAACAGAAATCACTAACAACAGAGGAGATAGAAACATTAACTGAACGCGAAGATGATGTCTTGGGATTTCCATTAGTGAGTCAGTTTTGTAACATAAGTGATCCTCTGGTTATGACAGAAGAGCCTTATAAAAACCTCTGCACAGTTATATCTGAAATGCGTACGCAGTCATTTCCGTGCTATTTTGTGTTAATCCTCACCTTGGTGTTTGACGGCAAGTTCTCACTTTCAGGACCAAGTGAAGACCAATCACACGTGTTTGACAAACTTGTAGATGTATTCGAACCCCAAACGTGTTCTTTCGATGATTTAACCTCTGCAAAAGACGATTTGAACGATATGTTTATTACCATTGACTCTTCTTCTTCTCGTTGCTTTAGATTTTCCCACAATGTTGTTCATACGGCGGTGTTCCAAGATTTCGTTAGAAATAACTCGATATCAGCAATAGAGTTACTTCCCATAGACGTTGTCTCATCCATAAACTGTGTTGTCAGTCCCGATACGGAACCTGTAGATGAATATAATCTTAACACAAGTACCAGATTAAATATGAATATTTCAAGAAAACAGTTTAAAATACTGACAACAAGGTTTAAGGCAGCACTGGGACTAAGGAAAACCAACACATTCATGCAAGTTGCTTCTTCAAGGCTATGGAAAAACGATTCATTTTCAGAAATCGCATTAGCAATCTTCGGCACGCAATTCTTTTTTCAGGAAGACAAGATTAGTGTTCCTTTCACTGCATATTTTGCCAAAACGGGCAACATTGAAATACTTATCAAACTTGCGAATTTCATTTACAACTACAGAGAAGATGAAATTGGCAAATTTCGCACTCAGATTCTCAAAACAATCAACGAAGCGTGTCGGGAAGGTTACGGGGATGCAATAACCAGTCTGCTGGACTTGTTACCCACACTTGACGATTCCGTCGTGTGCGCAGCTGCGGAAGGCGGGAATCTACTCAGTCTGGAGATATTAGTCGAACACGGCGGTCAGATCTTCCAACGACGCAGTGAAGCGCTGCAAGTAGCGTGCAAATGTTCACATCTGGATGTGGTCAAATACATTTGCAATCAGACTGACACGGATACGCAATACTCACTTATACACAAAAAAGACATCGAGGGTCACGCTATTGCGCACTTTGCAGCGATGGGAGCAAATCCAGAGACTCTGGAATTTATCTTGCAACAAAATGCAGATGCGAATGTCCAGACTAAAGATGGCAGAACAATACTGCATGTTGCCTCATCACACGGACACATGGACATGGTCAGGCATATCAGCAATAAATACCCAGAGTTCGTACAAATGACGGACAACAATGGTTTTACTAATGCCCATTTTTCAGCTAGAGAAGGTCATTTAGAGGCATTGCAGTTCTTCGTGAATCTCAAGGTTGATCCGACGCTGAAAGTACACGGCGGCAACACCATTATTCATTTGGCGGCGTATAATGGAAGAACAAACATTTTAAGATATCTTTGCAAACATTATCCCAACCTTCTTTCGTTACCAAACAACCAATCATTTACGGCAGTACAATCAGCAGCCACGGCTGGACAGGTCGGTTCCATACAAGCGTTATTTGATATAAAAGTTGACCCATCAATCCGAACAATAGATGGAAGAACTTTGCTCCATCTGGCTGCATTTAATGGGAAGGTCGAGCTTGTTGAATATCTCTGCAAACGATTTCCCGATATGGCGAATCTTACCGACAACGACGGTAACACTGCTGCGCACGACGCATCAGCCAGCGGCAAAATCCACGTGTTGCAATATCTCACAAAGCATTACATACATCCGTTGTCAATCAGTTTCGACGGCTGCACGGTGCTGCACGATGCATGCTACTATGGACGCTTGGATATGGTCAAATATTTAAGTTTAAACCATCCTAAGCTATTGAATACCGGTACCCAGAGCGGCTATGCGCCATGCCACGGAGCCGCTCTCGGTGGCTATATCAACATTCTTATTCTCTTGATTGACAAAGGTGCAGACCCGTATGCTCTCTCCGAAGACGGCTGTACCATACTGCACGAAGCATCGTTCAGTGGCCAAAAGGAAATGGTTAGATACATATTATCAAAATATCCTGATTTGAAAACAAAAGCGAACAAACGGTCGTATACACCAATTCATTTCGCTGCACAAGAAGGTCACCTAGATATCTGTAAATTAATGCTTCAAGATATTAGCGACAGCGACGATTTGCCAGTTACAGAAGAAAGACAAACAGTGTTACATATCGCGGCATACAATGGACGGCTGGACGTAGCGAAATACTTATGCCAAAACTTTTCGAGCATGGTCTCTGTAATTGACGAAAACGGCGCATCAGCCATTCACTATGCCTCTAGAGGTGGTCACATCGAACTGCTGTCGTATCTTCTACGACTCGGTGCAGATCCACATGCAACAACCGGAAGCGGAAGTACAATGCTCCACCTATCGGCATATGACGGTCAGTATGACATGTTGACACATTTGTGTAAGAAATACCCGGAGTTACTGCACGAGCTCGATCTAACTGGACACAACGCAGCGCATTATGCTGCTGGCAGTGGCGATATCAAACTGCTCAAATGTCTTATAGATCAAGGAGTGAATCCACTGATGCAAACAAAGAATGGCAGCACTATGCTGCTTAAAGCAGCTTTTAACGGCAAACTAGCAATGGTTAAACACTTGAGCGAAAATTATCCGGACATAATCGCATTGACAGACGAATTCGGGTGCAACGTGGCTCACTATGCGGTATGCGGGGGTCATGTTGAAACCCTTGTTTACGTGATTGGACTGAAGGTTGATCCACTGACTCTGACCAACGACGGCCACAACCTGTTACATATTGCTGCCTATCACGGACAATTGCCCATTGTACAGTACCTTTGTCGGTCGTATCCCGAGATGCGACACCAGCCAGACGGTACTGGACTTAAACCTGTAGACTTTGCAAAGGTTGGTGAACAGTTCGAGGTGATGAAGTATCTCAGAGTGCACGCTGGTAATCACGCGGAGGACGAGACTTCAGGATCTCAGACGTATATGAGTCGGATGAAGGAATGCACGTGCTGTAAGGACGTGTTCCAGCTCAAGACATGGCGTGAATGCTGCACCCTTGATAAAATTAGGTCTTGCCCACGGAATATCTGTAGAATACTCGTTTCATGCGCGTGCTTTTGTCGAAGGAAGAATACAGACACAGACATTGAAAGGGACGAGTGATTCGGGTACTCGTACACTCTTATTATAAGTTTTACATACAGAAATGTATACTTAACGCCTTTAAAAGCGCAAGGATTGGTATGGTATCAAATCTATATTTGACATGGATGTTAACCAAGACAAAAATTTCTTACCTTTTTTTTCAATTTTATTCCAACAATTTCATCACTTTAAAACAGAAATTTAACAAATTAATTTCGGTCGACATATATGAATGGATAAAAACGATATCAAAATATGAATTAGGAAATAGCTTCAATATAGCGTTTTTAATGGAGTTGAGTATAGATTTCACTTACACATTATGTTGACAGTTTTACTTATAACAGTTGTGCAAACAAGTATGCTCCTAAAGGGTCCTATCAAGTATAATTTGAGCTACACGTGAAGTTACATGTAAATTGAGCATACGAGTAGTATACTTAGTAAAATATGCTTATAGACTTGAAATAAGTACAGCAGTGCTAAAGAGATGTTGGCACTATTAAAGTGTGCGTATACATTTATAATCATTGTCGTAATAACATCATGTGCATACAATTAAAAGCTTTACATAAACATAAACATGACACTGCTTATGAGTATTGTCACTTACTACATATGCTCATAAGCTTAACATAAACATAACACTGCTTATGAGTATTATCACTTATTACATGTGCTCACAAGCTTTAAATAAACATAAACATGAAACTGCTTATGAGTATTGTCATTTATTACATGTGCTCATAAGCTTTACATGACACTGCATATGCGTATTGTCACTTATTACATGTGCTCATAAGCTTTACATAAACATAACATTACTTATGAGTATTGTCACTTATTACATGTGCTCATAAGCTTAACATAAACATTACACTGCTTATGAGTATTGTCACTTATTACATGTGCTCATAAGCTTTACATAAAAATAAACATAACACTGCTTATGAGTAGTGTCACTTATTACATGTGCTCATAAGCTTTACATAACATAACATTGCTTATGAGTATCGTCACTTATTACATGTGCTCATAGGCTTTACATAAACATAACCATAACGCTGTTCATGAGCATTATCACTTATTACATGTGCTCATAAGCGTAACATATCAAAATAAACATAATACTGCTCATAAGTATTGTCACTTATTACATGTGCTCATAAGCTTTACATAAACATAAACATGACACTGCTTATGAGTATTGTCACTTACTACATGTGCTCATAAGCTTAACATAAACATAACACTGCCTATGAGTTTTATCACTTATTACATGTGCTCATAAGCTTTACATAAACATAAAACTGCTGATGAGTATTGTCATATATTACATGTGCTCATAAGCTTTAAATGACACTGCTTATGAGTATTGTCACTTATTACATGTGCTCATAAGCTTTACATAAACATAACACTGCTTATGAGTATTGTCACTTATTACATGTGCTCATAAGCTTTACATAAAAATAAACATAACACTGCTTATGAGTAGTGTCACTTATCACATGTGCTCATAAGTTTTACATAAACAAAACACTGCTTATGAGTATTGTCACTTATTACATGTGCTCATAAGCTTTACATAAACATAACACTGCTTATGAGTATTGTCACTTATTACATGTGCTCATAAGCTTTACATAAAAATAAACATAACACTGCTTATGAGTAGTGTCACTTATCACATGTGCTCATAAGTATTACATAAACAAAACACTGCTTATGAGTATTGTCACTTATTACATGTGCTCATAGGCTTTACATAAACATAACCATAACGCTGTTCATGAGCATTATCACTTATTACATGTGGTCATAAGTTTTACATATCAAAATAAACATAATACTGCTTATGAGTATTGTCACTTATTACATGTGCTCATAGGCTTTACATATCAAAATAAACATAATACTGCTTATGAGTTTTGTCACTTATTACATGTGCTCATAAGCTTTACATATCAAAATAAACATAATACTGCTCATGAGTATTGTCACTTATTACATGTGTTCATAGGCTTTACATATCAAAATAAACATAATACTGCTTATGAGTATTGTCACTTATTACATGTGCTCATAAGCTTTACATATAAAAATAAACATAATACTGCTTATGAGTATTGTCATATATTACATGTGCTCATCAGCTTTACATAAACATAACACTGCTTATGAGTAGTGTCACTTATCACATGTGCTCATAAGTTTTACATAAACAAAACACTGCTTATGAGTATTGTCACTTATTACATGTGCTCATAGGCTTTACATAAACATAACCATAACGCTGTTCATGAGCATTATCACTTATTACATGTGGTCATAAGTTTTACATATCAAAATAAACATAATGCTGCTTATGAGTATTGTCACTTATTACATGTGCTCATAGGCTTTACATATCAAAATAAACATAATACTGCTTATGAGTATTGTCACTTATTACATGTGCTCATAAGCTTTACATATCAAAATAAACATAATACTGCTCATGAGTATTGTCACTTATTACATGTGTTCATAGGCTTTACATATCAAAATAAACATAATACTGCTTATAAGTATTGTCACTTATTACATGTGCTCATAAGCTTTACATATCAAAATAAACATAATACTGCTTATGAGTATTGTCATATGTTACATGTGCTCATCAGCTTTACATAAACATAATGCTGTTTACGAGCATTGGAACTTGTTACTTGTCGCTATCATTAGCGTAACACGTACGGAAGCATTCTTAAATGTGCCAGACGTATTTATGATCGTCGGTGCCATTATATGTTATTGCTGATCCGACAATCAAGCCCTTGACATTATCAATAGCATCTGTTAACTTTCGGTGTTACTAAATCAATAGCATTTTTGTTAATTTTGTTAATTGTTATTTTTTTATCAAATGTACTCTCTGTGAGATATGTTTGAATTGTAACAACTGTGTCCCGGACCATTAATGCTGTCTCCGTATTTGAGCAAAGGGTCCTCCGTGGCCGAGCGGTCAAAATCATTTACCACCGCTAAGGTCGTAGGTTCGAGTCCCGCTCACTCCAAAAACTGTATGTGCCAGTTACTTGCGGCAGGATGGTGGTTCTAATCAGATTCACTCTGACGTCTTCCTCCACCAATAAAACTGGATATGCCATATATAACCTGAAATGTGTTGAAAATGGCGTTTAACCCCATTCGTGAAAAAAGGGTGTCTGGGTTTACTCATTTGTTGTTGTGTTGGAAATCGGCGATTGTTTCAGCGTTTTTGTTTAATTGTTTCTTTTGTAACAACATATACGTTTTGGATTGATATAATGTAAATTTTGTCTAATTTTGTCTAATTTGTCCAATTACTGTTAATCAGGGACTGGTCGTCTGTCAGTAACTCTCATAAACATTTTACCACGAATATTGTCATTGCTTACTCAAAAAGATGTGAGATATTTCAAAAATGAAAACCGAATAAAGAAATTTAGTTTTAATTCAAACATTTCATCAAATGTAATATACGATCACTGTCGATCTAAGCAGAGGGGCTCGAATCCTACAAATCGAAGCCATGTTCTGTGTCATCTTTTTATTCGTCAGGTTCTAGTCGTGGTTAAATTACCGCCCATGTGTAGTTGCAGAGTGCCAACATGGTTGATTGCAAGACTAGGACCACTGTAACACATGCATGTCTTATAAGAGAAGACTCTTCCGGTTTTGGATGGGATTTGTTGAAACTTTGCAGTTCTGAAAGTATCAAGGTTCTAGGCTCATTAAACATATTCGTTTGTTATTGTTCTTTCTATCTGTTTGTTAACTTGTTAGTTTATTATTGATGTCCGTGGCAGTTGTATTGTGTTTGAACTTGTGGCAACACAGGTCTCTGATGCTATATCAATAAGCTGCAAAACAAGTTTTAAATGTGCTAGGGACAAACCTGTCATGTTGAAACGGCTTGTGGCCATTACATTCATACAAACGTGGACAATATCTTTCACATATATTTAACGTCACTTTGCCTCAGGCCATAATAAAATAATTCTTAGATTTTCATCCAATTTGTTTCAAAATAAGGGCGGCGTGCAATTTTTTTTTTTTTAGATTTTAAAACTGAAGTATCGTGTTTTTTAAACAGCAAAAAACTTAACTGCGAGGTAGTTTTGGCACGACAGCCAGGTTATAACTCATCCATTTTCATTGGTGAGATTAACGCAGCGTGGTCTACCAAAGCGTCCGTCTCGCATGCGGAATGTCGTAGGTTCGATCCCCGACCAGGTTATACCAAAAACTTGAATACTGGCATTAGTAGCCTCTCGCTTGGCGCTCAGCTCTAATGTGACTTGGTGGGGTATCATACTATGTCGTTGTCCGGTTTGTTAATATGGACAGTTTCGCACTTTTCATTGTTATAGGTTACTGCATGTCAGATTTTGGTGTGCGTTTTTTTTTTAGCAATTTTTCGGTTTATGAAGAATCTCAATAGATATGATAACGTAACACAGGGAGAGATGTGTAAACGCAACACAGGGAGAGACATGTAAACACAATACAGAGAAAGACATGTAAACGCAACATAGGGAAAGATATGTAAACGCAATACAAGGCAAGATATGTAAACGAAAATGTAAAAATATATTGCACGAGTGTATATGTCCATATCGTACAGTAATTATTGTCGGTTGATGTTATTGTTTGTTTACTTGAGATGTTACTGAATAATTTGGTATCTCCTGCATTGTTGTCACTTTTTCATTTCTAGGCAAGTCCCTTCTAAACCCTGTGTTGCGTTTTCATATCTCTTCCTGTGTTGCGTTTTTCTATCTCTTGGGTGATATGTTCAGAGACCTGTGATGACATTACGTTAGTATAACAGCTATCTGTAACGTCATACAAACTTCTATTCAGCCATTCTTGATCAAAACATCACGTTGTTTGCATGAATCCGTCTGTAAACTTCATAAAAATGTCACGTTTGCTACTGCAGCCATTTCATGTTTTTTATTTCCTCTGCTTTTACATGTCAATGTATTCAGAAATAAATAGATCTATATAGTTTTGTTTTGAATTGTTAAGAGCCTTTGCTATTCGTTTGCCAAAGTTCTTTGGTCTTTATTAGAACGCACCCTCGCGCACGTGTTATAAAATATTTATACATAATATTTAGTTATATGTACTTAAAACACTTTTAAATGGGATATAATAAATATTTAAACAACAAAACAATACGGGCACTGTAGCGCATACATGCATTTAAATGTTTAAGAGAAATAGAGAGCTGAGTCCTTGTTTTTTCCGTGCCGAACCTGATGAAGTTGATAATACATGTAAAAGACACTAACATGGTATCCTCTTTATCATGTCAATATTTCTAATTCGTCTTTTTGATGAAATTAGATATCAGCAACTTACTTTTGTTACAGCCTGTAGATATTCCGTTAAGTTCAAAATGTATATAATAATAAATTATATTATACATAATGACGTCATCAAGTGCCTGATAAACTTGGATTGACGTGATAAATCTATGTTTATCAGGCAGACAGTTTATCAACAGAAATGAATGCATTGACATGATAAATAAGAAAGTATTGACATGATGTATAGAGAAAAAATCATGTTAGTGTCTGATATTATCAACTTTATCAGGTGAGGCTTAGACAGGCGGTTTATCAACAGAATTGAATGCATTAACATGATAAAATGAATATCATGTAAAGTCAGATTAGAAGCATGCACGTTGCAAAGTGAAATTGCACAAAAATTGCACGTGATGATCAGAAAAAAGGGCCACATATTTATTCGACTTCTGTTTCATGTTTTAGTATATACTTAAATACTTAAAAAATCTTAAATCAAAGAAAAGCAGTTCAATCATGATATTGAGACTAGTTCCGGGGGAAAAGCATATCGATTCTTAGATATTTATAATATAATAAAAGAAAAAACAGTCGACATTGAGTTAAGTTTTTAAGTATTTAAGTTGAATGTTAGTGAAACAGAAGCTCGTATGTAGTCGCAGGTCATCTACAGACCAAAGGGTCCTACGTAGCTGAGCCGTCTAAGGCGCCATCTCAAGATTATTACCTCTCATCGCTAACGTCGCAGCAAGAGAACTGGATATGCCGTATTATATGAAATGTGTTAAAAACGGCGTTAAACCCATTCCCAACAATCTACAGACCAAGCATGGTCAAGCATGCGTGACAATCAACCGCATATATGTATATGTAAGTGAAGCATGTGTGATAATCCACCGCATATATGTATATGTAAGTTAAGGATGTGTGATAATCCTCCGCATATATGTATATGTAAGTTAAGGATGTGTGATAATCCACCGCATATATGTATATGTAAGTTAAGGATGTGTGATAATCCACCGCATATATGTATATGTAAGTTAAGGATGTGTGATAATCCACTGCATATATGTATATGTAAGTGAAGCATGTGTGATAATCCTCCGCATATATGTATATGTAAGTTAAGCATGTGTGATAATCCACTGCATATATGTATATGTAAGTTAAGGATGTGTGATAATCCTCCGCATATATGTATATGTAAGTTAAGGATGTGTGATAATCCACCGCATATATGTATATGTAAGTTAAGGATGTGTGATAATCCTCCGCATATATGTATATGTAAGTTAAGGATGTGTGATAATCCACTGCATATATGTATATGAAAGTGAAGCATGTGTGATAATCCTCCGCATATATGTATATGTAAGTTAAGCATGTGTGATAATCCACTGCATATATGTATATGTAAGTGAAGCATGTGTGACTATCCACCGCATATATGTATATGTAAGTCAAGCATGTGTGACTATCCACCGCATATATGTATATGTTAGTAAATATTTCAGTCCCGGGTATACATTAAATGACCCGTCTTTTAGTTTGCCTGTATTGTTTGACGCACAAAATAGATTAATCTAATGTTGATCGATTTTTTTACATGAATTGAGAGCAAAGTCAACAATGATGGTAAAACATTATTGATTTTATCCTGTGTTATTTTATAGCGTTTGATTGATAATGTTTCTATTTTTCCAGAGTAAACACAAATATTTCAAATAAAAGTTTATTGAAACTTGTATTTCACGTATTAAAATTCATTACTTACAAAGGTCATTGTAAGAAAGTCAATTTTACATACTCGAGTTGTACTGTGGTATACAAACATTCAATGAAAAGGTTCTATATACAATCTGCGACATTATGTTATATCAACAATCTACTTTTGAATAAACTGCAAACTCATGTGACGTTTAAATGGAAGCCATTATCAGTCAACTATAGCCATTCACAGTTTATTTGAACAGGTTTTAGAAATAAAATCCAAACTAAGTCTTATATAGTTGAACGTACCAATATAATCATAAATGTTGTAATTCTTTTATTTCAGAAATGTATATGTTTAGTATGTATCATTATCCACGGCATGCATATATATATATATAAAGTGTACGACTATCTACCGCATATATGTATATGTAAGTGCAGCATGTGTGACAATCCACCGTGTATATGTATATGTAAGTGAAGCATGTGTGACTATCCACCGCACATATGTATATGTTAGTGCAGCATGTGTGATAATCCACCGTATATATGTATATGTAAGTGAAGCATGTGTGACTATCCACCGCATAAATGTATATGTTAGTGCAGCATGTGTGATAATCCACCGCATATATGTATATGTAAGTGAAGCATGTGTGATTATCCACCGCATATATGTATATGAAAGTGCAGCATGTGTGAAAATCCACCGTGTATATGTATATGTAAGTGAAGAATGTGTGACTATCCACTGCATATATGTATATGTTAGTGCAGCATGTGTGATAATCCACCGTATATATGCATATGTAAGTGAAGCATGTGTGATTATCCACAGCATATATGTATATGTAAGTGAAGCATGCATGATTATCCACCGCATATATGTATATGTAAGTGAAGCATGCGTGACTATCCACCGCATATATGTATATGTTAGTGAAGCATGTGTGACTATCCACCGCATATATGTATATGTAAGTGAAGCATGTGTGACTATCCACCGCATATATGTATATATAAGTGAAGCATGCGTGATTATCCACCGTGTATATGTAAATGTAAGTGAAGCATGCGTGATTATCCACTGCATATATGTATATGTAAGTGCAGCATGTGTGATAATCCAACGTATATATGTTAATGTAAGTGAAGCATGTGTGATTATCAACCGCATATATGTATATGTAAGTGAAGCATGCGTGGTTATCCACCGTGTATATGTATATGTAAGTGAAGCATGCGTGATTATCCACTGCATATATATATATATGTAAGTGCAGCATGTGTGATAATCCAACGTATATATGTTTATGTAAATGAAGCATGTGTTATTATCAACCGCATATATGTATATGTAAGTGAAGCATGCGTGGTTATCCACCGTGTATATGTATATGTAAGTGAAGCATGCGTGATTATCCACCGTGTATATGTATATGTAAGTGAAGCATGTGTCACAATCCACCGTATATATGTATATGTAAGTGAAGCATGCGTGATTATCCACTGCATATCTGTATATGTAAATTAAGCATGTATGACTATGCACCGCATATATGTATATGTTAGTGAAGCATGTATGACTATCCACCGCATATATGTATATGTTAGTGAAGCATGCGTGACTATCAACCGCATATATATATATGTTAGTGAAGCATGCATGACAATCCACCGCATATACGTATATGTTAGTGAAGCATGCGTGATAATCCACTGCATATCTGTATATGTAAATTAAGCATGTATGACAATCCACCGCATATATGTATATGTTAGTGAAGCATGTGTGATTATCCACCGCATATATGTATATGTAAGTGAAGCATGCGTGACTATCCACCGCATATATGTATATGTTAGTGAAGCATGTATGACTATCTACTGCATACATGTATATGTTAGTGAAGCATGCGTGATTATCCACCGCATATATGCATATGTAAGTGAAGCATGCGTGATTATCCACTGCATATATGTATATGTTAGTGAAGCATGAGTAATTATCCACTGCATATCTGTATATGTAAATTAAGCATGTATGACTATCAACCACATATATGTATATGTAAGTGAAGCATGTGTGATTATCCACTGCATATATGTATATGTAAGTGAAGCATGCGTGATTATTCACCGCATATATGTATATGTAAGTGAAGCATGCGTGATTATCCACCACATATATGTATATATAAGTGCAGCATGTGTGATTATCCACCGCACATATGTATATGAAAGTGCAGCATGCGTGATTATCCACCACATATATGTATATATAAGTGCAGCATGTGTGATTATCCACCGCACATATGTATATGTAAGTGAAGCATGCGTGATTATCCACCGCACATATGTATATGAAAGTGCAGCATGCGTGATTATCCACCACATATATGTATATATAAGTGCAGCATGTGTGATTATCCACCGCATATATGTATATGAAAATGCAGCATGTGTGATTATCCACCGCATATATGTATTTGAAAGTGTAACATGTGTGATAACCACCCCATATATGTATATGAAAGTGCAGCATGTGTGATTATCCACCGCATATATGTATATGAAAGTGCAGCATGTGTGATTATCCACCGCATATATGTATATGTAAGTGAAACATGCATGATTATTCACCGCATATATGTATATGTAAGTGAAGCATGCTTGATTATCCACGGCATATATGTATATGAAAGTGCAGCATGCGTGATTATCCACCGCATATATGTATATGTAAGTGCAGCATGTGTGATTATCCACCTCATATATGTATATGTAAGTGAAGCATGCGTGATTATCCACCGCATATATGTATATGTAAGTGAAGCACGCGTGATTATCCACCGCATATATGTATATGTAAGTGAAGCACGCGTGATTATCCACCGCATATATGTATATGTAAGTGAAGCACGCGTGATTATCCTCCGCATATATGTATATGTAAGTGAAGCATTCGTGATTATCCACCGCATATATGTATATGTAAGTGAAGCACGCGTGATTATCCACCGCATATATGTATATGTAAGTGAAGCACGCGTGATTATCCACCGCATATATGTATATGTAAGTGAAGCACGCGTGATTATCCTCCGCATATATGTATATGTAAGTGAAGCATTCGTGATTATCCACCGCATATATGTATATGTAAGTGAACCACGCGTGATTATCCACCGCATATGTGTATATGTAAGTGAAGCACGCGTGATTATCCACCGCATATAACCAAGCCGAATACAAGGCTGAGTAAAAACGATCCGTCTTTTCGCCTTTGCAGGGAAGACTGAAGTTTGTTTCATATTCGCGTCTCGTCTTTCGATAATCAATTTAAACCTTATTCTAACCATAACCTTTTTTACCTCCAATTTTGAAGAGTTACGCCAAGACGAAAAGCGAATATCAAAACAATCCAAACTGCTTTTTTTGTAGCACGGGCGGCAAACTTCGTTATACGCTTAAACATTAGTTTTAACAGTAGGTGGATTGAAGTCCTACCCCTCAATCGGAACATCGCTCGGCCATTTCCGCCTACTGCTTTTTCTTACATAGGCGGATATGGCCGAGCGCGGTTTCGATTGCCTAATCCTAACATAGCTTACCTTCAATAATACCAACAGTGGAATACCGAAATATGAAAAACAAATAACAAGTAACAAATAATTTATTTTATTTCGATTGTGAAACAAGTTCTTACAACTAAGACAAATCACCCTCGAAGTCTTCCTTGGTAGAACCAGTACAAAGCATATGCGGGAAAAGTGTTTTGCTCAATGACACCACACATAGCCGTGGCGGAGGATCGAACACACGACGCTCCGATTATGGGTTCAGTGCTCTACCACTAGACCACGCGCTCCACATAACAAGTTACATTCTTATATCTGTTTATCTTTACTTGCCAGGCCCGATTAGCTCAGTCGGTTACGCGTCATGACTATCAATCCAGGGGGTCGTGAGTTCGAATCCCCGCCCGACAACAGTTTCTGTATTGATTGATATACGACAGTGTGTCTCATTATCATTCGTCTCTCACCGCTGATTCAAGTGGGAAAGTTATCAGTAACTTGCGGAGATTGGGTGTGCTCGAGTATTGGTTAACCTTTCAGTATCCCAGAAAACAGTGGTTAGGTTAACTGATCGTCTGTTAGCCCTCGATGGCATAGAAAATGACGCTAAATATTCAATCAATCAATCAATCAATCAATTTATTTCTTAAAACTATGTTAATGATTTAATCGATACAAAACCAGTCTGGATTTTGTTAGTATTCAACTATCACGAGAGGCCAGCAGACATGTTATACTGATAACATACGATCGGTCCTGTCCTGTCACTAGTTCTATTCAAGGCTATAATAAATTAATTCCTAGATTTTAAATCCGTATTTTGTTTAATAATAGCGACGGTGTGCAATCTTACTTATGTATTTTTCAGATAAAGCGGAAATGTCGTATTAGGCAAGAAATGAACGAAATCATTTGATATCAAAAGGTTTAAAATGTGCCGCCGATTTTTTTGTGTATATTACGGTTTCGTTATAAAAAAAATACAAACAAAAATCAAAACAAAGACAATAAAATATGTCGGGGCGAATGAAGAAAAAAACGAAGGTTGGCAAGGATAAAAATCTAGCAATTGATTTATTGTGGCCTAATCAAAGTACATTGTATACTTAATCTGTCCATAAACCGTGTCCATTGAAAAAAAAAGTGCTTAATGGATCGGTTCTAATTACGATTATGATTTCGTCAATGAATTTTTTTTTTTTTAAAATGCTCATTGGTATATAAATAAATCAATCATTTAATGATTCATGTTGTTTTCAAACTGTGGACTTAATATAATTTATTATTGCCTTTGTCGGCGGATTAGACATTGACCGCGACACAGCAGTTATAAGCTGCAGGTCTTAACTTTATGACCGTAACACACCGCTTAAAAAAAACAACTTAACGAAGTAAATAACAAATTTATCGCTTGCCATTGTGTTCCAAAATTAGAAAATTGTTTAAGATATTAAATTATTTAAGCTTCTCGTTACATCCGTCATCGATCTTATAGAATGACTCTCAGTAAAATTGCATTGCACGTTTCCATTAAATGAAACAAGATCTGCCGTCACAGTAGGTTACCCGTAATAAATCTGTCATTATGCCGTTCACGTTTGTCAGTCTTGTAACACTTTTAATTAAAATCGATTCAAATAAACTTTAATGCCGATGTATAGATCAATATGTATGCGACCGGTTTTTAACGCGGTCCATTTTACCATGTGCCCTATGTGTTTGTTGATTTCACATTATTGACCGTCATGATGAAACAACTTTCCAGATGTGTTTATTAGTTTGAATAGAAGGACTGTCCGCCTTTGAGGTACTGGAGAACTGTCTTAGCTGCAGATCCCGTTACCATTCCCCCACTGAGAACGTCGTTAAGCTCGCAAACTGCTATACAGTCAAACCAGTTTAAGCGGTCACCTCTAATAAGCAGCCACCTGTCTTAAGCAACCATTTTTTTCTATTTCCCAATAATATGCTTTCATGGTAAATTGACCTGTTTTAGGCGACAGCCTGCCACTTTTGCTCCTATTTTTGACTGGCTGCTTAAGACAGGTTTGACTGTATATAAATATTAAGGTGATGGACCCGTGTGGCATAATGGTAAGGCGTGTTATACAAATGGAGAAAATGTGCCAGATTCAGGTAACATTTGTGAGCATTATTATTTCATGCAAAATACACCGAATGCTGTCTCTGCGCAACGGTGCATTTTAATCAGTTGAAAACAAATATGGTAGGGAGAGGTACAATTTACTAAAAAGCAACTAAAAACACCGTTGCACTTTTGCAAAAGATACGAGTGTTATATGGTCACATGATAGTCCTCATGGTTCATCTCTATAAAGAAACGGCGTTCATCTTTGTTCCGTGAATTTCCATGAAATATTAAGAAGGCAATCTACAAAACTGTCGACAGAAGCAAAACTGAACACCATTCCGTACCATTAGGTCACGTGGGGCTCGCCACCGTAATTATGATAACATTTTTTTTTACTATAGATGTTAACTTTATTTGTGTCATAAATTTTACTGATTCAAAGTACGGATTACATATATCACACTGTGAATGATGTTTTCCGGATACCAAGTTTTAGCATTTCCCCTACGTCATCCCATAATATATCTGTATAATCATAGTGACAATGCGGCTTTTGAAGACAAACTCGGATAATTCCGCTTGCGATAAAATGCTTTGAAATTGATCGAGTGGTGCGATTTATCACTTTCTCGTTTGTAAAAAATAATCTACCTGTTTGCGAAAGAGATAAGTTAATATATTCATATATCCCGTATTTTTCATATATCAATACCTTATGATCAACCGGGTCCGATTAGCTCAGTCGGTTAGGCGTCTGACTATCGGTCCAGGGATCGTGAGTTCGAATCCCCGCCCGGCAACAGTCTCCGTGATGATTGATATACGACAGTGTGTCTCATTATCACTCGTCTCTCAACGCTGATTCAAGTGGGGAAGTTATCAGGTACTTGCGTAGATGGAGTGTGTTCGAGTACTGGTTAACCTTTCAGGATCCGAGGAAACAGTGGTTAGGTTAATTGGTCCTCTGTTAGCCCTCGATTGCATATAAATGACGCTAAATATCCAATCAATCAACCAATCAATCAATCAATCAATCAATCAATTATGATCAACTTGTGAATATCTCTTCACTCAAGATTTAAAATAACATCATAACCAGACAGCAAACTAAGTGGTACTTTATTTGAAAGTAAAACAAACATAAATATCTCCAGCATAAACAAAGCGATCACACCCACTATCGAAGGATCGTTATATCTAATGCCACTTTAACTGTGGACTATGTCGTGTGCACACAATATCGGCCATATTCCATAAGCTAGTTTTCATATGGTAGTTTCAATATATACGGTTTCATATGAATATCATAGGCTAGATTCCATAGGCTATGTTTCATATGATAGTTTTCATAGGCTATGTTTCATATGATAGTTTTCATAGGCTATGTTTCATATGATAGGTTTCATATGATAGTTTTCATAGGCTATGTTTCATATAATAGTTTTCATAGGCTAGGTTTCATATGATAGTTTTCATATGATAGGTTTCATATGATAGTTTTCATAGGCTATGTTTCATATGATAGTTTTCATAGGCTAGGTTTCATATGATAATTTTCATATGATAGGTTTCATATGATAGTTTTCATAGGCTATGTTTCATATGACAGTTTTCATAGGCTAGGTTTCATATGATAGTTTTCATATGATACGTTTCATATGATAGTTTTCATATGATAGGTTTCATATGATAGTTTTCATAGGCTATGTTTCATATGACAGTTTTCAAAGGCTAGGTTTCATATGATAGTTTTCATATGATAGGTTTCATATGATAGTTTTCATAGGCTATGTTTCATATGATAGTTTTCATAGGCTAGGTTTCATATGATAGTTTTCATATGATAGGTTTCATATGATAGTTTTCATATGATTATCATAGGCTAGATTCCAAAGCTTATGATTCATATGGTAGTTTCCATTTGGTTTGTTTCATATGGTCATCACTACATATATTTTATATGGTAGGTTTAATGTGAGACACATACAAACCAGTAAGCATATGATTATTTTCTCTTATGAGAATCAGTTCATATGAGAATCATATAAAATCTTTCATATGAGAATACTGTGTCACTCCTTTTTATGAACCTTATAATGTCGGAGGGTTTTCATATTTGCCTCAATTCTTTGTTTATTATTAGGTACTTTCCTGGAAATCGCAGTCTCTGTATCGAATATAATTATGTATTGGATAATTTCAAACAATATTGTATGAACTCATTTTCTCTTATATCAATAATTTACCATGTGTCGCAGGTAGGACATTCTTCATTCTTATAGCTATGGCGTCTGCATATATCGGCACAACTGTATATGACGTGGGACATGAGCACATATTCATGTAGCTGAGAAGTGTGATCAAATGTCGCTATTGTGTGTTTGATCTAAGCGAACTAAATTATGGAACACCCCCCTCGTGAAATAAACGATTATCAAAAAAAAAAGTAAACCTCAAAATATAGTTTTTATGAAAAAGGCAATATGGCCGTGACGGCAGCCATCCGTTCTTACTAATACGTAATCAGAAACTAGTTAATATTGATCATCTGCAACGCTTGTTTACAAACAAACATCTAAAAGGAGAGATCGAAAATAAACATGATACGGTAACCTGATAAAGTTTTTGATTGGGTGATTCAAACAATCGGTCTACCTCGGAAATTTTCATAGTATTTCAAAAGATTATAGCTGAGGTGTTTATTTCAATACTAATTTTTATATTAGATAATTTCTATTTGACAACCATTTTGCATAATATAATTGCAATGGGTTCCGTCGGAATAAATATTTTTTTTAGATTTTAGCATTACAGAGTTGTGTTTGTATCAGCCAAGAGATTGTGTTATATTCTACATAAGTCCTTGTTTCAGCCAATCAGGTCTTATAATTTATTCAGATTCAAACGTTTCTTCTGTACACTTATTAAGACGTTTGTCTTTTAAAAAAGCAAGCGTCGGATAAAATGAAGACCAGACTTTTTGAAGTGACGTGTTTCTCAAGTGAAATGAAATAAGAGTTTAAGAAACACACACATAACAAAACTCATCCAATAACCAGTCATGATCAATTACTTGAGAATGATCGGACGAAACAACAACTTACAAAAAAACTACTTTAACGTTATTTATTAATTTAAACCAGGTTTGGCTCAGCACATTAAATACTGGTCTTAAACATACTTATTATAATTTTTTTTCAAGATAAAACAGTCAGACAATGCGGCCATAATGATTTTTTATGTTTGTATTATTTTTCACTTTCTATCATAAATATCTTAAACACGGATTACGTAATACCGGGTGATAAGATAATGTTGCCTGTCGTCATTTTATAATAACATAAGTGATTAAATATTTTCGTTAGGTCTATCCGTATTTAATAATATATTTTATCACATAATTTACGGTGAAGGAGTGTAATAAACCCATGACAAATTTTTGATAAATTAGCTTAGTGAAGTATCACTTCCGATTCATCGTTCGGTGTTTTCCGTATAACTCGGCTCTCGTACGTAAAATGCCGGACTCGGTGGCAAAACTGACATAACGCTCGACAGAGCATCGCATAATGTATTTTGCCAACTAGTTTAATAAATTCAAAAATAAATGAGCACTCATGTAATATCTCTGTGTTTGTTTCAAACTGTGTTCTCCTCAATCGACGTTTGGAGCATTATTATCTATAAACTATTTTTCTTTTAAAACTGGTAGTTTTTGTCGTGTTTACAGACTTGGTCAGACGGAATTGTTCCGAATTGGTTCGTATCGAGTCAGATACCCCAATACTTTGCCTATCTATAAAATCTCTTAAAATACACTCAATAAAAAAAGACGAAAAACATTACTAACTTGTGACAACATTTAAATACCCAACCCACAACCTCCGCACTAACAAAAAACCCTAAACAATGCTATACAGCTTGTACCTAAATAAGGGCCCTCGACGCGACATAAGTGCAAGCAGACATGACAAAAAAAACAACAGTTAACAATCATAAACGAAATAATGATGAGATAAGGAAACTATGAGGTATAAAGATATTTAAATAAAACCGGATTATCTGGTTTAAAAAACATTAACTTAAAGTGTAATATTTTAAACATTTAAATTCTGATAAGGATTAAATTTTCAAATTGTATTATAAAAGTTTATTCAAACTTGCATAAGTTTGCATTAAACGCGTGCAGCAGTTGTTAAATAACGTCAATGTTGATTTCACGGATTAAGGTATATAAACCACTTTTCTGCATACATACTCCCAATATTTACAGTACTTAAATTTAACTAATATACGTTTATTAGGATATATTTTTGGCATGTTTTAAGTTTGTATTTTTTTCTTATTTACTAATACTTTATACCAGTTTATTCTAAATAGCATGTGAATTTTAAGAGAGCTCAGACTTTACACAAATCATTCTCGAGCCCGTTTCCTGGGTAGAATCACTACTGAGTTTTGTATTGAAAGGCTATCGAATCGAGCGTGGAATCAAACCCGCGACCTCTTGCGTTAGCGGCTAACATTCTATCCACTGCTTTACCGCCCCGCTTTTATTTTATTACTACTTGACTGATATTTGACAATACATATTAACACATGTGTGACCATTCAGGACCTGTGTACCTGTTTTTGCAACCATATTAAATAAATTTGATGAATTAAAACCTTTCATTACCAAATATAAAATAATATTTATATATATTTGGTAATTAATTAAACCTCTTACTACTAAATCTTCACGTTACATTAATCAACATGACGTTGCTGTTTTACATTAATCAACATGGCGTTGCTGTTTTACATTCATCAACATGACGTTGCTAGTTTACATTAATCAGCATGACGTAGTTGTTTTGCTCTAAAATATCATATTAAATGTGTACAATACTGGTTTTACAAGTCTGCAAGACATTTGATATGTTAGATACGAGAATAAGCTGAAGGATAAACGTTTTACTTTCACCGAATAGTTTATCTTTTAATGAAGGTTTAACCCTAGTTAAACACCATATTCAACACAAAGCCGGTTATATATGGCATATTCCATTATATTGGTGGAGGGAAACCTCAGAAAGAATCTGAGTAGAATCACCACCGTCCCTTATAATAATAAGTAATTAGAAATGTTGACAGCCGTACACTCGAACGCGCATCGCACATATGTGACCAGAAAAGCAGTCAGATGTCGCTATATGTATAAAACGGAAATACCGTTGTTGTTGTGTGTGATTTCAATTATCTCCCCTATACAGAATCATTATTCTGATTTCACTGCATCTTTATGACCCAACAGGATCCCAGATCTGTCCTTTATATATATATATATAGTGTGCGAGTGTGTGTGTTTGTGCGTGCGTGCGTGCGTGCGTGCGTGCGTGCGTGCGTGTGTGTGTGTCTGTAGTTATGAATCCTTGACTGGATCTTACTCATAAAAACTATCCATTCATGTTTCACTTTGAATATTTCAAAACGAAACAAAAATATAAAAATGACGTCTGTCTGCCGACTCAAACACAGATTTCATGAGTAAAGGCGATATCTAACAACGATGGGACAGCTATCGAGAACTATATATTTAATGTGTCTCTACAAACACATGCATCCGTTTATACAAGTCATAAGGTTTTAAAACATTATTTATCCACTCTTCATGAATGTAGTTCAATTTGTTGCCACAAAAATGGTTACCATCATCAGTTGTTTTATAAAAGCAGTAATAATAATAATAATTTAATAACAAAAATAATAATTATAATAACAATAATAATAATAATAATAATAATAATAATAATAATAATAATAATAATAATAATAATAATAATAATAATAATAATAATAACAATAATAATAATAATAAATCTTTTTAAGGAGAGAACTAATCTGAACAAGTCAATCTTCCATGAGGTCCTCAATAATAAATATTAAATTTATATTATGTAGTTATATACATCGTTAATGACGGAAAAACAACTTTTGACAAGTCATTTTCCAAATATATATGTATTAAAATTTTCACAAGATGCTTAACAAATGATTACAATAAACGTATTATTGATCAAAACCGCTTGAAATAAAAACGTATGTTGAAAAAAATAAAAAGCGGGGCGGTAGCGTAATCAATAGAGTGTTGGCTACTCACACCAGAAATTGCGGATTAAATCCCCAGCTCGACCCGACCTTTGAACCCCCCTCCCCCCAAAAAAACCTAAACACACTCAGTAATGATTCTACCCATGAAATGGATTCGCGAGCTGTTCACATAAGCTCTGAAATTTCATCGCAATCAAGCTTAACTAAATAAGTATAAAACCAAAATGAAATAGAAAATATATCAAACTATTCCTTTAAAATTGATGAAAACCCAAACCGTCCCCAGACTACTAATGGTCGTAAATACCGGTCGTGACTTCGGCATCATGTTTTGGTATATGATCACATGCCATTCATAACATCCATTGTCACGTGCATGTAGATAAAATGTTAAATAAATAATGAGATAAATAATGAAATCAATAATGAGATAAATAATGAAATAAATAACGGAAAAATAATGGAATATATGATGGAATACATAATGAAATAAACAAAGAATCCTATATATACTAATAAATATGTGCTGTTCAACAAATGTTTAAAGTTTGCGTATTTATTGGTCATCTTGTAAAGAATGTAACGATCCTCGCATCACTGAGGAATGTTCCGAGTGCGCATGCTCGTACAGAGGTTTAAAGAAGCTAAATTGAACACGATTATTTGGTTTTGTATTTAAGTTTCGTATTGACCTCTTATACCTTTTGCTGGACGCTTTTACGTTCTGAATGTGTTTTTTAAAATGATCTATACCCAAAGTTCCAGAATCTAAAAAATGACCAACTCTTGTCTCAGTTTCATCCGAAGACACGACAGTCTTTGATGCATCTATACCATTCTTTGACTTAACTGCAGTTCTGCTGTTACTTTTGATTTCCTCCAAATTGTGTTCACTTTTATCCGTGTTAGCACGCATTTGTTTCCTCATTTTAAAATATTCCTGCTCAATTTCATCATGACGTTTTCCGTACATGTCCGACTGAGAATCTTCCTGGGATATTCCTTTGTCTTTAAAATCCCACAACACTTTGTTGCCGTTAACTCGACTTTTATCTGGAGCCATGTCTGATTTCAGAGCTCGCTCCCGCAGTGTTGACAAATCCATATGCAATAAAGTGGTAGAACGCCGCTTCATCCACGAGGGTTCGTAGCCGCCTGTCAACACGTCTTGAAGACCGATGGATCCCTGTCGTTTCCTATTTCTAGGCCCTTCTTGAGAACAGGTTTGCCTTTTCTTGCATTTGTCGATATAGTTATTATTATTATTATTATCAACGCCGTCAGCGCCAAATTGTTCTAATTCTAGAAAACCACGAGTTCTGTTGATAACGAAACCGCTACTTTTGCGCGTCACTGTAACACCTCTGGAATTAAATTGTTCAAGTTGTCCACGATGCTCATTTCTGATATTATTGTCATCATCCGGAACAAGAGAAGCACTTCGGCTGCTCTGTGGCTCTACGTCTGTAAAACCACGCCGGAGTTGATTAACGTCCTCACATGAGCGTTTTACTATGCTATTTCCCCCAGCACCAAATCCATCCGTATTATGTAACGTTTCATTTATCAGCGTCGTTTGAGCAGCGTGTCCTCCTCCTTGTCGTCTGCACTCATCATCGACTTTCCGGCTACTGATTTTTCCTTCAGTTAACATTTCATTAAGTACAGCAAACTCGTCAGTTTGCGTCCCCGGTGACACTCCAGTTTGAATATCACTGATGTTTGTTCTACGTCTGTAATGCTCTGTGTTCCGATCGCTTTATCAATACACTTAGGGTTTATTTGGCAAAATGTTTGAAAGCACATTTGATGAAAGCGAAACAGATCAATAAAGTATATAGACTGTCGTTTGCATGCAGGTATGTACTGAAATGGACGACAACCACAATCGCACATATTCTTATTTAAAATTTAATCATGTTAGAGTTTAAGGAGCTTAATCGCGCCTAAGGTATTAACGGTTTTAATCGAAAAATGGATTTATTTCTATAAAATATATTTTGCATTCTACATGTTAATTTACAGTTCTTACAGTTGTGTAAACTTTTACCAATATAGATATTAATATCATATATCTGTCAGTGACGTAGCTGACCCTAAAATGACGTGCAAGCCAACCGGGTTCTAAGGGAGAAGTGGTGGTGGTGGGGGGAGGGGGTGGGGGAGGGTTAGGGCTATACCTTACGCATTGTGACGTAAAGGCTACAACGCCACTGTCTGTTTGTATTTTTAATATACATTAGCAAAATCATATCACTTTAGTAAATCTAGTATCAGAGAATAAGGAAATACCGTATTTGTATGAGTGACGTGTCCCATTTATTAACGCATGTGCACTTGTGCAATGTACAACCACTCAATGAATAATTTACGACAATCATATATCACGTGACTTTTATTGAGAGGCCTATTCTCAAGAAAGTAGCAGACGAACTCTATTCAGGGTAATTTATTTGTTTGTGTCATTTTGTTTACCCGTGACCAATCTTTGAAGTGCGTACAAGGAAACGCCGAAACGTGAGTCAGTGTTGATTCATGTTGTTTTTTATATCTTAGCTTGTGAGATAAGTCGAAAGAAAGTCAGCCATTTATTTTATGATGATTGACACTCTAATTTGCTAACATTTTAAATAGTCTAAAAATAAAATCAATGAATAAACACAATGAGCATACGTCATATATACCAATTCGGTGTCTCGTTTCCTGTTCCTTGTACTTTCTATACTCAAAATTGGTTGAAAAATGATAAAGTGACATACGACCATTTTTTCCAAATCGAAGCTTTTTCTGATTTTGGATCTTGAAAGAAAGTAAAGCCGCTCTTAAAGGAACGCGTGGTCCAGTGATAGAGTATTGGGCCAAGACTCGGGGGTTGTAGGTTCAGTCCTTCGCCGCGGCTATATGTGTTGTCCTTGAGCAAGACATTTTGTCCGTATATGTTTAGTACTGGTTCTACCCAGGGAGACCTCGAGCATGAATTTTCTACGTTGCAAGAACTTGTTTCACAATCGATGTAAAATAAATAAATCTTGATATTCTTACAGGGATACAAGGCGATGTTAGAATCGGTTTTATTCAGTATGTATTATATTCACACATCAGTTCGATATTGACACCTACACAAGTATAACTACAATGAGATATTAAGAACCAAAAAGTGCTATCTGTAACTTTATATCAATAACAAATATAAAATAATAGGAAACTTGCTTATTTCTACTAAATGTTGAAAACTAGCACGCGAAGAATTAATAATTTGACAGATTTCGCAGTCAACTGTTCCTTATACATAAAATGCAAGCTGAATGTAACATTAGATGTTTTATAATGTTTAAACATGCAAAATGATCTTTAACTAAAAACATTATAGTTTGAAATAAAATGTCAAGTACTTTTTTATTGTTTTAGTTGCCATGATTTTAGTACACAATGACTGTAATCAAATTTAAACCATTTTAAACACAATATGCTCGTATTGTGAAGTTTGTCATTGTATCAAAAATGTATTCCTGAGGTGAATTAATATCGTGAGATTTTACGTGAATAAAATATCAATCAGTTGCTTTTCCTTTCATAATTAAGTCTTTGTTTACATTTAAGAATAGTTTTTTCTATTATGGCGATAAAAAGAGATAAGTTAAAAAAAACCAAACATTTTCACTTCATGTTATTAATGACTTAAAATGTTTGAAATATAATTCCCTTTAAAAAGTTCTTATTTTCTTTTTCAAAATAGACACCAAATTAAGGGTCTGCATATATATTGGGCGTTTTCATTAAACAAATTTTTAAAAGTTACAATATTAAAATTATCGCGTATTCCTTCAATAAACACAAGATTTTCACTCTTGTAAATAAAAACATGACTGTTTCCTAAAACCTTATCGCGAACTTTCATTATATGATTTATAGTTTTCGACACTATGTCAGTCTTAAATAAAGAAAACTGTACAAATAAAAGCTTTTACCCAGGTCAAATATATTTTTCTCTAATCAACGAAAAGGACAAATATTTGTTGACAAAGTCAATACCGGCTATAAACAATGATTTACTATGCAAAGATCTGGGATACATAACTCAGTTTTGATAAAGAGTTAAGTTTATTTTTGTACAAAATAAATATTTAAAGTTGACTTGTCTGATGTGCCATGACGTATACAGTATTCAAATGTTTAGACACGCATTTTATTTAAATGTGATTCGATAAATCGGTTGTTTGAATATAATTTTAATGGGTACATTCGACAATAGTATTTGTAATATTAGGCAATAGTGAATTAATTGCTAGATTATCATCCGCGCCCGCCGCCTAATTTCCATGCCGCCCGACCCTTTTTATTTCCATAAAAAAATAAATATATGTATTTAAAAATAAAAATTAAAAAAAAAAGGCCTCCCGCTCTCCCCGATTTAAAAAAAAATTAATTTAATTTTAATTTATAATGGCCTTATGGTGCTTAGAGTCGTTTTCAAAATACTTTCGCCGCAGCGGTGAAGTACAGGTATAGCGTCCGCCTTGCATTATACCATGGTGGATTGGGTATCGTACCATAATGGATTGGGTATCGTACCATAATGGATTGGGTATCGTACCATAATGGATTGGGTATCGTACCATAATGGATTGGGTATCGTACCATAATGGATTGGGTATCGTACCATAATGGATTGGGTATCGTACCATGGTGGATTGGGTATCGTCCCATAATGGATGGGGTATCATACCATAACGGGCGGAATATCGTACCGTAATGGATTGGGCATCGTACCATAATGGAAGGTGTATCATACCATAACGGGTGGAATATCGTACCGTGATGGATTGGGTATCGTCCCATAATGGATGGGGTATCATACCATAACGGGTGGAATATCGTACCGTAATGGATTGGGTATCGTACCATAATCGAAGGGGTATCATACCATAACGGGTGGGATATCGTACCGTAATGGATTGGGTATCGTCCCATAATGGATGGGGTATCATACCATAACGGGTGGAATATCGTACCGTAATGGATTGCGAAGCGTACCATAATCGAAGGGGTATCATACCATAATGGATGAGGTATCGTGCCATAATTGAAGAGCTATCATACCATAATGGATGGGGTATCGTACCATAATTGATGGGGTATCGTACCATAATGGATGGGGTATCATACCATAACGAGTGGGATATCGTACCGTAATGGATTGGGTATAATAACATAATGGGTGGCATATCGTACCATAATAGGTGGGATATCGTACCATTATTGATAGGGTATCATACCAAAATGGGTGGCATATCGTACCGTAATAGGTGGGATATCGTACCATAATAGATGGGGTATCATACCATAATTGATAGGGTATCGTACCATGATGGACGAGGTAATATACCATAATGGATGGTTTATCGTACCATAATAGATTGTGTATCATACCATAATGGATGGGATATCGTACAATGATGGATGGGGTATCATACCATAATGGATGGGGTATCGTACCATAATGGATGATGTATCGTACCATAATGGTAGGCGTATCACAACGTAATGGATGGGGTATCGTACCATAATAGATGATGTATCGTACCATGACCGATGGGGTATCATAACATAATGGATGATGTATCGTACCATAACGGATGGTGTATCAAACCATAATGGATGGGGTATCGTACCATAATGGATAGGGTATCGTACCATAATAGATAGGGTATCGTTCCATGATGGATGGGGTAACAAACCATAATAAATGGGGTATCGTACCATAATGGGTTGGGTATCGTACCATAATGGATCGGGTATTGTACTATGATGGGTGCGATATCGTACCATGATGGATTTGGTATCATACCGTAATGGATTGGGTATCGTACTATGATTAGTGGTATATCGTACCATAAGTAATTGGGTATCATACCATAATTGATTTGGAATCGTACCATAATGGATTGGGTATCGTACCATAATGGGTGGGAAATCGTACCATTATAGATTGGGTATCATATCATAATGGATTGGGTATCGTACCATAATGGATGGAGTATCCTACCATAATGGATGGAGTATCGTACTATAATGGATTGTGTATCGTACCATAATGGAGAGGGTACCGTACCATAATTGATTGGATATTGTACAATAATTGGTGGGATATCGTACCCTAATGGATTAAGTATCATACCATGATGGATGGGATATCGTACCACAATGGATGGGGTATCGTACCATAATTGATCTGGAAACGTACCATAATGGATTGGGTATCGTACCATAATGGATAAGGTTTCGTACCATAATGGATTGGGTATCATACCAAAATAGATGGGGTATCGCACAATGATGGATGGGGTATCGTACCATAATGGATGGGGTATCAAACCTTACTGGATTGAGTACCGTACCATAATGGATGGGGTATCATACTATAATGGATAGGGTATCGTACGATGACGAATGGGGTATCGTTCCATAATGGATTGGGTATCGCACAATGACTGATGGGGTATCGTACCATAATTAATTGGGTATCATACCATAATGGATGGAGTATCATACCATAGTGGATAGGGTATCATACAATAATTGATGAGGTATGATTCCATAATGAATGGGTATCTTACCATAACGGATGGGGTATTATACAATAATTGATGGGGTATGGTTCCATAATGAATGGTTATCTTACCATAACGGATGGGGTATTATACAATAATTGATGTGGTATGGTTCCATAATGAATGGGTATCTCACCATAACGGATGGGGTATTTTACAATAAGTGATGGGCCTGGTTCCGTAATGAATGTGTATCTTACCATAACGGATAGGTTATTATACAATAATTGATGGGGTATGGTTCCATAATGAATGGGTATCTTACCATGACGGATTGGGTATTATACAATAATTGATTAGGTATGGTTCCATAATGAATGGGTATCTTACCATAACAGATGAGGTATTATACAATAATTGATGAAGTATGGTTCCATATTGAATGGGTACCATAACGGATTGGGTATTATACCAGTTTTGATAGGCATGGCTCCATAATGAATGGGTATCTTTCCATAATGGATGGGGTATTATACAATAATTGATTGGGTTTGCTTCCATAATGAATGGGTATCTTACCATAACGGATGGGGTATTATACAATAATTGATGAGGTATGTTCCATAATGAATGGGTATCTTACCATAACGGATGTTGTATTATACAATAATTGATGAGGTTTGGTTCCATAATGAAGGTTATCTTACCATAACGGATTGGGTATTATACAATAATTGATGTGGTATGGTTCCATAACTGATTGTGTATCTTACCATAACGGATGGCGTATCGTACCATGATGGATGGGGTATAATACTGTAATGGATAGGGTATCGTACCATTCTGGATGGTGTATCGTACCATACTGTATAGTGTATCATACCATGATGGATATGGTATCGTACAATGATGGGTGGGGTATTGTATCATGATACATGTATATGGGGTATAATACCGTGATGTCATCGTACCATAATGGCTGCGATATCTTACAATAATGAATGGGGTATCGTATGAAATGGATAGCGTATTGCACCATGATAGATGAGGTATTATACCATGGTAGATAAGGTATATTATGGTACTCAAGAATTGATAAATGAGACCGTTTTAATCCACAACCAATCACATTATACCAACACCGGGTCAACTATTCATAGAACCGTACTACTTAAGGACCATCTTTCAACGGTATTATTTTTTTCCAGAAAAGACCGGGAAATCGATGGCATTATGGGTCTTATACAATTCCTATTTGACAGTTCACAAACAATGTACACGGTCAATGTCCAATGATAATGAAAAAAATATGAGAAAATATGGACTTACCAAATAACTGCAACTACACGAACCTAGCCAGATGGACCTACCGTTCGAGGATATAACTGTATTGTTTTATTAAAAGGCTAATGATATAGTACATTATATATATCAATCAAGTCCAGTATTGAAGCAAACAGGTTGATGATATCAGCTTCATTTCAAATCGATAACGAAACAATATCGCTTCCATAAATAATTGTTAACATTGCACTGATATAAACTGATCGGACGATATGCACTGAACGGTAATTACGTGTTTATTTGTGTTTATTGACTTGCGAGACAGTCCTAAGTAAATACGCTAGATATTGATATTTAAACAATATACCTGTGGTAAACAGATCGATGTAAAACAGAAGGACGTTTCTATTTTGCAGTTTACCGTTTAACTTACATAAACGAATGTGTGTGTGTTTGTATGAATAATTATTAATTATTAATGAATAATAAACAGGTGACCCTTTAACGTGACCACTTTTCCTGGGATCCTAGTGTTAACCATTATCCAAACGCACCCCTCTCCACAAGTTACTGATAACTTTCCCACTTGAATCAGAGTGTGAAACAAACGACAGTGATACGCAATACCAAGTACCAGTCATCACAGAGACAAACCGGTCGGGAATTCGAACTCAATAACCCTGTTTGATAGTGAGTCGCGCTACTGACTGAGCTAACCGGACTCGGCACCACTGGCAAGAAAATGAAAACAGAACACCCCAAAACAAAAACAACAACAACAATAACAACAACAACAACAACAACAACAACAACAACAACTTCTTATAAAAAAATTATGTGAGAAAGTTTGCCGGTTACTTGCGTTCTACTCAGATTTATTCTGAGGTTTTCCTCCACCAAAAAGAATTGATACCATACAAAACATTTTATGTGTTGAAAAAACCGTTCAACCCCATTCAAAACAAATCCCAGAATGTTTCTAAAGCATAACTGAAAATAACATTATTTAGACAACCAAATGTTTGAGAGATTGGAAATAGACTAGGTCGTTTCGGTCCTTTTTGCTGTCTTCATGACAGATAACCATAGCAAATAATTTCTGCCCCATGCCTTAAAACATTGCTTATATATTATAGATAGGTACTTCAATTTCTTAATCAAATCAAAATTAAACATATAGTTTACAAAACTATCAGTTGTACACAGAGTGTTGATTAATACAATTCTCTACATCATCTTTTCAAACACTTTGCAGCAAGTTTCTTGTTCACCCTTTTATACACGTGGTCAAGGACTCATATAGAAGGATGCGAAACTGGCATCTCTCTACTTAATGTTGATAACATAGCATGCGAAGAATTAATAATTTGGTAAATTAATCATTAACATTGTACAGGCAATCGATTTCTTATAAAAAATGTAAGATATATGTAACCTTTCATGTTGTGTAATGTTTTAAACACGCAAAATGATCTTGAATTTAAAACATTGCAGTTTGAAGTAAAAATTCAAGTATAGTTTCTTTGATTTTTTTTTAGTTGCAGTATACACATTTGTAAGCATATTTTCTTTAACAATTCTAAGCACAATTTGCTTGGAATGGTCTCGTTTTATAAAGAATTCCATTGCACAAAGAAAGAATTTTGAATTGTGTTTCTGAGATGAATGGAAGTCAAGATAGTTGAAAACGAGAATTCGCGGGAAATTGCGTGAATGCGTTGTGTCTTAGGGATGCATTTGGTCTAAATTTTGTTTCTACTTATTTTCATTCAAAAAATTTAAGATCATCGTCTAACCTTAATGCATGATATACTCCCCGACCAAATCATGAGTTATTTAGAAAATTTGGAATAGTCTTAGTCAAACAATAGGTGTGTAAAAATGACAATTCATTTTTTTTTATAATGGGTTTAATGCCATTTTCAACACATTTCAGGTTATTCAGACAATTCAGCAAACCATTTTAAAACCTTGTATTTGCGATAGGTTAAAACGTAACCTCCAGATTCCAGACTTTTAACAATTAGTTCATATCTTTCTTTAATACATAATATTGTTGTACCTTATATTGAGGAATAATTGCTTCTGCTGTTATTATTTTGTTTTTCATGTTTTTTTCATGTGACTCTGTTATTAGCACATTAATGTAAATGATGTATACATGTTTGAGGGCCTCAGGAAGATTGATTTGTTCTCTCCTTAAATAATTTTAATAATTTTAAAATTTCTATTTGCCAGGCTTTATTCCAAAGACATATCACTGCGCATGCCGTTGTGGTCAAGCGTTGCAGTATTTGCCACTGCAAAATGCAGGGACTACTTTTATTCCTCGAATTTGATTTTTTTCATGTATTTAATATAAGCAAGCAGAAACAAATTAAACAATAAATTATAAATTGCGGACATTCCATTATGTCACTTTTAATAATACTGTCTATCAAATTAGGAAGGCATATCAGCATTTTCAAGTACTTTGATAAGGTATTGTGCTAGTATCATAGATTCTCATTTTGCCACTGTATCACGGGGTGGGTGTTTGTTTTAGTATTTAGCGTCATTATCATGCCATCGAGGGCTAACGGACGACCGGTTAACCTAACCACTCTTTCCTGGGATTCTGGAATGTTAAACACGTGCAGAAGCACACTTTTCTCCGAAAGATACTGATGACTGGCATTCCCACTTGAATCAGCGGTGAGATGGGATGGTGAGTATAGAAAGTCTAGAATTAGAATTTTATTTAATATTTAATATAAACGATGATAAACAAAATTATACATGTATATAGATCTACATAACTGTATATATATTAATAAGAATGTCACGGTAACAAAGTTTGATTTGTTTAAATAGGACACAGAATTAAATGTAAAACCAGCTTAGACTAAGAGTTCTCTCTGGTGGTCCAGTAGTCTAAATATTAGCCATCTTGATATTATTTACCTTATGGTTCGAACATAGCTCGGTCGAAACACTTTTTGTGAAATGGTTTGCTACATGTAGCTACCTGTGGGATGGGCTCATATTCTAGGATAAGAGTAATTCTACTGTAATTATGGATATTACTCGTATATCATGTAATGTGTTGAAAACCCATTAAACTAACACATAACTCCTTCCATACCTAGCCCGTGGATTGGTATAAGAGTTATTTCCCTTCCAACTGTCACACCTAATATTAGACTGCTTTAAACGCCGTTAACATAACTGTTTGGTTCCCTAAACAATTATCACATGCTGTTTGCTAATTTGAGGTTGAGCCAGTATTCAGGAAAATATGTTAGCTAGCTATTTGAACTGAACGCAGCCATGATGGTTAAGTCGTTATTCAGCCAGTATTCAGGAAAATATGTTAGCTAGCTATCTGAACTGAACGCAGCCATGATGGTTAAGTCGTTATTCAGCCAGTATTCAGGAAAATATGTTAGCTAGCTATCTGAACTGAACGCAGCCATGATGGTTAAGTCGGTATTCATCATGTCGGGTAGTGCCACCAGCAATAAAACTCCACGCAATGTCAAATAAATACATGAAATATCACATTGTCATTTGGTTATCTTTAACCGGAAATTGTTGCAATCCCAAAAATGGTCAAAAACCCTGAAAACGGTTGGAAACAAACATTACATACTAGTAGTTATATAATGACACTTTGAAATTCAAGACGCCAAGATTTTGCTTATTGACCGGCACTTTTTGGAATAAGTTCTGGTATGAGATACATGTAAGGGATGTCAAAGTCGTTGTTGCGATCGTGAATGGCACGTGATACCACCTTCAGCTCGTCAGCAAACCATTCCAGAATTTCTCGTGCCGCTGTCTCCGTGAAATAGCCATCCGATGTATCTCCGAGGAACACCTTGCAAAATATTGTAAAATAAAAATTGTAGTATTGTATTAAAAAATGGATACAAGTTTATGTTTTGTAGAAGTTTTTTTTCGGGGGGACCTTTTTATATCTTTATTTTCAACCCGTAATATATTAATCTCTCCCTGTCCAGGTCTCAGAAAACAGTCTGACCCACATACATGCGACATTTATCCTTTCCCCATCTACGTAATTGTAATGTAGGCTATGTCTGATGCAAGGAAGACAAATCTGAGTCTCTCAAATAATAACATATTGAAAATAAACTCATCAACATATAGCGCCGAAGTTTGTTTACTTGTTATTTGTAAATACGAGAAATCTTTGACCTAACCACGCAGTCGTTTTCAATCCGATCACATCGGCCTTTATGCTACGCAATAGACCTCTGACATAATTAGGCGCCAGTTTGGAACTACTTTCAATCATATAATGAAATAAAATAGCGGCCCCCTTATGCCACCTTTGAGGAAGGAAGTTGTGCCAGAAAATATAAACGTTGGTTAATCAAGATTTTTTAAATTTCCCTATAAACATGACCCATGTCGAGTGTATAAATAAATAAAATCGATATAATAACGCAATATATTCAGCTTAAGGCATAGTACCACCATTGCAAAAAGGAAGTGCTTCCGTGGGGTAGTCGCATAATGGCGGTTTTAAATAATCCTCATTTCTTCTTCTTTAAAAATGCATTTTCCTTATTTTAATGCTCATTTTTTTATTTGAATGGCATTATTGATGTATTTTGAACACTTTGATAGCATTGTCATGTTTGAATTGTGAATTTAGAAAAACAAATTGATGCTTGGAAATTTGGGTATGAATACATGATTTCGGAAGTCTACTTTAACTTTGTCACCAGTGTACACACTGAGCAGAAAAAAAATCTCTTATATGACACATGACCCCTACTTTTCTCATCATATTTTGATAGTGCAGAGGTTGACAAACAGTAAAATGTAGGTTTCACTTCTTTCATTTGGGTCTCTCTATGAAAGACAAGCCTTCAAACTTTTATTATTTACTATAGAATAAAGAACAAAAATCAATGGTGGGATGACACCTTAATGACGGATACATAATGTGTTACTTTCACGCGAATGAACACATACTTGTAACACAGGCGAATAGCGTTGATGTATTCTAGAGCTATACACGAGGTGTATTATACGGAGTATACGGAAATACCCGATGTTTCACGATTGGCTGGTTTTATGTAACGTACACGTTTAACAAATCGTGATCTGATGTCTTGGAAGTGCAATTTGTTATATTGAGGTTATATGTGCCGTTCGATTTTACTTCCGGGTGAAAACAACTGATTCATACTTATTAATCATTATACATAGGTTGGGATATTTTGTAATTATGATTAACGATCTAAAATAGTTGAACCAGCATATATCAATATTTGTGTATCATTTTCATTGATAATGATAATATTGCTAAATACACTAAGACAGAGACTTTTTTAACACCCATTGCTCCTTTAATCATTACGTATCCATTGATACGCTACTATGTCTGATTCGAGAACAGTACAAGGAAGTCCAGTCTAGGAAAAATATAAAAATCACTTGACACACTGACGTAGGCGTATGTACACATCGACAAACGTTTCCTTTGTTTAAAAATAATTTTTAACCATATAGGGGGAAATAATATATCTTAGTAGATTTTTCTATACATAAAGATTCATGTGAACTTTGATCAGGCAAAATTAAATTAGGGATAAACAGCAACAATAATAGCGCCACTGACAGTTAAAACTAGTTTGGCTTAAACGGAACAGTTACAGGAATTTCAGTTTCAGTAACAGCAACAACATCATCAACAGCAGTAGCACAAATTGCAGTTACACTCAAAATAAGAGCAACAGTTATAGAAACAGCTTCAATAATACTAACCGTAACAAAATCACCAACAGAAACAACAGCATAATCACCAACAGCATAAATTGCAATTACGACAGCAATAACAAAATAAACAACAGATAAAGCATAAATAGTTAATGCAAAACAAAAGCAAACTTAGCTACGACAGCAGCGTAAACTGCAGAACCAGCAGTAAAAACAGCAGCATCAGTAATAAGCAACAGTATCAACAACGACATGAACAACATAAAAACAAATGAAAATGAAACAAAAATAGCAAAACATATAATTAAAACATTTGTTTTCTACGTCAGTCCTTTGAGGTGTTTAAGTTATTGTTTCTTTACATGTGTATGTTTTTACTAATTGACTTTAAAATACACTAGAAAGAAAAATGAAAAAAAACCCCAACAAAACCGCAAATAATACAAGTACAACTATAATATATGGAGTAAAACTCACTTCGTCTGACATGCGTTCACAGAGAAACGATGAGAAGGCCAGTGTTGTTGCCTGGTCCGATTTGTTAGGGAGCGTCTCAATAAGCAGCTGGAGGTCAGATACATCTTTTTGAGTTGGTGGGGGTTTCCTCATGACGCTTGGGTAATTTGGGCCAAAACTATAGTAGTCCAACTGGCCATAATTCATCGCGCTATGAAAACAACTTGAGTGGAATATGAACATGGTGAGAAACTCTATCATTTCCGACATGTTTTTTAATTTTTCTGGAACGCCATTTGATACATTTGTTTGACTTGGAAGACCATGGTCGTGAATATCCTTGACAAACGCTTGGAGCTCGTGATCGCCTATGACGTCAGCGTCTGTTTTGTAATATAATGCCATTATCTTTGTGACGAATTCAGAGACAGTTTCCCATAGCAACATTGCGTAGTCACGGTAAAGATAGTTTGGGAGTTTACCTTTATCGTCCACACCTCTGGATGCAAAGTCTTTTGGAGCAATAAGTTCATTAATGTGAAAGTCCTTAAATCTTCTCACTATGAAGTCTGTCAGGTTATTTGGAATGCACAATAGTTTTTGCAACACAGACTGTTCGCCGAAAAGGAGCAAGTCGCGTCCTGTTTGAGCGGCTGCTATGGAGAACCGGGTATGCTGAATAAGCAATTTGTAGACTGGATGAATGACCGGAAGTTGCCTATGCAGGGCGACAGAGAGCGCCTCCATGATAAAATGAACCCGCACAAGGTGGCTATACATGGTTTGATAATGAGCATCGGCAGATTTTACCCACGTTTTCACAAGAAGCCAGTCGATTTCGGAGTCATTCGGTGTCCATATTGGATTTTCGAAACTCGGCGTCTGCTCCAGCTGTATTGCGATTGGAACTAGTTCGCCGGACGCTCGGACGTAAAACATGACGAGTGGATTGGCTAGGAACCGAGGATTCTCACCGCCACCTCTGGGGATATTCTCAAAGTGGTTATAGTTTATGTAGTACACGTGACCAGCCTAAAAAGAATGGAAGGAGAATAATGTCATCGAAAATGAAAATGACTTTCACCAAACGGGAACATCTCAAACCCTAAAATTTCTTCGGGTTTTCGATATCTCGAAAGAGAAAGATTTGATCAAATCGTTTATTTCCTCCCTCCTCAAATATATATTTATACCTATGCAATTATTTTATATCACTAAATTATAAACTGTTTTATTGGTTGAATAGCTATCACGTGATGAAAAAATAATTCTAAGTCTACAAAGGCGAGTCCACATATTTCTTGTGTAAACATAGTATACAATTATTATATATCATTATGATTTCGTCTCGGCCAATAGTTTCTTCTTTAGATCAATAGTGATTTTCCTTGGATAAATGATTTTAACGACCGACCACTAAAAAATAGATAGTTATATACTATTGCCCTCAATAAAAATAAATAGTTTTGTTTTAACTATTGACCACAATGAAGGTAAATTGTTGTATACTTTCGTCAACCTATAAAGCATATTAAGTGTAAATAAAATGAAGAATAAAGCTAGCAATACAAGTTCTAAAATCTGTTTTTTCTCTGGCTATCATGCGGTCACTGTTCAGGACTGCACACACATCCAGTAGATCTTTACTTACCTCCATTTCTTCCTCAAGCGACATTCCTCTATCTAGAAGACCGCCAACTAACTCGTCCGTAACTGGGAAGTTTTCTATTGGGGCAGAGCATCTGCGTATCATCACGGGGTGGACTCCATTCAGAAACTCCCGCCCATATTCTTCGTCTGTCTTCCAATTGTCTTTCTGCGTTATGCCACGCGTTGTCTCCGTGCTTGGTACGACGTCTGCTACAGCTTTGAACTCCTCAAATGAGTCGAAAGACTTCAACACTGTGACGTATTGGTGAATTTTAAGTTTTAGCATGACATCAGTAAGGAAAAGTTTCTTCTGCCATTGTCGCTCGGTTGTGAATTTGAGGTCAATAGGTAAGTCATCGTATTTTTCATATCCTTAAATGCAGAAACAACAAAGAATGAATGGTTTAAGTTACTTAATCAACATTCATCTCCCAAAAAGAACATTCACTTGGAACATTTCACAGAAACATATATATGTAGGCCTATACATGGAATAACAAGCTAAACAATATAATACATTCAATCTTATTAATGGTTTAAATTTATTTAACATCGATTGTGAAACAAATCCTATTTTCTCATCCTGGTTCAATGTAGTGTTCACGTAATTGACCTGGCGTGGACTGTCAATCAAACAAGTTGATAATCCAATTAGCGATCGATATTGTTGGCGTGATCGCCATTTTCCATAGACACGCAAACGGTTTCTAAGTAAACACAATATTGTGATACATTGTATTTACTTGGACAAACAAGTGGCCGGTAGGCGGAGCGATAGTTGCTCTCGCCTCAGGCCAATTATTATCGGAGCTTGCACGTATTTAATAACTGTCAACAATAATATTTACTTCAGAACAAAACAAACAATACCTATTTTGCCTGGGAATCCGTCTATGTGACCCCACGGGACCAGCTCCTGTTGTTCTTCCATATACAGCCGTCGTAGATGGCGGCGGTCTAGGTTTGTCTCCGTCTGCGGCGTCAAAGCTAAAACAGAGTTTAATATTTCAACATTATGTGATCATTTTAATGTAATATATCGGTGTTTATACTTGAAAAATCTGTGAAGCAAGAGTCAATATTTTATAACTAACTTTATTTTTTAGCTAATATGGATCCATTCCCAGTCATAAATTGTGTACAGTTGTCCAAGAATGACTTATCAATGTCGAAAATCTCCTAATTCAATTGTTACTTAGTTTGCGGGACATGTTCTCATGAACTGTTTTACTTAAATTAATGTACATATAGAATTGGACCTGCTTGTTTCTTGGAGTGCACATATTCTATTAGTTCGTCCGTTGGCACCGTGCGCTGAGTTTCGCACGGTATTTAATTACATAAAAACTAAGTTCGTAGACTGTTATATCCATAGTTTACTTTTATGAAGTGCCCAACAGTGAAGGAGGCGACTTATGTTCTGATATACGTGTTACGGATATTGGCCAGTTAATTTGCAGTATTTGAATTGTAGCCATTTTCTTTTGAACCAAAATGCTTACAATGATATTCTTTAATTTTGATTTTTTTCTTCAAACCTTTGGAATTCTTTTGAAGAGCTTCAGAAATCTCTTTGCCAAAAGTTTCCAGGATAACTGATTTAATCCGATCTGGACCTTATCTAGTTTATATCAGACGCTAAACTGTATTAGACAGGTATTTAACCTAATGAATGTGACTAGGTTACTGTACCTTTTCCAGTTAGAAGAATAATTTTATCGGAAATCCATCTGAAACAAGGAATTTCAAACAGCTTCCTGGTTGAAAGGTCAAATATAACAATGTTGCTCAGGAACCAATTTCTCATCAACGTAAATTTCCCTCCAATCAGAAACACTTTCACAAATAGTATATCGCCAATCACAGGTATCGTTATATAATATGCCTCTTTACTTCCTCTTTCGAAATCGTCATGGAAGAGCTTGTCAAGCAATACCTTCTTCGAACGGCCTTTTGTCCCTAATGGAAGAATGGAGATACATTGTATTGGCAATACATTTAAGATAGTATGTAGACACATTTTTTCATAATATTTACAAAATTGAATTTCAAACCTTTGTTGACCTAAATAATAATTGTAGATATTAGTCTATCCCAGGATCTGATATCTCCCGAGTCCCCAATTAAAAAGCAGGAAATTCCATGCCTGTCCCACAATTCATAATTATGCTTACTTTACTATGACGTCATTCAGATTTCCCCGAAAGCAACTGACCAATCAACGTGCTCAAATGCATTGCTATGTAACGGACCGAACCGGGAGAGCTTGAACAGCGATGTAAATGCATTGGTTGCGACAGTGTTATAAACCATAAATAGGCCGTCCATTTAACTCCAATGGTCGATTCGGCCTGTGAAGGAGACCTTGCATCTGTGTAAATATTCTGACCAATCAAATTATCGTTTTGAATGAACATCTGAACATCCCATACCAAAGATATATCACAAAATACTTCAGGATCTTTGCATGTCGGCAATGTGCGCAATTGGTGAACAGAGCACAAGGTACTGAAGTATCACGGATATTTCAATCATCAACGATACTTCAATAGCATTGCTTAAAATGGTTTCCCTAAATACAACGTGGTCCGTTAGATAGGTGAACACGCTATAGTATTAACTTAATACTTTTTTTTATCTAAATCCCTTAACCAGATGGGGTTCTTCATATTTAAAGGTTTCCGCTTCTACATATATACTGACAACTACAAACCATCATGGCATTGTATCCGATGATAACCAAAGGAATGATAAAATTTGCTTTTTACAGCAAGATTGAGCAATAAATCTTTCAATATAACTTACCATAAAGTGAAATGTAAACACCAGCGTCCGTGCCAGAAAACAAGTAACTTCCGGTTTCGACGTGTATGAGATATGTTGTTGTTTTCTCAAGTTCGTTAGGTGTCGCTTCAGGTCGTTTCCGTCTTGTTGTTGAAGATAATACCTTTTCTTGAATATGCATTAAGCCACAAAAGTTGTCTCCCCCTGCAGGCGTCTCAAGACGAATATATTCAGGTTGTCGTGTGAAGTTGTACTTAGCTCTTTCAGAAGATGCTTTTGGCACAGAGTATGTCATAACAATATCGGCGACATCTTGCCATTGGAATTTTGCTTCATCCCAACTCTCTGTGGGAAACAAGACTGCTTGGTCGGTGACGTCATAGTGTCGGATCTGAACTTGAAGTTTTGTCCGCAGGTTGTTGACGGTGACCTTCTGCATGTTGTCATGGAGATACGTGTCCGATGGAAGTTCAATGTCAGGGCGACGGATGTTCCTTCAATAAAGAAGATGACTGTGAACCAATTTGAAGTTTACATTGACTAAATATAGTCCTCCATCCCAACTATAGTTAAATGCAACACAAGTTATCAGTGAAACAACATTTAACATTTCAATTTTAGCCGGGCTTATGTCGGTATGATCAAGCTTTATAGTTTTGATAACCGCCAAAATGGTCATACGCGACAGGAACTAGTTCTTATTCCTCGAATGTTATTGCCCCCATGTATTCAAATCAAACAAACATATTTAATGGACATTGTATGATGACATTTTTTAAAATATTGAATATATTTATAACACCCAAACGCTAAAATAATATCATTAACATCAGGAAGGCGCATGGATATCTATTAACATCAGGAAGGCGTATGGTTATTTATTAACATCAGGAAGGCGTATGGTAATTAATTAACATCAGGAAGGCGTATGGTAATTTATTAACCTCATGAAGGCGTATGGTAATTTATTAACATCAGGAAAGCGTATGGTAATTTATTAACCTCATGAAAGCGTATGGTAATTTATTAACATCAGGAAGGCGTATGGTAATTTATTAACCTCATGAAGGCGTATGGTAATTTATTAACATCAGGAAGGCGTATGGTTATTTATTAACCTCATGAAGGCGTATGATTATTTATTAACATCAGGTAGGCGTATGGCTATTTATTAACATCAGGAAGGCGTATGGTTATTTATTAACCTCATGAAGGCGTATGATTATTTATTAACATCAGGAAGGCTTATGGTTATTTATTAACATCAGGAAGGCGTATGGTTATTTATTGAAGCTCAGCTATCAGTACTTTAAGTACTTTCGGTAAATTTTCCTTGTTAAAAGAAGATTGTATTTCTGTGTTTTATTCCAGACAAGTTTACTTATGTTCGGTTTTTAAATTGCCATAATAAGGACTAGATATACGCATATAGAAATATAAACAACATACCAGGCAACCTCCTGCTCCTCACGTGACAGACGACTTTCTGTATCATTGTCACCATGGAGACGGAATCTGATAAGTTTTCGACTACCATTCGTGTCCACAGAAAACGTGGCATGGTTGTGGTAGTCCAGAGATGACCAGCAGTTTGGAAATCGGCGCAATGCGTCAACTAGAGAGTAATAGCTGAACAGAAATACAACATTTGTATAGTTGTAAACACAAACAACTACCAGGTACATATATTTACATTCTTATTTAATAACAAATCTTTTTATACGTACCAACACTGGACAGCAAATACACAATGTATATATGGAGACAATGATTTGAAGTAGAAAACAATTGATACAAATTTTGTTTAAAGAACCTAAACTGAAATAGAATGCATTGTCCGCTGTGCAACAATGCACTTTCTCACTGACTGATGCAAAAGAATAAAATTTAAATTAATTATTCCTTTTGAATGGGGTTTAATGCCATTTTCAACACATTTCATATCATTTATGGTCTGTCCAGTTTTATTGGTGGAGGAAAACCTCAGAATGAATCTCTGAGTAGAACCAGCGTCCTTCTGCAAGTAACCGGCAAATTTTCCCACTTAATGTTTTTGGAAAGAGCGGAACCCGAATCTACGACATTAACAGTGATAAGTACGTGATCTCAAGACCGCGCCTTAAACCACTTAGCCACGGAAGACCCTAATTATCTTAAGCAGGGTGGTAGTGTATTGGATAGAGTATTTGCCGCTCACGCCAGAGGTTGCGGAGTTCGATTACCAGAGGCTCGGCCATATGCCTATCAAACACAACACTCAGTACATGTTCTAGCCAGGAAGCGGGTCCGAGAACGGTTCATATATATTCTGAGCTTTCTTTGCAATGGAGCTCAAAATAATTAGTATTAAAATAAACTAGATCTAACTATATTATTTAAAAAGAAACACACGAGCATATTTTAAAGGTCATACTTGTGTGGTTGAAGAAGCGTCCAATCGCGGACATTGTCCTCGTCACCGTCCAACGCCGTGAGGAACGTTTGTAACGCTGATACACTGTCGAAGCACGCGACACGACCAGTAGTGAAGGCAAGGTCAAAAGGTCCGTCCTCCTGAGAGTCGCCAAACTGGAAGAAAGAGTGACAACACACACACTATAACTTATTCTCGCTCTTAAAAATGCATAATCTATTCAGTAAATGATGGATAGTTTATTGAATCACAAAGAAGAAGGTCCCATTCAAAGATAACAGTTGATTCCGTCCTAGTATCTTGTTTATAAGAAATTCGTAAATAAACAGGTCGGTATTTTCCGTTTTATCCGTCAATGTTTTAGCATAACCTGATATTGACAATGAGTGACGGTCGCGGTTAAGACGTCTAGTATCCGTGCAGGGTACCAGACTAGCGGTTTAGAAGTTGGTCGTCAAAATTAAAAACAAATACTACAGAGACAAAATATAAAATAAGTAATTGAACAGAATATCCATAATACTTGTATTATTGATGATGTTTGATATAAATGTGCAGTTTTACCGCTAAGATCGTAAAAAATCGGCGATATAGGTGAGACCTCTTTAAATAAAACTTGAGGTATGGGCGTTGTTACTGATAGTACAGCACACACCAGTAACAAACTCGTCAATACGGAATGCTAGCTTTACAACTGTAAACACTTCATAAAGATATAAAGGCCACATGTGTAGTGTCTGTTTTGTCAAATTGAGCAGTAACCCGAGCATTGGTAAATGTTTTATAATCTTGAAACCAGGCAGATCTGCAAAAATGAAGTACTTAAAATTATTTTGTAAATTCTTTTGTACATTTGAATTGGCCTCTGAGATCGCTTTTTTATGTAGTTGTTCTTTTTTGTATTAGTATGACACTAAAATAAATGCCCGTGTAATTAAAAAAAACAAAACAAGCAACAACAGCAGTATTTCAATATAACTGACTGATTGATTGATTGAATATTTAGCGTCATATTTATGCCAGTGAAGACCAACAGACGATCAGTTAATCAAACCAATCTTTCCTTGGATCCAAGACGGTTCACCAGTACTTCACCGGGCACATTTCATTCCATAAGCAATAGATACTTTTCTTACTCGAATCAGCGGTGAACGACAAATGACAATGAGGCGCAATGACGTATATCAATCATCACGGATACTGTGGTTGGGCGGGAATTCGAACTCATGACCCCTAGATTGATAACCAGACGCGCTACCGACTGAACTAACGGGATCCGGCTATGAATATAAAATATCAGAAACTACATGCCCAACAGACAACGGTGGCATTCAATGGACACATTGGCATAAATATGATGAATATATAAAGTACGCTTGATAAAGTACAATACTCGTGCATACATACAAAAGAAACGACAACAGGGAGGTACCTCTTGGAACGACAAGTAGCAACAACAGCCATTGAGGAGCTTAAACCTGATGAAGTGATGCATCCGTCCTCGCTCGCTCCCCCTTGAAAATAACACATCCTTTAAACATAACTGTTCTGAAAAGGAATACCTTTAGAAATGAACACCGAATATCGTTCGCGGCGTCATCACCTCCGATCATGTTGAAGAAGCGTATTCTGATTGGAATGACCTTTCCGGAGCTGAACAAGGGCAAGTTAGCTAGAGGGGAGTCGTTCGTCATCTCGGCATACCCCTGGACTTCTTCGCCCCAGAGATCGTTCGCACTGGCAGTGAACTGCCACTTCATTTTGTACCATTGTAGCGACGCCTTCCGGATAGCCCCGGATGTAAAATATGCCTAGATAGTAATCAAGTATATTTATATTGGACATGTAGATATGCAAATTAGAAACTCAATAAATGTAGTTAAACAAGCACTAAAATATGAAAAATGTGCATTTGTTTTAGTTTTAAATTGTAATGCAGATTATAGGCTGAGGTACATGAAGCACATATTCTACAGTTACTGTATTAGTTGATAAATACAAACGCGCGTGTTTACAAAACATGCTTACCGATCCTTGTTGGGGATTATTCGGATCCCGTCCAGTCTCGTCTTTGTAAATCTCGTAACCGTGATTGGTCCAACTATCGTCCGCCATTATTGTAGGGGTCAGATCAACATTAGATGTCTCCTGACCAGCCACTTAAAGGCAGCTCTGTGTGCAAACGTGCGTGCCTGTTGCGGAAGAAAATGTATAAGTGACGAGGGCGTGTAAAAGGGTAACTTTTATTTATCATCGTTAATACAAATCTCCCATATTCAGGTACTTATGCATGGTATAGCTATGTTATATATGTTTATGTTTAAAACAACAACATACCTTAAAATGGTAGTGTATAATGAAAGCATGCATCTATTTCTGTGTGGAAGTTAGAAGATGACCTCAGACTTTTTGATTTTTGATGCTGATTTGAAATTTCTACCGCGATATTTTTACTCTGCAAATTGATATGTCTGACAAAGCAATTGGTAAATGTAATACATGTACTATGCTGTTTTCAGTAAAATGTATGTTTATTTTCAATTTATAATTAAAGGTCTTGGGCCAATGGAGAATTAATAGCCACAGATACGCTGTAGATTGTCCACAGTCAATTAGACATCGACATTACAAAACAATCGCCCAATTAGAACAATAAGGTACCAATAAAGATGAAATATGACGGCATTTGGTACTTTTTCGTACCAATGGAGAGAAATGAACCCTACATCTCACATTGTTTCACATTGTACACCAATGTTGTATTTAGATAAAGTGCACAGTATATTAATAACTGTAGCATATTGCGTTTTCTAACGTTTAACATTATACATTTTACATATAATGACACTTACATTTTTACGTTGTACATTTATTTCATGTTATAGTTATCACAGTTAACGGTTTTCGCATTTGAATACACACTACGCTGTTCTAACCTTTAACCTCACTCGCGCGTGGTCAAGTGGTAGAGTACCAAACCCATGATCGGATGGTCGTGGGTTCGATCCTCCGCTACGGCTATGTGTGGTGTCCTTGAGCAAGACACTTTTCCGCATATGCTTAGTACTGGTTCTAACCAGGAAGTCTTTTAGTGTGATTTGCCTAAGTTGTAAGAACTTGTTTCACAATCGAAGTAAAATAAATAAGTTTAAACTAACCTCACATGCATTAATCAATACACTCTCCCTGTATAGCACATGCTTCGTTAATCACTTCCCAATTTTGTTTAATGCGTACTTTCACAACTAATGACTATAACGTCATAAGCACACACAAGTATTTTTAGTATTACAAAATATAATGCGTCGCAGCGCGGACTAGTAGTAGAATGTTCGCCTTGCATGATCTTCCACGAATGTCGTGGGTTCGATCCCCGGCCGGGTCATACCAAAGACTTGAAAAATGGAACTTAAAGCTTCCTCGCTTGGCGCTCAGCATAAAGAGGATAGTTCTAGGGCTTGTATCTGCGGCATGATATTCCAGTGTGGCAGCGCTCAGAATACTGTCTCAAGTAGACATCGTCGCGAAATTACTTAACGTATTGTTGAAAGCGACGCTCAACACCATACAATATTAACAATAGCAGCAGCAGCAACAACAACAACAACAACAACAACAACACAACAACAACAACAACAACAACAACAACAACAACAAAAGAATATCAGGCGGATATAAATTACAAACGTTTACAATTTCAAAATATTATTCACATCAGATTGTTTATTTCATGTCAGAGTTTACGTGACATTTCACGCATATCACAACTTTTGCTACACACGGAGTTCCGGAGATATGACATATAAGATCTCCATTACGTAGATCTACATGTTGTTCACACACCGCTTACCTAAGCAAGTGGTGTTACGAGCAGCCTATTGTATGTAATTGTGATACATATAACGTGCTCCAATTTCATAAATGGTGTTGAATGCAGTTGTAATGGCGTAATGGTGTAATAGAGCAAATGTTTTTTCTATACATTCTGTCACCCAATAATGTCACCACTACGGGTTACCTTACACATAAACCAGTGTCGTGTTCCAGGTAAAGTGTAAACACATATATTTTTACCAAACGTGAGATGAAGTATATACATTTTTAAAGGTAATATATCTGGATTTTTCAAAATGTTAAAATTGGCTAAGAAAAGCCGGGCCCGATCAGCTTAGTCGTTAGCGCGTCTGACTATCAATCCAGGGGTCGTGAGTTCGAATCCCCACCCGGTCACAATCTCCGTGGTTGTTGATATACGACATTGCGTCTCATTATCATTCGTCTCTCACCGCTGTTTCAAGTGGGAAAGTTATCGGCTACTTGTGGAGATGGGGTGTGCTCGAGTACTGGTTAACCTTCAAGGATCCCAGGAAACAGTGGTTAGGTTAACTGATCGCACTGATAGTCATCGATGGCATACAATGACGCGTATTATTCAACAAATCAATCAATCTATCTATACAAAAGCAAGCTAAACGCACAGTGTGTTGTTGACCCATATCGCTTGCCTATTTGTTCGTGTTATGGCGTAGTGTAGTAACTCTCCTTTATACTATAGTTTTCCAGCTATTACGCAAGTTAAATCATCAAATTTCAATATTTGTTTGATAAGCAAACTGCATGTTTCTTTGTGCTCTCGCATGAACATAGATTATATTATTGAAACACGTAACAATCACCGGAGTCGCTACTTTACAACTATAGACGTGTGCAGCAATAAACTAGCACAATACAATGTCTTCTCAAAATAGTTATGGGACTTCAGTTTTTCTTTCAAACTGTAAATGACATATATAAGTATAATCAATCACAGCTGTCACGTGACAACTGTTAATCCAAGGTATAAACTTATTATCTCCAACAATACCTGTAAGTCAAAATTCAGGCCGTTTTATATAAATAGTGATTCATACCACATGCATATTAGGTTTGTATATGATTTTCGTTTATACTTGAAGCTCTTAATTTATCTCGATTGTACTCGGCTCAGCTTGCTCAGTCGGTCGCGCTTTTGACTATTAATCGAAGGGTTATGGGTTCGAATTCTCACCTGGACACATGTCGAAACAACGACACAACACAAGTAAGATAGTGAAAAGCCGAAACAACGATAGTGAAAAGTCGAAACAACGATGGTGCAAAGTCGAAACAACGATAGTGAAAAGTCGAAACAACGATGGTGAAAAGTCGAAACAATGATAGTGAAAAGTCGAAACAACGATGGTGAAAAGTTGAAACTACGAGAGGAAAAATCGAAACAACGAACTTGAGATGAAAAGTCGAAACGACGATGGTGAAACGTCGAAACAACGATGGTAAAAAGTCGAAAGCATTTCACCATCGTAGCTTCGGCTTTCCACATGATCGTAGTTTCGACTTTTAACCATTGTTGTTTCATTGTTTCATCTTTTCACCATCGTAGTTTCGTTGTTTCGGTTTTTCGACTTAAATTGATTTAAGAAATATGCCACAATGGCCTCCAACAGTACACCGTAGCTTTATCATAAGCAAAGAAACTACATCTGATTGGCAGATCAAAACTATATAATGAGAACTAAACGTTTTGTGCATCGTACATATTTGAATAGACCGTGACTTTACACAACCAATATTCTCATTCACTATCTCCTATCTATATTAGATTCATTATTATTTGATCCATTAAACATTCAAATAAATTAAGTATTCAAATTGCAAACTACCAACCGACTTTATAATAGTTTTCGTTTCTTTATGCTCACGATGATACACCGTACACCGAATATTGCCCTAAAGTGATAAGATGATTTTTTTTAACTCCAAATGATATTTGTCAATGAGGTAATTAGCTACTCTTTGTTGTGATTATAGTATTTAGGGTAATATCCGATGTATGTTGTACCAACGTACTGTACGATTTTCCAAAACATGAAGTTAATACGGGACAATAATAGGATAAAGTGTTTCTTTCGAGACTAAAGTGAAACATGAAGAAAATGTTACTGCACTGCACTGCACTGCACTGCACTGCACTGTACTCTACACTGCACTGCACTGCACTGTACTCTGCACTGCACTGCACTGCACTGCACTGTACTACTCTGAAATGTATTACTTTGAAATGAACTACTGTGAAATGTACTGCACAGTACTGTCATATAACCAACATTCCAGTAATTTGATGACGGTGTCTGCTTGAAAGAATTATTTTAAGTGCTGTCATGCTTGATTTATTAGCAGCTACACATGCACGAAACACGTCATGATATACGAGCAAACAAAATAGCACAATACGTTTAATAGATGATTTATGTTTGCCCGATTGGCTTGCCTGTGAGGTCATCATAAAGGTTTCCGACTTTGTTAACAATTTTAACCGGGAAAAAACCCTCACACATGCATTTGCCACAAAAAACAATTTACGTACATATTTGCTTTACCTAAAATAGCACATCTTCACTATTTACAGTTACAAAAATAAATGCAAAAAACGCTATGCTTAACCTGACGAAATCATATCAAATGTTTAAAAATGATATCAATCACACACCCAGGCCATGTATTCAGTATAAATGATTGATGGCACTAGTTTCCGCGATGGCAGCATCACGTGACAGGGTTGGGTAGCATACATGTGTATGGTTTATGATTCACGACGTTCAGCGCAATAAGATTTATAACAAAACAATTAGAGGTCAGCAATCCAATACAACAATACAATACAAATACACAATACAACATAACGATACAACAACACAATACAAGGTCATCAGTGCAATACACCAACACAATACAACAAAACAATGCAATGGCACCAGCCCAGTACTATAATCAATACAACAATACAATATAACTGGACACTATAACAACATAATAGAACAAAACAATACAAGGTCAACAGTCCAATATCACAATACAATATAATAAAACAATACAAGGTCAATAATCCAATACATCAATACTATACAACAACACAATATAACGTTAAAACAAAACAATGCAAGGTTAACAGCCCAATGCAACAATACAATACAACAATAAAATACAACACTACAATACAAGGTCAAAAGCCCCATACAACAAACAATACAACACTACAATACAAAGTAAATATCCTGATACAATATAACAAAACAATACAAGGTTAACATCACAATACAACCGTACAATACAGCACTACAATACAATGCAACAACACGTTACAAGGTCAATAATACAATGCAACAATACAATACAACAGCACAAAGCAACATACCTATACAACAAATATAATACAACAACAAAAAACAACAATAAAACGTCAACAATACAATGCAACCGAATAATACAAGGTCAACAGCCCAATACAACAATACAATACAACAATGCAATACAACAATACAATACAGCAACATAGTACAGCATTAAAATATAGGGTCAACAGCCCAATACGGTAATACAATACAACAACACATTACATCAATACAATATAGCTGCAAAATACAACACGATACAAAACAACACCATAATACAACATACTATAATGTCAAAAAACTCAATACAACAACGTCAACAACACAATACAACAACACAATACCATAACACAATACAACGTCAACAATACAATGCAACACAACACAACAACACAATACAACAACAACAACAACTCAATACAACAAAGTCAACAACACAATACACAACAACAAAATACAACAACACAAATCAGCGTCAACAACTCAATACAACAACGACAACAACTCAATACACAACAACACAATACAACAACACAATACAACAACTCAATACAACAACGTCAACAACTCAATGCAATAACACAATACAACGTCAACAACAAAACACAACAAAATAATACAACAACACAAATCAGCGCCAACAACTCAATACAACAACGTCAACAATGTCAACAGTACAATACAACAACACTTTAGAACAGCATAATTTAACGAAAGAAGGTTGAAATACATAAAAGCAGTTGTAAATAACTTACCGTTTTCGTTAACTAAGGAATGCAGTTGTATATTCCTGAATAATGTCAAGAGCAGGAAATTAACACTCGTAGCACACTATAACTATTTATTACATATGCTTGTTTTACTTGTAATAAAACCAGAGTTGTGATCCGTGGTTGCACAGTGTCATAAATAAACCATGAAGTTAACGCCCTCGCAAATCGTCCGAACTTGTGTTCGCCGAGTAAATACAATCCTATTTCATATAAGTTTTTTTACTTCTTTATATACGTACAGCCGCAATGAACAATAGTCCGATTTTAAAGGCGATTGTATTTTTTACTTGTTTGGGCGCTATTATACACAGTTGACGCACTAATCCTATTTTCTATTTAAAAGTATATTTATCTGTCGTTTGTTGACATGTACTGAATGTATACTGGTTGTAAAACGGCGTGAAGCGACCTGTTACAGGAGAACTATGTGTAGTAATATTTTTAATGACTAAGATCAATCAAATGTTAAACCCGTAAACATCTTTTCCTCCAGCGAGCCGTATAATAAGTGTTTTATATATGTCGCCCTCTGTCGGTTCGTGTTACGATCGAAAGCGTAGACAAATCACGGTAACTAACTCTTACACCGTGATGTAATTTAATTAAAGGAGTTATCTCCTCTCTCATCGACCGCGATAAAACGATATATCCACTTTATCGGAATGTTTGATATATAAACGAATTAAAAATAAAATTGAATTTCACAAGTATGTGTACATACCCTTGCTAACGTTCGATTCTATTTTCGAAAGGGGCATAACTCTTGTAAATGAGTGACAGACATCCTAATAAGCAATTTACGCTCATTTATAGCAATGAGATACCACCTTTTAAATTTGATCAGTTGTGTTCAACTTGATAGAAACAATAGCCAATGAAATAATTTATTTTAATTATTTAATGATAAGTTTTCTAAATTTTCAAAACTAGCGGGAGCTTATTACATATAGTTTTTAATTGAATAACGCAAGTTGTACCCCTTAAATGACCATTGACTTGCATGTAAATGGAAGGATAGGAAACCTATATATCATAGTAATATATACTAAATGTTGATAAAATAGCGCGCGAAGAATTAATAAGTTGGCAAATATTTGGCATCTGATGATTATAGATTACATAAACTGTGGGTTGTATCCTAGTATAAGTTTGTTAAAACATTGCAGGTTGGGGTAAAATTTAAAGGATTTTTTCTTGATATTTTTAGTTGCAGTATACACATTTTGTAACCATAATTATCAAAATTATAAGTAGTGAAAAAATGTTAATTTTGCTGTGAATAAACTCGTTTTATGGATAATTTCATAGTGCGAAAAAACGATTATGATTTTTATTTCTGAGAGGAATGGAATATTTGAAAAAGAGATTTCGTGAGATTTTGTGTGAATAACATCTACATGAGTTACATTTCTTTCTCTGTATAAGTACTTGGCATGACACAATGTAGGAACCTCCCAGGCCGAGTGGTCTAAGGCGCCGTCTCAAGACCACTTACCTCTCACCGCTAAGGTCGAAGGTTTGAGTCCCCTCGCTCCAAAAACTTTATGTGAGAAAGTATCCAGTTACTTGCGGAAGGACGGTCGTTCTACTCAGTCTGAGGTCTTCCTCCACCAGCAAAACTGGATATGCCACATATAACCTGAAATGGGGTTGAACGAAAATGCGAAATGGAGTTTAAATTGCGAAATGGAGTGCAATGGGGAGTAAATAGCGAAATGGAGATATAAATTGCTACTTTGCATTTGTTTCTTAAATAAATCAATTAAATACGTATACAAATATTATAATTGATGTATGAAGATATGTTTGATGTGTCAAGTTAAAAAATAAAGTAAAAATTAATAGTTATTTCCCACACACATATATATATTATAATATTACCAATAACTCATTATAATTATGCAAAAATAGTATATATATATGTATCAAATCTAATTCAACTGCATTAAGACAACAAAAATAAATAATTACTTAATAAAGATTTGATTTAGATAATGTTACAGACATTGTGAAAAGTTTAATACCTTACCTCGATATAGATTGCGAAATAAAGATCCGTATGTAAAGTGCGAAATGGATATCGGTATGTAATGTGCGAAATGGATATCCGTATGTAATGTGCGAAATGGATATCCGTATGTAATGTGCGCAATGGCCATATACGATATAGATACATAACCATTCAAAGTTGTTGTTGTTGTATCGCGACGGTGCCTACTTGAGGCAGTGTTCTGAGCGCTGTCACACTGGAGTATCATGCCGCAGACACATGGTATGATACCCCACCAAGTCACATTATACTGACACCGGGCCGACCAGACCTAGAGCTCTCCTCTAAATGCTGAGCGTCAAGCGAGGAAGCTTCTAGTACCATTTTTAAAGTATTTGGTATGACCCGGCCGGGGATTAAACCCACGACCTTCCGCATGCGAGGCGGACGCTCTACCACTAGACCAACCATTCAAAGATTTACAAGAGACTATAACAGGATAGGACGCATAAGACTATGTGTAATGCTGCTAATAAGTATCGCCTTTTATTAGAGGAATAAAGAAGAAGAAGAGAAAGAATAAGAAGGGTGAGAAGACGATGATAAACTAGAAATTGTTCATTCAAGCAAATGTATTTATTGACTAGTGCAGCATTGTAATTTATGAGGAACTATGTAACTACACAAGCACGCACACAGCCATGAAAACACACGCGTGCCGTATATTCATTTATCAGCAGTTATTACAGCAGTAATACACAAGTAAGCTTTAATATTGTTGCACCTGTAAGTTTATCTTACAGTGAGCTTATATGGAAATCGTTTTATTCAAGCTTAAAAATAATTATTATTTATGTAAAATTATGTTTTAATGCACTTGTTTTATCAGCAAGGTATATTTCTACACGTTAATCCGTTAAGCAAAATCTATCAGCTTTATCGTACATGTGATAACAACTTTATAAACGTATCTGTTCTTGTTTGAAAGCCACCAGCTTTACAATTAATCCATGCGGCTATTCAAAACTTGTTACTAGGGGAGTGTTGCCAAGATTAAAAATAGATCCGCCAAAATGTATTATTTTTTAATTGGTTACTATAGGTCACATGTGCTAGTAACATAGTTACTTTATTAAAGCGCATTTAACACTTTTTAGTTATGAAATAGGAGTTAACGGGTTAGGAGTTAGGAGGCGTACTTTAGTTTCGTTCTTTAGTTTTCGCAATGTAGTTCTTAAGCAGTGCATCGGTTTCGGTCGCTAGACGCGACGTATGTTGCTTTAGCACGACTTCTAACTAGCTCCCTTCAATTTTAATTTCAAACAGGAACAATTACAACTTCAGACAAGTATATTAATTAGCAGTGACTTTGCAATTTTGTACTATAGTGTTATATTGTTATTTACTCAACGGATGTTTATGTTGTGTAATTACGTTTAATGAATATACAAATTGAAATACAATGACTGAACTTTACACCAAGTGTTTATCTTCAATCACTACCGTCTTCAACCGTTACCGGCGGCACCAACCTGTCACATAGTTAAACTCGCCTCACAGTAGATACAATCCGTCGTACAATTATCCGAACACACAGAGCAAGCATATTTTCGCCATAATGAAATGTAACGAATACGGAGTAATAGAAAAAAAAAAACGAAATATATATATTTCTTCATAACATTGTAGTGAGAAGTCGGTGCTAATCAGTCCATTCTAGATCTGATCTAGAATGATATTCGATTTTTTAAAATATTTTTTAAGATTTAAAAGCAGATGCGTTAGCATTTCTTTTCCTCCTCACATCGTAATCTTATATAATTTTATAACATTCTAGACAAGATTAGCACTCGCCTCTCATTTTTACGGTGTATATAGATGTTAAAACGTGGTGTGTTATATGTGCTATTCTGCAAGTATGTTTGCTATTCTGTAAGGGTATCAGTAAACATGCAAATATATAAACAGCAAGTATCATAAATTGTGATAAATTGGTTTAAAATATGTATTGATATGTTTTATATGTAAATATAGTCTCTTATAATTCTTTATAGAATGCATGGTTATTTGTTAAATATAATGTTTTATTTCATGTATATACTGTGTTTTAACCATGATGCGACTTAGATAAATAAATATCTATCATAATTGATGTTACTCAAATTATCAAATTACATGTACTATTTATATTCCAGTTATGTCCTTCAAATGACTTTACCTAATTGTCTCATTATGTGCTAAATGCTACCTACTACAGACACAGTAGCTACATAGAAGATAAGGCTATATAAATATATATATATAGAGGTGATATCCGTTATACCTGTGAACAGTACACACCGACGTGCGACAATCCACGGGGTGTGATAATCCATTAACGTGGCATGCAGGCAGCTAATCCGATTTAGCTTCATTTTGATCAAATTATCAATTAAAAGTAATTGAAGGATAAAATTTATTAAATAATATGATTAGCTACCAGAATTAACACTGGTAATTAAACTCATTTACAAAATTTAACAGTAGTACATGTTTAACAGTAGTCTATAAATATATTTATTAACAGTAGTAGATATTTTTTTATCCATTTTAGGTTTTCACCAACATAACTTTCTTAATTACTCCGTTCCGCAGCCGATAAATTAAGATCTACTGTGGCTTAAATATTTATTCATATTTAAAATATAGAAAAAAGTTTAGCTAATCGGCAGATTTTATTTCTCTATACAGTACCGCACTTTACATTGGAAACTCGATTTCGACTTTACACACAAATCTCCATTACTAGACACTGTATATGTAATAGTATTTAAAGTCACTTCATTATAAGTTTTTTTTTAAAACTGGAAGATGGGAGAAAAAATTAAAAAATATATATTTCACTTTACATGAGAAACTCCTTTCGCAATTTACCCATGGATTTATTTTTATAATATAAACATGTGTATTTTTGACACATCAAACAATTATTAATACAAAATACAACATCAAAAATTATGTATACTAGCTTACAGAAATAAACTTATAATATCGATTGCATGACTCAATTTCGCACTTTACTAACGTAAGAAACTCCATTTCGCACTTTACATAAGGACCTCCATTTTGCACTTTACAAACGGATCTCCATTTCGCAGTCGATTTTCGAGCTAAGGTATTAAACTTTTCACAATGCCTGTAACATAATTCAAATCTTTATTAAAGTATTTATAAATTAACTAAACGTAAAAAAGCAATTTCATTTCTCAATTTCGCACTTATCATAAGAAACTCAATTTTGCAATTTACACATTGATCTCCATTTTGCACTTAACATACGGTTCTCCATTTCGCAGTCTTTATTGAAGTAATTTATTTTTGTTTTTTTAATACAGTTGAATTATATTTGATAGCTTTATCCATATTAGTATAATTATAATGGGTATCGATACTGTATTGGTAATATTATAATATATATGTGTGGAAATGAACAATTAATTTTTATTTTATTTTTTAACTTGACACATCAAACATATCTTCATACAACAATAATAGCTATTATATACGTGTTCAATTGATTTATTCAAGAAACAAAATCAAGATAGCAATTTTATATCTCCATTTCGCAATTTACACTCCATTTCGCATTTGTGTCCTACTGCCTGAAATGTGTTTAAAATGGCGTTTAACCTCATTCAAAAAAATATGTGATAGTGTAATCACTTACACTTAAACATAAGGATAACGCAAAATTACAGCGACTTGTGACCAAAAATAACAAATATCTGCGATTAAAGGGAAACAACCTCGGTTGGAACATTAAAAAATATGCGGCAGCCAACGATGCCAAGATCATCTCCCCTAGGATCAATTTTTTTTTAATTGTGCGGGATGGAGCGGGGATCGAAGGTGTATTTTATTGTGATAGTATTTTAAAAAGCATAGCCAGAAAGAAATAACTTGTCTATGTTACTTTGATATTTTTATGGATGTTCTTCACCTTCCGCGGATTTATAACAGTCGCTCTATCGTAAACTTTCGGTTGACATTTGTGCGTTTGTGTTTGTACAGCAAATTGTATTTTAGTTGACTGTGCCCGGAAATTTCCGTACGTTTACGAAAGCCTTCACAAATGATGCAATGTTAACGCTTCCTATTTGTCACTCATGTGTGCTTGATGATACCCTGAGTGGTGCTGTTATCAATGCACAGGATATATTTAGCCGGAGTTTATCAGAAAAAGTTACGTATGTGTGTACTTGTTAAATTAGTTATAGAGATTCAATCGGGGATCGCAGTGATTTTGTGAATCGTGATTTTGAGTTGGCTTTTGTCCCTATGCTTCATTGGACCATATTTAATTTTATAACAGCATATATGGTCCTTATATGTTCTATATAAATATTAATCGAAACACGTTTCCGGTCATTTTTAAGGTCTTATAATCCTTAGTTGTCAGTTGTGATTTTTTGCCAATCTATTACAACGTATACGATTATTGCAAATATAATTCTCTTTACGATGATATTTAGATATAAAAGTATGATAATTGTATTTTGCTTCCATTTTTATTTGAAAATGAGATAAAATGTAATTAGGATTTATTTTCTGTGTGCCCAATGTACAGCGTATTCTAGTACCCTATTAAATACAGCATGTATGTCGCTATATCAGTCGGCTATATGCAATGCAGTTGTTTTTCTGCGTCGAAATGTTTATAAACACATGGTGATATTGCAAGTTATGTGTAGTTTAAAGTGTGTGTGTTTATTTTATTTATAGTCTAAAGCATAGATTTTTTTAATTTCATATTTTAACTAACGTACCTTCAAAAAGCTTCAAATTCAAGTACGTTTCTTTTGGAATTTAAAACATTATTTAATGGTTTGTTTTTTTTGCACAAATTTATGTTTTAATGTCTTTGTTATGAAATAATTCAGTGGACATAAAAAGGAAATTTATTAACGAGTATGTATAATTGGAATACTCAATTTATTTATATCACTTGATTCTTGTATATCAAAGCCAGTGATTAGATAACAATAATACATTACGCGAGGCATATTAATTGAATAAAGATATTTAAAAATGTAATTGGTTGATAATTATGTTAATACAGCATAGTTAGCATATCATTGTTTTCAATTACTCAATTAAAAAAATCTCCACATATATGAAAATATTGCTAAACAGTTCTCAAATGATCTAATCAAAAACGGTAATCGTTTTTTTAAAGATATTTTTAAATAAAATTATGCGAAATAGTGCTCTTTTTATTCTTCATCTTTTTAATTATAAACTTAGTTTATTGCATATTTTTGTATAAAGTTTAGCAATATTTTACATGGAGCTTTATCATGTAAAAAATTGTGCTTTGTATTGATATTCATAATTTATGTTTTAAAATGTCTCTTATAATTTTTTTTGGAATGGCTATGTACAAGTTCAAACGTTCATGTATAATGTTTTGTTATATGATGTGTAGATGAGACGAGAGAAAGACAATACCAATAAAAAGATGAATGGTGTTTTACGGCACGAAAATAAAATTATTTAATTATTTAAAGAAATATAATGGTACTAAGATTACTTCCTAAAGTTTGATAATCCGTAATAAATATTTTAACTGCAAACATGTTTTATTTAGTAATCGCATAGATATCGTGTAATTAACTTTTAATATAAGTTAGCTAAGATAAACCATAATCAAATGTTTATAAATATTACAGAATTTTTAATTTAAACATTTTCCTAAGATCAGTAAAATAATATTCAAATCTAATAATCATTGTACAAAAAAAACAGAGCACCCCCACTTCCCCGCCTGTCTGTGTTTCAAGTCTCAAACAATGCGATAAGCCAGTGTTTATTTATGAACATAATTACCCCTTACCCCTGTAACTTGTTATTTTATTGGGGGTTATAATTTAATATGCTAGAATGTAACTGAGTAAATATACTTCAACACACATTTGTTGTTCAGCTTTTTAAAATTAACATCGATATTCAGATAAATTGATAATAAATTCAAATTTTATAAACAGATAATAAAGCGGGAAAAAAGAGAAAAAATAGCGTTTTTCTACAAATTTGTGTATATTTCAATTATGCGATTGCTTTAATAATTAAATGTGTTGGTAATAATTCTTTAAACAACTTATTTTTATTTAATTTCGTACATGAATATCAAAGTGTTATGCGAAAAATATTAATCTGTTGTAACAATATAATCTTATGATATTATAACACGAGGTACTTAAAAGAAGTTGTTAAAATGAATTTTGGTCAAATACCGTTTTAGGCTTTATTAAAAACACATGCGCTTATATAAAGATGTCTGTTTCAAACAACCATAATAATTATATTAAAAAAACAACATGAAGTTTAAAATATGACTGAATATCAGTGCACTTGTTCCGTTAACTTAGACAGTAATGCACCCGACTATCAACCCTCGGGTCATTAATTCGAATCCCCGACGGCACCAGTCTCTGTGGTGATTGATATACGACATTATATTTTATTGTCATTCTGTCTCTTTCAAATATAAGTTTATATAATGTAATAACCGTAATTAATTGATTAATTACAGTTAGACAAAATAATCAATCTTTATCTGTTGATTGATAATAAAATAAACTTTATTAAAGTTTATTGAAATTTGTAATTAAAATCAATAATCTATGTTATAATTTTGCACATAAAATTTTATCAAATGATTTTAACGTTTAAGTAAAATTCATTAATTTCTTTTTTATACTACACATCAAAACCTCCAAAACTTTCTAATTAAAACTAAGGACTTATATATAAGTCCATGTCAAACAAATACATATATTCCGAGGGCAAATAACACGTCACGTCTACTTGATTTTAGTGTCAGAGCGGAGCGATACCTGTATGTTTTATCACGGTCTAAGGGAAGTAATTGGAGACATCTCCTATAGGTGTAACCCCACCATTGATTTGTGTTCTTTATTCTATAGTAAATAATAAAAGTTTGAAGGCTTGTCATTCATAGAGAGTCCCAAATGAAAGAAGTGAAACCTACACTTTACTGTTTGTCAATCTCTGCACTATCAAAATATGATGAGAAAAGTAGGGGTCATGTGTCATATAAGAGATTGTTTTTCTGCTCAGTGTGTACACTGGTGACAAAGTGAAAGTAGACATCCGAAATCATGAATTCATACCACAATTTCCAAGCATCATTTTTTTTTCTAAATTCACAATTCAAATATGACAAAGCTATCAAAATGTTCAAAATACATCAATAATACCATTCAAATAAAGAAATGAGCATTAAAATAAGGAAAATGCATTTTTAAAGAAGAAGAATTGAGGATTATTTATAACCGCCATTATGCGACTACCCCACGGAAGCACTTCCTTTTTGCAATGGTGGTACTATGCCTATATCGTCAAAATGCACAGGGGCAGTTATCGGATAACTCTTGGAAAATGTCTGAAATAGTCCCGTATGGGAAAAATAGAAATAATGGTGATATAGTGGTTCCAATCTAAACAAGTATTAACAAGTATTATCTTTATTTTCGTCTCATCTATGTACTTATCACATAATAATAAAACATCTACATGAACGTTTAAAATTGTACATAGCCATTCTAAAAGAATTATAAGAGACATTTTAAACATAAAATATGCATACCAATACAAAGTACAATTATTTGACATGATAAAGCTATATAAAATATTGCTAATCTTTATACTAAAAACTACAATAAACCAAGCTTTTAATAAAAACAGCTGAAGAAGAAAAAGAGCAATTTTGAGCATATTAAAAAAATATCTTAAAAGAAAACGATTATCTCCTTTGATCTATGAATTAAATTTATTATTTGGAGTCTAGCAGTATACTAATAAAATGCTGTCGACTTTTGATGATTAGCAAAGTTGGTCAAATTGAAAGGAGTTATGGTCTTTTATATCCCATTCCACTTGGAATGTCCGTAAGTCGATCTTCTGTCTGAGATTTCGCGTCCGGTATATAACATGGATGGATTTAGACACAAATCGGCACATCATGACGACATATCCAGCGTTATACCGAGACCCGTACCTCAAAGGTCAATATCACGCTTTTAATCTGTTTGACAATATGTCTGAGATTTCGTGTCCGGTATATAACATGGATAGATTTAAAAACATATCGGCACATCATGACGACATATCCAGCGTAATACCGAGACCCGTACCTCAAAGGTCAATATCACGCTTTTAATCTGTTTGACAATATGTCTGAGATTTCGTGTCCGGTATATAACATGGATAGATTTAAAAACATATCGGCACATCATGACGACATATCCAGCGTAATACCGAGACCCGTACCTCAAAGGTCAATATCACGCTTTTAATCTGTTTGACAATACGAATATGTTTGAGATTTCGTGTCAGGTCTGTAACTTTGTTATACATAGATGAATTTCAAAAACACATGTCTCAATTGCTTTATATGGCAGGATGAAGTGTCATGCGTAAGACCCAGAGAACGGTACCTCAAAGGTCAATGTCACACTTTCAGTCTGTTTGAGATTTCGTGTCTGACATGGAGCGATTTTAAAATAACTTGGCATACTTTATCAAAATGTCATGACGATGTATCACGTGCAATTACCATATGTAAAGGTCACATAAAAGTGAAGGTCACACACTATTTCGTCTTTAAACCCTTACTTATAAAATATATCGTTATTTTCACACAACGCTTAGTGGGTATGTGGCACTTACCAGAAACATTCTTGATTTATTACAACATGTATATTTGTTTTAGTATTAAACATTTAAAAGACACAACATTTCGGTGTAAATAAAAACTGTATTTTATCTTGGTGTTTATGAAATCAAAAGAAGTTCATGAGGTCGACCCCATATCCCCACCCTCACTTCCCCTAGGTTGCCCCCTCCAGCCCACCCCAAAAATAATTGCAACGCTACTACGCGTATACCTATAAGAATCACGCCTTCAGTAGTTTTGGTATCATTGTCCGGAAATTTCCGATTTTCTACGAATATAGCCGAGATCAGATAAACTCAACCATTGAGGTTAGTCCACGGGTCTAACTTAATATAAATGACGGCGATAAAAGCGAGTTTAAATATATACATTTGGCGATACACAACGGCATTTTGCACGAGAAATGATCAAGATAGTCACAATTTATGCTAACTATTACACTTACTCCAAGTTTTTTTATTTGCTTTAAACCGATATAGCCAACTGGTTATGTCGCTTTATTTTGTTGTCGCACGAGCGACGTCAACCTTGAATCAGGTCAAATTGAAAACCTTCACAAATGATGCAATGTTTAAGCTTCATTTATGTCACTCATGTTTGCTTGATGATACCCTGAATGTCGCTGTTACCAATGTACAGGATATAAACATTATTAAGTCTACCTTTATCAATAAACGTTATCAGTACGTGTACATTTGTTATATTCGTTAAATATATTAAAACGCGGATCGCATTAAGTTCGTGATTCGAGATTTGGAGTTGATAACCGAACGTCCGAAGCTCGACTAAGACGTAGGTCTCTATATATTTTACTGGACCATACTTTATCTCCATTGTATTGTTTCTTTTTAGCTGAGCCGTGCCCTGTTAGTACATCCCGTAGCGCGTCTGAATATCAATCCAGGGATCGTGAGTTTGAATCTCCGCTCTGCCACAGTCTCCGTATTGATTGATGTGCTACACGGTGTCTCATTATCGTTTTCCTCTCCTCGCTGATTCAAGTGGGAAAGTTATCAGTTACTTGCGGAGAAGGGTGTGTTCGAGTTTGTTAACCTTCCAGAATCTCTGGAAAGAGCGGTAAGGTTAACTGACCGCATGTTAGCCCTCGGTGGTATACAGATGACGTTAAATATACAATCAATCAATCAATCAATCAATCAATCAATCAATCAATCAATCAATCAATCAATCAATCAATCAATCAATCAATCAATCAACCAATCAATCAATCAATCAATCATCAATCAATCAATCAATCAATCAATCAACCAATCAATCAGCGTTTCAGCTGAACTCAAGGCCATTGATATGACATTTACCTTTATCAAGGAATCTGATAAAGACAACGTGATTAGCTTTCAACTCTTAAAGCCATATACAGCATGATATATCTTAATCGTTTGGTAGGGATCAATTACTGTTTACTGATTATTTTGGCAAGCCATAGACAGCACATGCTATATTATAACAGTTAGTTTTATTTCCAATATCCAATAGGCACACAGGCCCATCTGGTACATGATGTATACACAAATATATGACAGACAGTGGTTTATTAATAATATTAAACAGTTACAATGTTATTTTCATGGTATAAATCATATCCAGTACATTTATATTTAAGCATGGGTAAAAATGGAAAAGGTGGTACGCACAACAGTAATAATATTCAAAAGTCATATCAGAAAGCAAATATAATGCAACATGATCTTACCTATCATAAATATTGTAATTGAAAATATATGTGAATCATACATATATGGCTGTATTTCTTATTTGAAAAGATCTCAGTATAAAAGTATTAAGTTTTTTTTAACTGTACTGTTGTTTTCTGAATTTAACAAATTGATAAACTTAGGCATATTGGGTCTTTCTCAATGATATTTATTAACATTTCTCAGATCGGAATATAGTGACACATTCAATAATAAAATGATGTTCATCCTCAACTTATAATGTACTCGGCATTTTCGTTCGCCAAATTGGTGTTCTAACTGGCCGTATCCAACGGCCTGCCTCTGCTTCTAATCTATGCGACGAGACTCGTAACTTAGCAAATGTTTTAATGAACTTTTCAGGTTTGATACAGTTTAAATAACAGAATAGCGATCATAAACTTACTATTAATAGATCTGGACCATTTTTGCGATTGATTACTCACAATAGAATTAACATGCGCTATAAAAATAGGACAGCATTTTCCAAAATTATAATTGATTTTCTAATAAGATAATGGTAAAGCATATTTTTATACACAATTATATCTTGAGGATAAACCAATCATCTATGTTAGTTAACATAAAGTGTTATCATAGTTTATTACAGTATAAGGTGTGCGAGGGTTCATACAATACAGCATGTGTGCGTAATATCTTAAGACTAATTATTATATAAGATAATGTACACAGCAGGTTAACTTATTTAAAAATACAACGACGAGAAAGTAAACGCAATGACTATTTGTAAGTTGGGATATTTTGTAAATATATAGTTTAAAGTTTATTGTAATATCAAAACAGGTTCGGTAATTTTTTTATCTAAATCATGTACTTTGTGGTTTTATAATTATTTATAGTTTCATATAATATTGGGTCCTCCGTGGCCGAGTGGATTTGAGGTGCTTCTGTCTAATGGCCGTTAACCTCTGACCGCAGAGGTCGTGGAGTCGACCTCACATTAGTCCAAATAGTATATTTGAGAAAGTTAGACAGATGCATGCAAAAAGGACGATGGTTCTATTCAGATTCATTCTGATGTCAACCTCCATCATTTCAACTGGATATGCAATAAATAGCCTGTATATTTAAAAAGAATTACGTTAAACCATTTATTTAATAAAGGGCATTATAACATAGTAAACATCGTACTAAATGACACATATGTTAATTAAATGTTAAATAAGAGGGAAACTTAGAATTTCTTCCACAGCATTTTTTCATTAATTATCTTTTAGTATTTTTCTTATTATTGATGGTATATTGTTTTATAAATTATGTAAACTAAGTTCACAAGTATGTTTATAAGGAAAATATAAAATAAACAATAATTCCTGTACATTGATATTGTTATAAATATAGACAGATGGACACTTGTCCAATGTTAAAGAGCAACTTCATTTAAAACAAATGTTCTCTGAGATGTGTTTATTGTTTCGTTTTAGCAATGAAGCTGTCGATTACTGTTACGAGTGTGCTATTCCTGTCAGGAGTTGGACAAGGTGAGCCCTATTACGTTATATCAGTCACGTTTATGCCGTCTCTATAAATAACAGTCGTTTAAATGATATATACAAATTAAGTATAATAAATGATAGCATCGAAGAAATTAAGGCACAATATGTATTACTCGTATAAAACTTTAATAATATAAAACAAATTGCAAATTATAAAATACTATTTATCATTGATAATCAAGTGTGTCTTGAAACATTACCAATGGAAATCAGAGGTAAGTCAATATCTTATACAAGCTTTAAAAAGAAAGAGACTGACACACGTTCAAATGATCTGATGAATAAAATTTACAATTTAGAACAAAATAAAATCTGCCAATCTCGACCAATAACTAAATTACAAAAAAGTTTAATTTTCAAGTAAAATAATACCAAAACTTGATGAAAGTGATGGAAGCTTTTTTACTAATCAAATAGATATTCTTAAAGACGCTCATCTTTTTATCAGCAAATTTAAGTAGAGATGAAATTCTGATAGATATAAATTAAAATAATGATTTTAAAACATACCAGATGAAATTCCTTAACTGACATCTAAAGAGTCAAATTCTATGGAGTGTTTAACTAATTTTGAGGAGGCTTCAATTACACTCGGTGCAATGAAAAATAGCAAAAGTCCTGGAATTTCAGGTTATAGTTGTCTAACAAGGTTTTCTAGGGGTGAAATAGGACATTTTGTAGAACGTTCAATAAATGCTGGTTTTAATAAAGGAAAAGTATCTGTTACTCAAAATGAGCCGATTATAACATTCCTGAAGAAAATAAGAGTAGATTCGAGATAAAAATGATATATCCATTATTTTTATTCAATTGTGTACTAGTATATGGAATTGCTTCCGGCTGTAAAGGAAATCACGTTAAAAGCTTTTTAATACTCGGTTCAAACAGAGTTCATTGCAAGCCGATATTTAGGAGAACATATGAGATTATAATATGATATAATACAGAATACGGAAGAAAAAATAATATATCTGGGTTATTGTTAATAATAGATTTTGAAAAAGCCTCTGAGTCCATCTCTTGATTTCATTAATACAGTTTTAAAAGATTTTGGATTTAGAAACTCCATGATATCAAGGGTCGCGGTTGTCATCAAAGCGACCCCTTGTTCACCGTATATTTTTATTTTAAATTCCGAAATCCTTTCAATAAAAAATAGAAATAATAAAAAAGTAAATGGCATTACCATCGGGGAAACAGTATATAAACTTTCGCAATATGCTGATGATACTTTGAACAGCTTTTCTTGTTAGGTCATATAAGTCTTTATGAAACGCTTAGACGTTGCTTCAGAAGTTGAAGCTAATAAGTGTAACGTCAAAGAAGTCGTAGATTACGAACGTCAACTCTACGTTAATTTTGATTAAATTTAAAAATAAACGTTCGTTCACACTTGATTTGATGTCTTATTGTACGATATAATAAGCTTATAACAATACATTGAGCCGATATCACTGAAAACCATAACAAAAAATAACAGTACACATTAGCTCACATGTCAAATGGTATGATTGAATCGAATATAATGGTAATCTGCAATACGTCTACATACATACATTTTACAAAGTCATATCGCGCTCCTCTAGTACTTTCTAAATTGACGGATGGTCGTCTAAATTCAAATTGAATGCTTTGATTTTTTTATTGTTTTCAATAACATAAAGAATCCGAACTCTCATAATTTTCTACAGTTTTACATCATAATTTTCAGTCTTTTCTTTTATTGCCGCAACCTTCTTTTTTGACATCATTTCCGGACGTCATACGTGTTTTTAAAACGATTTGGCTCCGTTTTCACGCTAAAATCGGTTATTAACTCGTACCACTTGATAATTTCTGCTACATCTCTCACTGAGTTTTCTGTTGACGCAAACTCGTTAACGTTTTCCCTAATGTACGTGTTAGACGATGGTAAGTAAAAACTATTACAATTACAAAGAAAATAAGATTATTTTTAATTTGGTATAAAATAGATATATTATATATTCAACAATATTAACAATATTTTATTCCCCGTTTTACCTTGAAATCGGCGTAAGCCTCAATTTCTGACGTCGCGTCTAAATGAATGATCAAATGTTTCTGAATATTCTGGTCTTAAAGTTAACTTTGACAAAACTCAAGTAGTATGGATAGGTTGTCAACGATATAGCTCAGAACTAATCAAAACAAAATAGAAACTTATGTGGGGCTAAACGGATTCAAAATGATAATGTAAAACCTTTAATGGATACCTAAATGAAATTAACTATATAAACTATATAACAAAATACTAATTAAAAAAAAACTAATTAAACTCCGGCAATGCAGATATATAACACCATTTAGTAAGACACCACATGGTGAAATATATGTCATCAATCAAGTGTGAGAAATTTATCAATTAATCAAATGGTTTAATCAAACAATACATAGATGGTCGTTGTATGGTGTTTAGCGTCGCTTTCAACAGTTTTTCAGTCATATCGCGACGGTGTCTACTTGAGACAGTCTTCTAAGCGCTGTCACACTAGAGTATCATGCCGCAGACACATGGTATGATACCCCACCCAGTCACATTATACTGACACCGGGCCAACCAGACCTAAAACTGTCCGCTAAATGCTGAGCGTCAAGCGAGGAAGCTTCTAGTACCATTTTTAAAGTCTTTGGTATGACCCGGCCTGGGATTGAACCCACGACCTTCCGCATGCGAGGCGGACGCTCTACCACTAGACCACGCCGCGGTCTTATATATAAATAGAGAATTAAATATGTTAAAATAAAAGGATTTTATTCAGCACTAAAATAACATTGATAACAACGAAAGGAAATTGGAAAAATATTAATGAAAAAAAAACAAACCCTTCATTTTGATGGCAAACAAACAGACAAAATGTGTTCTGGAAAGATGTCATTGAATCATTATATATTTATCAAAAAACTAAATAAACCTACAAAAAACAAACCACTTTCTCATGCACCACATTTTCATAATGAATACATTTTAATGCGAATAAAATTATTTTGTAAAATAGGGTGCAATAAGATCATTATTTATTTAATTGACTAAATAAAAAATCAATGGCATTTTTTATACGGAGCAAGAATTTATAAATATTAATTATATAAATACTAATTTTATTCAGTAAAATGGTATTATAAATGCAACTATAGTATTCATCACAATACAATATAAACAGTTTAACAACAAATGTAGTTATTTCACTGTTCCTTTTACTATGGCCAAAATCATTGTACATAAATGAGTTGTAAGGAATTATATAAAGTTTTGAATTAAAACAACTGCCAATCAACATTTTAACTTAAATGGAAATATCTCTATTAAATAGAACAAGAAACTTGGAATAATATTTACAAAGCACCCTTTAAAAATAACTGTAATAGTTCAATTTTGAATTTTAAGTTGGTTCCAAATTTTGAATTAACCATAGAATCTAACCAACAAAAACACCTTCATTCAATTAAGATTTAGTAACACGTGTTATGATTGCCGATAAATATGCTTTTGACATTTACGGCAACACAACATTGTCTTCAGTGGTTTCAAACGAAAACTATTATTATAACATAGCAATTATAGAAGAATTATTTATATTTTATATTGCTAACAACTATTTTATTGCAGACCTTTTATTTATCCTAGATGTTAGATGTTATATATTTTTCTACCTCTACAAAACGACGTAATGGTTCATTAACTGCAGTAGCATTTAAAAACGGAATCACAAATACATTCTCATCGTTAAAATGTATTGTTCCCAAAAAATACTGATATTCACACTTGTGAAACACATTGGAATAAATACAACAACAAATTCCTTCAATAAGCATTATGATACTGTTAAAACATACAGAAAAGATATCACGATCATCTCTCATAAAAGCAAATTAAAACTGACAGAGAAAATTGCAAGAACACACATATGTTCATCTGCATAGAAAATCAAACATTTTTTCTCTCTCTGTATTTTTCTTGATTTTAATATATTTACTATAAATTAAACAGCAAACAAATTGAAATAAAATCATCAAATGATTGAATTTTAATATATTCTGAATAAATAATATAGATTAAAAAAACAAAAACTTTTATATTCAACTATCAAAGATTGAAATTAAATTTGATAAGACGTACTTTAGTATAGCTATGGCCAGTTTTAGTTTTTTCTTTACTTCGTTTTCACATATATGATAACCATATTTCACATCCGAGACCATTTTCACATAAATTGTCGCCATTTTTGCATTTGAATATCATACCGTGCACGTAACACTATTAAACTGCGAAGGTCATTTACATCAAAACATCTTTACAAATAAACATCTAAATATAGCCTGTATCATTTGTACATACCTTCGTGAATTGGTTTAAATGATATTTCAGTTTTATCTCGCATAACTCTGCAGCTAATCAGCTGAAGTACTCAGTGGCGTGTTAAAAATAAAACGTCAAGTGCCTTGTAGAATCTCGGTCAAGATATAGTTATACGTTAACTTCGAACCACAGTACTCGGTCAAGTCCGCAGCGGTGGTCTAGGTGTACTCGAGCACACCACATTTCCGCAAGTAACTGATAACTTTCCCATTTCAATCAGCGGTGAGAGACGAATGACAATGAGACGCAATGTCGTTTATCAATCATCACGGAGACTAGTTAAGTTTAAACACATTTTATTTCAACACGGAGACTGTTGCCGGGCGGGGATTCGAACTCACAACCACTGGATTGATAGTCAGACGCGTAACCGACTGAGCTAATCGGGCCCGGCTCTACTTTATTGAACATACTGATATCCTTAATAAAGTATCGTGTATAAAATGTATGGTGCATATGTAATATTTCTCGATTTCTAAAACATGCTGTCTTCGTAACCATTGTTTCCGAAATTATTTCATGATTGCGTTTAATTTCATTCAGGAAATCCCATAGATGGCGCTTGGTCAGACTGGTCTTCGTGGTCAACATGTACCCGATCATGTGGATACGGTGTGTCATTTAGACTGCGAAACTGCACCAGTCCAGCACCAAAAGATGGTGGCCTCCCTTGCAATGGTACAATAAAGGATATCAGACACTGTAACAACATCACATGTCCAGGTACGTACATCATTGTTTTGCACACTTTGTACTGAAAAACTAATTATAAGAAACAATGTCAGATATTTTTCATAATATAAAATCGTAATATATCCCAATCCCTGATATCTCCCAAATCAGGTATATTTACCGCAAAGAAATACAAGGAATTCCATGCCTGTCCAACAATTCATAGCTATAGCCCCAGTCACACTGTTAGGTATTGAGGGCTAGGTATAACTACGGTCCCACCTTTACGTATTGCCAAGATTTTGCCCCGTTATGAGGGGTAATAGGTTTTACTACGTTTCTAGTAAGTTTCCACTACGTTGGGCAAGGTTTTACTACGTATGGCCCCGTCTGACAAACCGGGTATCAAAGCGGATAATTGTCATAATTTCACTAGGGATTGATACGTTTCACTATGTGTCTGGCACATTTCGCTACGTTTTACTATGATTCAGTGTTTTTTTACTAGGGATTACTACGAGATTGGCAAACCGGAAATGAATTTTTATGCGTTCGCATGGACAAGCCAAATAAAATCCTATCTGACTTCCAGAGAGTGATCAACTGCTAGAACTTCTAAAACTGTTACATGTTTAAGGTGTCCTGACGCCAGGGTGGTACCAGAGGGGGTAATAGAGGCACAATACCTCCTCTGCATGCCTAGCAATGATGGCCTCACACAGATGGTGTTGTGGGCGACCCTGAAGGAGTACATCAAGGAGTGATAGCTGACCCCGGTTACAAGGTGTCTCATGGTGATGGCCACCTTGAATCCAGGAGGTAGTGCCTTTCTGTACCACGTATCCTTGTTCTGCAGCCTGGGGGAAAGCCTGTCCACAATCTCACGGGTGGATCTACCCTCAGAAAGTTTTTGAATCCAGTCACATCTTCCCTCCTCAGATCCTCCATAAGTTGTTTATACATGTGTGTACTTGCCAAACTGGGATATGCGGCTGACCCGCTCCATAACCCAGATGGTTCTTTCCCTTCTTTGGCCTCCTCTTCTTTTCTCTTTTTGCTCCCACATGTAGAGAAGCATTCTATTATTGCAGCACATCTCTATTCAGAGTTAAGGCAGCATCCATCTGCTGAAGTTGACCTGCATTCATGAATGTTGTAAGTAGATTTTATAGATATCACTTCAACGAAGTGACTGTAGGAGATGGTGGCCATAAACACTCGATGTTGATACCAAGTCGGGGATGCCACCAAAAATGTAGTAAAACGTAGCTACTCGTAGTCATGCGAACTTATGCGAAGTAATACCAAGCCAAGCAGTAGTAGCCAATTAATTCTTCCGGCTTCATCTATAATTTTAAGCATGTGAATTTATACCTGCATAAAGTAAATTTTTATCGAATATTTTATACAGTTTGACATATGATTATGCCAAATGAAAAGGGTTTCGATCGCACTCTCCAACAACAAAATAATCTGCAGTATTTTGCAGAAGAGCTGCATACTGTTTACATGAGCGTATCTGAACATTTTCAATTTTACCCGAGTGTTGATGCCACCTTTACCTGTCTGACGAGTAGCCTAATATATGTTTTAACATACTATCAAATACTATCAAATAAATTAAAAATATCTTCCAGGTGACAAAAAATGAATGAACGTTGGTATCTAAAAACAGAAGATATTGTTTACCTTGAAGAGTCATCATTTCTTTATGTTTTGGCCATAAACGTTTTCGATTGAAATATGTACCGACATATTTGTAGAAAGACACTATTAATATTTCTATTCATTGTTCGAATTAAACCATTGAACTGAAACGCCAATGATTACGGCATATTTAGATTCATAGTAAAATCCCGTTAACTCTCGTTAATTTTGTAATGCGTTGTAAAGACTATGCACAATGATTGTACAGATCAAGTACTCCTGTTGTTGGAAATGGTGGACAGCCATAGACGTCACTGTGACGTTATTAAAACAAATTTCGTTTCTTTCATATAAGTTTAAGGAAATTTGGAATTGGAATATTTAAAATGATACACTGAATGATAAACATAACAACACCAATGTTGTCTAATCAGTAGATATTAATCTTAATTATTTATCCTGCCAAAATATTACCAGTAGAGCTAAGTACATTTGCATTATGTTCTAAACTTCGGTTGCAGACGATGATAATTTTACCACATGGTCCAGCTGGACGTCTTGCGACCAGACATGTGGTGATGGTAAAATGTTCCGGTTCCGTGACTGTGCAGACACAAATGGAGATGGGCTTAAAGCATGTATCGGAGATAAGACAGATATGACAACATGTAATAATGGCTCCTGTCCTACAGGTAATGGCTACTGATTTATTTCGATATGATATTGTCAATAAAATATGGCGAAATAAGAATGAGAGGCGATTTGCTCACGACGGTGAGCGGAATAAAACTATAAATTTGAAAAGAAGCGTTGATGACGAACATAATATCAAGAGTCTTGAACCAAAAGAAAAAAATGAACGGTCGAATGGAAGCATATATTGCAAAAAAAAGAAAAGAAAATAAACATTTTCGGAATTTTATTTCTGTCCATGCGAACTAATGTTAAATACAATACCTCTCGAGACACAGTCCCATAGCAACTAAACGGTATTCTAGTTACTTGTCATCATGAATGACTGATAATCAACCTGTGATTGAATGACATTACGACAAACGTTTCAAATAGTCTACCCCAGTCCCTAATATCTCCCGAACAAGGTCTAGTTACCGCCAGTGGAAATACAGGGAATTCAATGCCTGTCCAACAATTAATAGCTATTAAATGCTTACAAAACTGTGACACCATTTTAAATGTTCCTGAAGTAGCTGACAGATCAACGTGCTCGAATGTGATTAAATCTCATTGCTTTATAACGGACCCAATCGGAGGAGGTTAATTTTCAAAATAGAATGACTTTATTCACATGACCATTTGCAAGACCCCAAAGAATTTAGAATAGGGATATCGTTTCAAGTTTACATATCGGTTTTGTCATATTTTGGCGGATTTGCCATTACTAAATATATACTATTCGTTTGATATTTATTGATGATAATGAGATGCTTTTTATCCATTTTGATAATTATTTTATTTTTCAAGACATTCATTACAGCGTTTTATCCCAATACACTCCCTTTAAGCTTAAATTGCTTTTAACAACGCAGCTTTGAGCTTTTGACATTTAATATTAATCTGAAAGTTTATAGGTCTAAATTTTAGTATATTGTAAAAACGGTATTGTCAAACTTGATCGCTCCGTTCATTGATAACTCATTAATTATACAGTGTTTCCCCATACCAATGTCGACTAATAAGTAGAGTTTAACCGTACTTACTTAGCCTTCCAAAATATTATCAGTAGAGCTAAGTGCATTTGCATTATCCCCTTAGTGTGTAGTTTTATTTGGTTCCAGACGACGACGTTTTTACCACATGGTCCAGCTGGACGTCTTGCGACCAGACATGCGGTGATGGTAAAATGTTCCGATTCCGTGACTGTGCAGACACAAATGGAGATGGGGTTAAAGCATGTAATGGAGATAAGACAGATATGAAAACATGTAATAATGGCTCATGTTTCAAAGGTAATGGTTACTGAGTTTTTATTTTGAGTTTACATGTATTTTAGTAATTATGGCGAAACCATTTTTACATAACGTATTGCATTTTGTAAACCTTAATGCCACCGTTCTTCTATTGAATCAAACATGCCTGCAACAATTTAAGCGCCTGTTCCAATCGTTACATATACACAATCACTGTTTTATCAAGTTAGACTTCCGCACCTTATCATCTTCAAGTCTTTCTACAAGGTTGTACTGGGTTAAGCAATTTGTTAATGTTTATAAACTAAAATGTGATCTCTGGTAAAATGTCAGAATTGTAGCCCTTTTAACATCATACACGGCTGTTATACTTTTTCATAGCTATCTCTTTAGATGTTGGATTATTTCAGCCGGTTTTAACCTAAACATCATGACTGGGTTTTGGCCGTTGGAACAGTACGTATTCTTTTCCCTAAGAATATCGTAATAATTATATCAAGACTTTCAGCCGAATACTTTTTTAAAATTGAAATGGACATTCCAAAATATATATCAAATGCTATCCGTGTAATATGACGTACAATTCTTCGTTGCTAGACAATGATAGGTTCTCCGCGTGGACTAGTTGGTCGTCATGTGGCATGATACTCGGTGATTGTAAAAAGTACAGGCTGCGAAGCTGTGAAGACACAAATGGAGACGGGCACACAGCCTGTGTAGGAGATACAATTGAGTTCTATACATGCAATACTGGACCTTGCTTGACAGGTATATACTATCATGTCAATGTTGCTATGTTATCACAAGAACCTCGTGTATATGAACTATGCTCGGGCACAATAGATAACATTGACATTACAATGAGAAAGTAAGAAAGCGTTAGATCCTTCATGTGCTATGCATAGTATTGTACCATCGTTCTTACTCCGATGTATGATTTTGGCCTTCAGTTTTTAAACTTTCCGATTTCTAATATAAGTAAGAAGAAATTTATTAATCTTCAATTTAGTAAAGAATCCTTGGGTTAAAAATAACCAGCTCCAGTGGTTACATACTGTAAAACACTTTTTATTAGCGAGACGTTATTTTCGCTGTCATTCGCAAGTTTCAACCCTCGCGAATTCAAAGATTTCGTTTAAATTACAATCATGTCGAACTTCACTGTCCGAATGTTTAAAATATCCTAATAAAAAATGCATTTCCGTCGGTTTCACTTTTTGAACGTCGCGAATTCAACATTTCGCAAATGAATTAAATAGGAAAATTCAAAGCAAATTCGCAAAATAAATTGTACACGAATTTAAAGTGTTTTACAATACACATATTCATTGGTTAATCAACGCGGATTTTCCGCATCATATCTTTATAATATATGTTTGGATGGCTATTTGATATCCATTCGATCTGTTCTTACCAAAACGACTTGTCTGCTCTTTTGGTCTTTGATACAGAACGCATTCTTTATTTCAATCAAAAATATAATAATAACATCCAAACATTCAGTCAGAAAATTTCTCTCCATACAGGTCACGGACAAACTGTGACATATTTTCATTTTACATGGGTGGTTTATTGGACGAAAGAAATGCATATGGACCGAGAAGAAATAAATCAAGTGAAATAAATTTACTGGTCCATCCTTGTATAAATTAAAAAGATCATGTCTCTAGGACAAATCTGACTTAAATGCGCCGATAAAGAGTATTTCCTCCATCCCACGAGGCTGCACGTGCACGATTTACAACATGCAAATGTATAGGAACACCCACAATATAAATTTTCAATTACTCTGTGTATAAACAGGTTATGCATACATGTACCTAATACTCGTGACATTCATGCACATTTACGTAAGAACTAACATACCAAACTGCACCATATACGACGAGTAAAAAAGGTAATATAACAGTATCAAAAACATCAAAACATACCTGGATTCAAATGAAACAGAACAAGAAAATATGCAGCCAGTCCGGGACACAAGCCCGGAACTTTCGCTTACAGAGCAAATGCTGTCACGACTGAGCTAGCCGGGCAGATGAATATTTTTTTCCATATAGAATAAGTACACACTGTGACATATACATGTTAACCAGCCGTTTTAATATGAGGTAAATCGAATTTGTTTCGTTGACAGCTAACGATACGCTCTCCACGTGGACTAGTTGGTCGTCATGTGACATGACATGTGGTGATGGTAAAAAGTTCCGGATGCGTAGCTGTGAAGACAAAAATGGAGACGGTCAGGAAACCTGTGTAGGAGATAAAATAGAGTTCTCTACATGCAATAATGGACCTTGCTTGGCAGGTATATACTTTCATATAATGTTGCTATAGTATGACATGCAAACCGTACATACACTATCAATGTATCTACCAAACCAATATATTTGGTGTCAACAATAACTTATATACTATGGTTTTACATGCAACATATCTGGACTGGACGTACAATTTACATATATTTGCTATGGTAATTATGGTAAAAGTTATTTTTTATTATTATGTATATCTATTATGCTTAAGATTTTTTGGTAACTGGGTCCTTTGAATGTTGCGTGTTATGTTAGACATACATTTTTGTAGTTTTGATAAAACTCTTATTCTGATAACTCAATTTATCACATTGGACTTCTTTAGGAATATATATTCACTATTTGAAAATCAGATTTGACTACTCGACAGGAACAATTTACATGCATGCTTAAAATAATAATGTATGCAGTACGCTTTATGTTTGTTTTTCTTCAGGACACGTACGTAACGTAAGATTTGTGCGTGAAACTGTACCGGCCTTCAAGACCAGATCAGAGGATGGCTGATAAGGACTTTATTACAATCGTATTCATAGGACAAAAATGATCGAATAAGAATTGGACGTAATACATGACATTTACCCCGCGTGGTATTAGCATGATTATTTGTAATTGATTTGATTACAAGCTTCTCGATCTCATTGAAATCAACTTTAGCGTCATTACTCTACGCACGATAGATCTGACGGCCACACATAGAAGGTCACCTCAGAATAACCTTTTCACCAACCAATCAATATTTTGAAAGTGGAAGTAGAAATCTGTTTACCGAAGAAAAATCTATATTTAGCTATGTAATGTGGATTATCACGCGTTTATATTTGTTTACGACGAAAAATCATTAACGTTTATCATGGGCCATGATAAACGTAAATGATTTTTAGAAATTTTAGAAATCGGTGACGGAACCGGTACATTTGTTATTTATACAACATAGGACGATCACGATGACCGAATCTACACCCAGGAAACAGTACTATGTGATTGATTAGTGTCTCTCTATATATCTATCGACGTCATGTTTTAAATTTCAACGAGCTACGAATGTAACAATTAACCTGATTGGCTGAGTTGTTATGAATATTAATTACATAAAAGGTCAATTTGAGGTGACCTCCTATGCGTGGTCGTCAGATTTACAGTGCGTAGAGTATTGAAGCTAAAGTTAATATAAGTTTAAAGAGGTTGCAAGCTTCCTAACTTAGTATTATGATTAAAACAGAGCATTCTAGTAAATAGAACTCCGGCATATTGTTCCTATAAGAACCCTTTCAAACAAACAACACGTACATTTAATTACTTATTGAATAAACTGTACTTGGTACCCGTTCTTGATCAGGAAATCAATATACACTTATTTAATATTTAAACCAAAGTACTTGATGCACTGAAATACGGAAACGTTTATTGACCCCCCTTATATTTAAAATAAATAAATATGTCATTTTCAAAGCGTTATCTATTTACGTTCTAATATAATCTAGATCTATAAATCGTAGCTTTATCAACATGGTGACACATAATGAATTGGTAAATTAAGACGATAAAAATATTGCGATTATAGTTGTTGAAAAAAATAGCTTTTTTATATTTTGAATTTATAACTTGGTAATTTTCTGTCGGATATAAATACTTTAAGAAAATATCATGTCTTTATACTTGAAGTAATCTACATTTAAGACAGCTTTTACTATATTAATATATAACTCACAATAAAACCTTAAGCATTTATTTAAAAAACATTTAACATATATTAAAACTAAATGTTAAATTGCATAAAACAGATAAATTGAGGAAACAACGTTTAATATAATTGTCGCTCGTATATAATTACTGATCAATTGGTGAAGATAAATAATAAGCATGGACTGCATGGATAACTTTTTAGTTGTAAATATATATAAAAAAGAAATAAGATTACTTATATATGATACATATATACAATCACGTACAACATGCATTTTTGTAATATTAATATATAACTCACAATAAAACCTTCGTTTATGTATTATTTTGGTATATATAAGGGGGGTCAATATACGATTCCGTAGTAAATAGTAACCTTTACTAAATCATTTAATGTCCCATGCTTTATCTGAGACAAACCTTATTATTTCATTTAAACTTGATCATTGCTTCCCAAGGTTTCAGTACGGAAACGTGTATTGACCCCCCTATATTTAAGATAGATAAATGGCAATTTTTCAAGTGGCAAAGTAAGACGATATAAATATTGTGATTATAGTAATTGATTTTTTTATATTTTTTATATTTTGAATTTATAACTTGGTAATTTTCTGTTGGGAATAAATACATTTCACGCAAAATTCAAGGTTTTGTCAATTTATGTAAATGCACAGTGCGCCACTACGCCTTTCCGGATGTAGTGTCTGTCGGCTGCAATTCGAACTGGCGAAGCTTCAGAAAGTGGCGTAAAAACAAAGGCGTATGTTCCTTTCCCCACCCAATATTAAGGTGGAGGGGCAGCATATACTCTGCCCACCTCCCACTCCAAAACAAAAATAATTAAATATGTTTAAAAGTCACAAAATACAAACTATGATTTATCTTAAAAGCTAACTAGAGCACAGCATTTGTTGTTTTAATTATTATATCAATGTTACCTTCTGGGGGAGGCCGCAGCATCGACATAAACCCGCTTCCCACCTTCTTCCTCTTAATTAGTTTGCAGTGAATTGGGTTTACAACCCAGTGAAACAATGAAAGTTCCTGTTTAATACATCTTACAGTTTTTCATTCTTAATAAAAACGTTTAATAGCACCGTGAAAATGTTGGAGTAAATAACAACCAGCTTTCCCCTAGTACACTATAAAATTGCAATAATGCATTATTTGGCTTTTAAGATATCAAGATTTTTCAGGGGAGGTTCCTCTTACCCCCACCAGCAAGGGAAACTCTGGAATAAATGTCAACCATATTTTTTCTTGGAAACTCTTTAGAATGCAGCAGTTGGTGTTTAAAATACAATCTTTTCCTAGGGAGGCCCCGTACCCCGACCAGCAGAGACCCCACAATCTGGTATAAATAATAACCATTTTCCAAATAAAATCTATTATAATGCATTTTTGTTTTTTAAATATCGTTTTTGCAGGGGAGAAGCCCAATAGGTAATACCCTCCCTGATCTCCTCTCATGTCTTGCTCCCAATGCATGAGGTGACGGGTTTAAAACCCGGTCGAAGTTATTTTTTTAATACATTTAATGCCTTTTTCTTTATACAATATTCAAATATCACAAAATATTGGAGTTTTAACAACCACATCTTTATCTTAACAACTCCATTGAATACAACAGCTTGGGATTAAGATATCAAAATGATCGGATGGAGGCCCCCGTAGCCTCAATTGTGGGAGGGGATTCTTTCTCCCACACTCTCTTGCTAGGTTGGTCTCTCAAGTAATTGAAACGCTCTTACGCCCATGAAAATTTAAATATGATACATATATATAATTGCGAGAAAATAAACTTTGCATTATTACTATATAACTCACGGTAAAACTTGAAACACAAGCCATTTAACATGTATTAAAACCAAATGTTAAATTGCATAAACATTATAAATTGAGTAAACAACGTTTAATATATTTATCACTCGTTTATAATAGTCGATCAAATGGTGAAGATAAATAATAAGTATGGACTGCATGGATAACAATTCAGTTGTAAATATATATAATCACATGAAACATGCATTTTTGTAATATTAATTTATAACTCATGATAGACCCATCAATTATAAATTATTTTGGTGTATATATATAGGGGGGGGGGGGGGGGGGGGGGGGTCAATATACGTTTCCGTACAAAACAACTGATTGACAGTTTATTTAGAAATAAAATAATATACAAACATCATTAATTGTTGATAGATTGTTGCTGTTTTTTCAATTCAATGTTTATTATTTTATACCTGTAAGGCTATAGCCGATCACCTACCACAGATGTAACCACGTGTCCGTACAATATGTAGAAGTTTACTGGATCCAATCACTTTTATATTGTACAGTTTAAAATTCAAGATGTCGACTAAAAAAGAAGAATAATCTTAGTAGAAATTTCAACGATAAAAACGAACAACCGAACAAAATGTTCCGCATGACGGTAACGTTGAAAAATCCGAATATCTGTAACTGCAACATCCTTCGTCTGCTGCATTGAACTCGCGGTTTATTTACTTGATTTTTCTATACTCTTTTGATAAATTTCTTTCAGAATGAGATATAGAATAAAGAGATAATTTTACAGTGTTTTGTACAATATTGGAATATATTGTACTCGTACGTATTGTGGTGAAAACCATATTGGACTCGGCGTCTCGTCCAATATGGTTTACGTCACAATACATACTCGTAAAATATATTTCCCATATGGTACAAAACACTGTAAAATAACCTTATATTACTTACTGCGTTCCATCACGTCTCAAAAAGGAACCCGGCAAACACCCACGCTTTTCTAGACCAGCCATCAACTGTATTATTAAATAAGCGTGAACATGTCTAAGAGTGAATGGCCTTTCATTGGAAACTCCCTTTAATATACCACTTGAGAATGTGTAAACGTTCAATTACTCCCGCGATATCACTTACTTTAGTTTCCAATTGAGGGGAAATTTGCCTAGATATCGTACAGAATGATTGACATTCTACATTATTTCAAGTAATTTGCAGGCACACCTTCTTGGATATACAATAGAATATACAATAAAGTTTGATTGTGTTTTATCTTGATTGAAGAAACGTTTATTTCGTATAATAGTATAGTAAACACCAAACAACGTACATCTTTCTTACAGGGTAAACTCTTACGGGTCATAAAAAATATGTATGAAAAGGTGAAGTCATGTGTTAAAAGTTGTAACAATTTTTCTGACTTTTTTGAATATTCGATAGGTTTACGTCAAGGGGAGGTAATCTCGCCTATTTTAGTATCTCTATTCATGGAAGACTTAGAACTGTATTTGCAAAATAAGACTGATTCTGGATTATTGATTGATGACATAGTATTAATAGTATTGCTTTTTGCCGACGATATGGTAATTTTAGGCAAATCACCAGAAGAGTTACAAAATAACTTAAACAGTTTACATACATATTGTAATATTTGGAGTTTGGAAGTAAATAGTTCTAAAACAAAAATTATGGTCTTTCGAAAACGCGGACGTCTATTACATGGCGAGAATTGGTCATATAATGGGCAAAATGTGGAGGTTGTAGATGATTTTAATTACTTGGGTACCATTTTTAATTATACTGGTAATTTTTCATTGAATAACGAACATTTAGTAGGTAAAGCTCTAAAGGCTTTAAACGTTTTATTGATAAATTGTAAGAAAATACATTTAAAACCCAAAATTTTGTGTCAGTTATTTGATTCATTTGTTGGATCAATATTGTGTTATGTTTCTGAAATATGGGGTTTCACTAAGTCCAAGGAAATTGAACGTCTTCATTTAAAATTGTGTAATGTTAAGAAACTATTAAATGATTATGGGTTTTCTTACTTATTTACAGATGCTTCTTTTGATAAAAAAACATTTCCTTGTATATTCAAAAAGCGTGTTATTGATTGTTTTATCCAAGAATGGTATGGCTCAATTAACAATAGTCATGCTATAGAAGAGTATAAATATTTCAAAAGTAGTTTTGCATACGAACAATATTTAGATATTCTCCAAAATGATTTAAGATTGTTTGTTACTAGAATTAGATTATCAGCACATACTCTTAGAATTCAAACAGGTCGTTATGCAAGAAATCACATTCCAAGAAATAAGAGATATTGTCTTTGTTGTAACACTACTGAGGTAGAAGATATATACCATTTTATTTGCATCTGTCCTTGCTACAGTGATTTTAGAAAGAAGTATATAAATAAACATGTTTTTCAAAGACCGTCTATGTACAAGCTTATGGAATTGCTTAAAACAAATGATAAAAGTATTTTAGTCAGTTTTGCTCAGTATATTAAGAAATCTCTGAAATTAATAAACAGCATTTTAAACGTTTAATAGTTTATGTAAATATATTGAATATTTTTTATCTATTTTTGGAAATTTATGTATTAATTAACAATATATTTACGTGATATTATGTATTGTAAGTATGTTATTATGACGATGTATTTATGTACAAGTCTGAAATAAAATATCTGTTCTGTTCTGTTCTGTTCTTATATTTCTCAAATATGTATTACGTTTGTTCTGTTAATTCACCCAAGGATGAGCTTATTGGCTATAGTGGGAGAGACTTTGCATGACTATTGTATTTTTCTTGCCTGACCCCAAGATGTGCGAAAGTCATTCGCCCTCCTTTGATATATAAATTTGATACGGGAAAGTGATCATTTCTTGATCAATTTCAGATGGGAACGAGAGTGTAGGTGATTAGCGCATTCTGTACATTATTAATCATTTTTATTGATTGATTGATTAATTGATTTATTTAGCATAATTTGTATGCCATCGAGGTCTTACAGACGATAAGTTAACCTAACCATTGGTTGTTGGGATTCTGGAAGGTTAACCAGTACTCGAGCACACCCCATCTTTGCAAGTAACTGATAACTTTTCCACTTGAATCAGCGGCGGAAGACGAATGATAATGTGACGCAATGTCGTATATGTAACATCGCGGAGATTATGGCCGAGCGGGGATTCGAACGCACCATTGTAGTGACAGGCAGACGCACTAACGACTGAGCTTATTTGGCCCGACTTATCAGTTTAAGCAGTTTGCAAGATCGTACGAAACCATTTCTTTGATGCAGACTCCTTTCAGATACGGATTGGCTTAATATTTATTAAACTATTGAAAACAGAATGCTGCAATCTCACCAGTTTATGATTTTACTCTCAAAATCACATCGATATCAAAAGTTAAATTGGATGACATTATTGTGTTTAAACAATAATTAACAGCAAGTCTGCCACAATTCTTAGTGTGTACATATATTGGAAGATTTTATTGTGTTTGAACAATAATTAACACCAAGTCTGCTACAATCCTCAGTGTGTACGTATATTGGAAGAGAATATTGTGTTTGAACAATGACTAACACCAAGTCTGCTACAATATTCAATGTGTACGTTTATTGGAAGAGATTATGTGTTTGAACAATAATTAACACCAAGTATGCTACAATGTTCAGTTTGTACGTATATTTAATGGAGAGTCAAGCCATATTTGCACATTTTAAATCAAATAACACAATATACCTTATATATAATATACTTTATAGTTATTGAGTGACTCAAATATCTGCGCAATAATAATAAATTATTACATAATATTATGCATGACTGGATTAGTTTTTAAACTGGAAAATATAATGTTATTGTAAGTATAAATTTGTTTATCTCATTGATATTAAGGTATGTATGTTTAAGATTTAATTTATGAACAAGTACTTTTTTATTCATAATTAATAGATGAATAAACTGGTAATATATTGTAACAGGACTAGAAAAATATATGCAGCCAGTCCGGGTCTCGAATTCGGGAGCTTTCGGTAACATGGCAAATGCTTTACCGACTGATCTAGCCGGATTGCTGACATATGTATCTCTCATTACACACTATATTCCTCCACAAACCTGATTTTCGTCCCAAAGTTTCCATAGAGAGCAAATAATCATCATATGTGAATGTTTCTCTGCATATATATAAGTGACAGTTTCACATTAGGTGTCCATGTAACAGGACGAAAACCATATGCAGCCAGACCAGGACTCGAACCCGAAACCTTTTGTTTAAAGGGCAAATAAATAAGATCGGCGGGTCAAAATTTGTTCAAACTTCATGTAACAATGTTCACACCAAATTTTGTAAAAATCTGTCGATCGGTTCGGAGAAAATGTCTTTCAAAGTTATAATAATCGGACGGACGGAGGTACTGACAGACAGACTGACAACGGCCAAAAACCTAATCAGAATCGCTATCTTGAACCTAAGCTCAGACGGGGCAAGAAGAACGTTTATTGGAAACATAATACCGAAAGTTGTTTTTATGTCGGCAATTATTAACGATCAATGGACATGTTACTCTGCATACAAGTTAAAAACAAAGTCAGCGATAACACATGCCAAGTTAAGAGCCTTTAAAATGTGATGCAATATTTGAGATTATTTTTTTTATATATCAGTAATCTTTGTTTGATGATACATGGCATGCCGTACCTTGCACGTCAGTGTTGCCAATCTAGACAGAGTTTCAACATTACGTGTACATTCGTTAACTTAGTTATGATATCTTAATTTGAAGTTTAAAAGTCTACGTCTACTAAAGGACTATAGATATAGATAAAGTTTTAAACATGGAGTCGCTATGTATAATTCTAATATGAATGGCATTAAATAATCATATGTATTTTTATTATAAGTTACTTGCAGAAGGACGATGGTTCTACTCCGTCTGAGGTCTTTTCCACCAGTTAAACTGAACATTACCTCCATATAAGTCTACTGGTTACTTGTGGAAGGAAGGTTGTTCAATTCAGATTCATTCTGAGGTCTTCCTCCGCCAGTAAAACTGGATATGCCATATACAACCGGAAAATGACGTTAAACCCCATTCAAAAAACAAAACAAAAAAACACACAAAATTATTGTATGTTTGTATATTATGAGGAAACAAAAAAAAAAAGAATATATATACGGTAAAGGTTCGACTACGACCAAGGTATCTAAACGTTAATTTCAAACAGGTGTTTGTTGACAAATAAGTGGTCTTCTCTTTCTGATAGATAGCTATATACACCTTCTGAGCAGGCAGAAAACGGGGATAAACGAAGCTGGCTCGAAATCACGGCAATCCGAAAACATTCAATAAGTCGAATCAAGTAGAGCAGTGAAAGTATCCAGACACCCACGTCAATGAAATGCCGAATATACTCATATGCGGTAGAATTATAATGTAAATGATCTTCACATTTCATCTCAAAATTTCATGTATAATTTTAAATATGTGAATCGATACTTTCCAAAATATATAATATCATTATAAGGAACTGATATCAGACCAGAGCAGAGCAGATAATTTATTTCAGACACGTACATAAATACATATCATGTAAAATGTATTGTTAATTATGTCATAATTTGTACCGCCATTTTCCATTAACATTTTTGGTAAATTTATTTATTTCTTAATATCAATTTCGAAATAATGCATGAAATAATTTTTAGTCGTAAATTCCTAAAAATAAGAGGATGAACAGATTTATCAAATATCACGTGTATTGGTAGCATTCAAACCAACTTAGTCTAGTTTATAAACTGTCTAAATTTTTCTTTGACTATCTGGTTAATATCTATTCTAAAAAATAAAATGAATTTCCGGAGTAACTTGATTATAGCACAATGTAGTTTTATAATTACGATTTTGCCTCGATCTTGTAATGAATAAAATGTCAACAGTGAGTAAAAACAAAATCTACGGAAACAATAAGTTGTAATATTGCTCGAAATGACAACTTTCTCTCTGATTTCTTTCTTTTCTTTGCGAATCTGCAAATCTGAAAACAATCTCGCGATTGTGTAAAATTGTATTGACTTGTGTACTACTAAACGTTGGTGGAGGATTATAGGAAAATGACCGGAGTGATTTCCGAACACACTATATAACATAACACATAATGGTTGAAGTTCTTTGTTTTGTACATTTTTAAAATAACAGTCAATAAGGGGTCTATAAGTATGCATTTTTGAAGTTTGATGTATATCAACACCAGATAGACCAATTAAAACAACCTGATGTGCAGCAATGGCGCCCTTTTCTACTTTTAATCATACAGTTTAAGGTGATTGGGGGTTCATACAATACATAATGTGTGCGTAATGTATTGAGCGTAATTGTACACGATAACTAACCTACTTCAAAACATCTGCGACGACGAGTAAAAAACAATGACAAATCGTAAGTTCGCACATTTTGTAATGTATTATTTAACAGTTGCTGTTATTTTTAAGTTCGCTTGATAGTTTTTTATTCTCTATCATGTTCTTTGTGCTTTCACAAAATTTTGTACTTGTATATAACAGTGAGCCCTCAGCGGCGGAGGTGCACAAGGCGATATCATTTTAATTTTAACAACTGAGTTCGTGGGTTTGACTCCAGCTTGGTCAAAAAACTTTATTTGAGATGGAAAAGGGTAATGTTGTAATTCTATTAGATCTGCAAAAAAATTTCGATACTATAGATCACACTGTTCTTCACATGAAATTCCAGGCATCAGAGGTCGTATTCATTAACCATTCTCTAGAATATTCTAGACTTGAGCTTGAAAATCCAAATTTTAACTTTAGATATCTAGTATACCACGATAGATGGAATGATTGTAAGAGTGTTTTTAATTATATATCAGGTGTCTCTATATGCTTGCAAACATTGGTCTCAAATAATTGTCTTTAATTGTGTTTATTCAAAATTGATTCTTGAGTTCAAGTCTAAAAATATTCTTGATAATGGTTGGTGAATACCACCCAAGGTCTAGCCGAAGACTTTAAGTATCACCTTTCGGACATACAGCAGCTTGTTGATGTGTCTGGGGCACATTCTTAAATTCCCCTACCACATGTGGAGTGCTGTAAGGGTCAACGCTTTGACCATTATTGTTCTTGATTGATGTATTTGACATGTCAGTTGTGGTTAAAAACAAACTACTGTTGTATGCAGATGATTCTTGTATTATTGTGTCAGGAAAGTGTAAGTTGCATGTTGAGAAGGTTCTGACAGAGGACTTACATATTGTTAATCAGTGGCTAGTGGACAATAAATTATCCCTGCATTTGGGTAAAACTGAATCCATCTTTATCAGTTCAAAATACAAATTAAGGTCTGCCTTAAGTCTAAATGTATCTTGTAATGGAACAGTGATCGAACCCACACTTTCAGTTAGATATCTATGTAAAATATTGGATCAGGGTTTATCTTTTGATGCAATGGCTCATTCAGTTTTTAAGAAGGCTTATGCCACGTTGAAATTCTTATATCATAAGAAGGATTACCTTACACATCATATCAATAAACTCCTGTGTCATGTATTTGATTCAATGTCACTACGACCATGCATGCTTTATGGTTCTATGGTTTTGAAAAATAAACTGCAGACAACTCAGAATAAGATTTGTGCAAGACATGGATCCTAGAGCACATATTGGATCGGAACATTTTCAGTCTGTTAACTGGTTACAAATTAACAAACGTGTTGATCAGATTGTATGTTTCATGTGTTTAAGATTAAAAATCTGAGTTAGCCCCTGGTTGTATGGAAAACACTTTACTCCATAAAACGCTGTCCATTCTTAATGGTCAAGACAAAGTCACAAGGGTGTTTATGCTGTCCTTATGGTTAAAGGGTTTGTTTGGATCTAAGTCCTTCTGCTTCAGATGATGTATTTTGTGGAATATTTTAATTGCCAATATTCTTCAGATTGAGAAACTTTCTTGTTTTAAGGCTGCTTTTAAGCCTCATCTGCTCGATAACTTATAGTTTTAAGCACATTCTGTGTTGTTTTTATGTAAATGCATTATTGAAAGATATATTTTGGAATAGGGTGTCTTTTTAATAAACTATTTCTTTTATAACAAACCAAACTTTTAAATATAGGATTTAATGTAATTGACATATTTTAATTAAATAATTATATATAGTATCGTATCATGTACCTTTTAAATCTGTGATATTCATTTAAACATGTGATACATTAAATTAACTTGTGCAAGTTACAATGTAAAGTGATATATCTCATCAACTTAATACTGGTATTGCATGTGATGGTCTACTTGATTCTTAATAAGTAAAAAGTGCAATTAATTTTTATGATAATAAAGGTTTTGATTGATTGATTGCCTCTATGTGTCATGCTAACAACATAAAGGTCAACTTTAATGCATTATCCTTGGTGGTAGTTTGCATGCCAGTGCTCACTACTCTGTCTGTCTGTTTGTCTGTTAAACAAAACTAATTACATAATACATAACATAGTTATTATAATATTAACTAACACATGTTGCTTACACATTAAAACACAGGAGCCGTCCCATTTCCCCTCCAGTATGTTTTCATTCTTTAACATTTTATGTAAACTTAGTTTAAGATCAGTTGCAAGTATGTTTTAGGAAAACATAAAAAGATTCATGCCTGTACATTGATATTGTTTTAAATAAGACAAGAGATAATTACACGCCCAATGTTATACCATAAAATAATTTAAAACAAATGTTGGACTCTGTGAGACTTTAAGGTTTTGATTTTACAGTGAAGCATTGGTTCACAGTCACGCTTGTGCTGTCCCTGTCACGAGTTGGACAAGGTGAGTCTAACCACGTTATATTAGTCACGCTTGTTCTGTTCTTGTCACGAGTTGGACAAAGTGAGTTAAATATGTAATATAAGTCACGCTTGTTCTGTCCCTTTCAAGAGTCAAATAAGTTTGATTTAATCATGTTTTATAAGTCATACTTGGAACAGGTAGACAAGGGTGAATATTTATTTTCACTATTCTTCATGACACTCTTTGGTAGCATGTGAAATTCAGCTTTTTCAGAAGGTTTTTTTTTGTAAACATATCCACAATGATCTTTTAATCATCCCTACTAGTAAATGAATTCAACAAGTTGGTGAGGCTGGGACTTTGATCGGAACACAAGCATTACCCTTGTACGGTCGTAGAACAGCACTTTCATAAAAAAATTAACAAGGGTCGCATCTCTTGTTTTCAAATCTAATCAACCCACTTTCAGCGGCAGTCTTAACCTACAATAGTTATCTGCTGTAAAAATTGAATGTTGACCTCAGAATTATTTCAAGGTTTACAATTAAAGTTTAATGTCATATTAGTATATATGCTGTACTGTGTTTAACAAGTGTTCAGACCAATCCGCTTACAACATGAAAGCAGATGAAGACAAAATGAAGTGGTTCAGAAAGACTCGAACAAAACTTGGGAGGTGCACACACACACACGACTAAGTCATCTGCGTCCTTATGGTGTTTTTCAAACTTAAACAGGTGCACGTAACACTATAAACATGTAAAAGACGTTTTCACACATTTATCAATAACTTAATCAAATAAACGCCTAACTATAGATATCATTATCTATGCATATCTTCGTAAATCAGTATTTCTATCTCGCATACTTCTGCAGCTAATCATCAGGTACCTAAATACTCATAGCAAAATATACAACATCAAGTGCTAGGTAAAAAATCGGTCAAGAGATAAAGTTTATGTTAACTTCGAATCCAAGTACGAGTATCGGTGGTTGATTGCAGTCGTTGGAAAAAAAATATAAATATTCAAATAAGAGTGTTTCCAGCTAGGCTACTATTATTGGTATTAAACTTGGCTTTTTTCCAACAGTTTATTATGATTTGCTCAAACACTTAAAATCTTAACTCAGTTTTAACTGTCTATTATAATTTATTTTCAATATCAATGATATCATTTGTAGTTGTACTATCAACCAGTCTAAAAATGAAACACTTAAAAATCACACAATGTTTGCCTGAGAGTTTGGACGTCGTTGCATTTTACATTAGCATCCTAAGACGTTCGCTTGACGTAACGAGCAAATCACGAAATCACGTGCAAACGGCATGATTTTCAGTGTTTCATTTTAATTTAAATTCAAATACATGCAAAAACTAGCATGAACACCCCATATTTGTATTCAGTAATATAATATAACAATGAATCAAGTTTAACTTATGTGAAATTCAAGAACTTGTACCAGAGCATGTTTTGAATGCGTGAACGTTGAAAATTTGTTGTTTTTAAACTAGCATTTAAATTCATATAGTCGTAATGATTGTATGTAAAGGTTAAACAATTTGCGTTTTATCTGCAAAGAAAGTTATAATACATTCAAGGGAAATGAAGAAAGTAATTTAAAAATGTATATTAAAAACAGATATTTGAATTAATAGTGATAATTTTATAAGAAAAATTCGGCGAAAATCATTCGAAAAATACGCAACGCTACGGGGCACTTAACGAGAAACTGCGGATGAATATTAAACACCACAAAGCTTAAACGAAAGCTGAGATTTCATAGTAATAGTGTACTTTTTTGATAATTTGCGCAAGAAGTCTAATAGAAACAATACGAGCTATCTTATTTATATAAATAGGTTTGTTAAAAACCTGATGGCGAGGTAGGGTTGTTAATATTTGAGAAACAAACTGACTCTCTCCTTAATAACGTACTACATGTACATAAAATGTTTGTAAAATATATGACATATTTGAAGCAAATGTCTTTAATTTAAAAACAAATTCACCGATCATATACCCATTTTTAATGAGGTCATGCATTTTATTACCGTTTTTTTCGGCAGCTGTGTTATTCTTAACTATATGTTTATCCAGCAAATCCAATAGATGGCGCTTGGTCAGACTGGTCGTCCTGGTCAACATGCGACCTTTCATGCGGAACAGGTATGTCATTTAGACTGCGCAGCTGTGCTAGTCCAGCCCCAAAAGATGGCGGCCTATCTTGCAATGGTACAAGTATAGACATCAAACACTGTAACAACAACACATGCCCAGGTACGCTATACTATATCATGATAATTATATAGCGAACATTATATAACGTGTCTTGCACCACATGTATTCCATGTTACATTGCATACATTTCTTCATACTCGGTAACGATACACTCTCCAAGTAGGTCGTCATGTGACATGGAATGTGGTGATGGTAAAAAAGGATGTGTAGCTGTGAAAACACAAATGCAAACAAGCACAAAATAGATTCCGAAATATGCAATAATGGCTTTTGCTTAACAGGCATATTCTATTACGTAAATGCTACTCTGCTACGACATTGACTGTGTATATTCGGGCTATATCGGGTCAAACAGATAACATTATACCAGCAAGCATGAACGTTTTAGAACTTTCAATTGTTCAACCAGTTGTGTGTTATCCATAAATATTTGTACCTCTGTTTTCACCAATGTGATTTGTAATTTTGGTTTTAGCTAAAGCTAACCGATTTCTTATATAAGTGAGGATTTTGTTGGATTAATTCGTTTGTTAACATTAAATAGGTAACTTATAAATGTTGGTCGAGAATGGATACCATGTGTCCTTCTGTATTTTTTCAAACAATATATTTAATGCTTGTGGCTATAATATGAATAATGACAAGTGAAAGCTGCCGTGATTACGCACGCACGCACGCACGCACGCACGCACGCACGCACGCACATGTATGATATTCCCTTCCTGTTTATGACCTATAAAATGTGATATAACATGCACTTTGGCATTTAGTACAAAAGCTGACCGTACAGAATCAATATATATATGCAGCAAAATTATAACTTTTAATGAAACAAGCTTTTTTAATAAAGCAGTACATCAATATAATGTATGACGTGCATGTCATATTCTTAGAGTTCCGAACCATTTACAGGTGACCCCGAAGGCTCAACCTTCCAATCAGTAGCATGTACCGTATCCATGAGTATATGCTCTGTACTACGTGGGCAGACATCAAGTCTGATTCACGTAAATTGTATAAATGTCTTTTGCAGTTGTATTATTTATTCAACAGTTGGACAATGGTCACCGTGGGCCGAATGGTCACAGTGTGATAGAAGCTGTGAAAATGGTATCCAGGTTAGGGCCAGACAATGCGTGTACGACGATACTTGTACAGGAGCAAAATCTGAATTCCAATCCTGTAATACAGATCCGTGCCAAAAACCGCCAACTGGTCTGTGGAAATAATATTTCATAATTATGTGTATTTATTACGTTTACGAATTTTTGGTAGTTGTGACCTTTAAATATTACGTCCTTTGTTGGACATACAGTTTCTAAGTTTTGGTTCATGCTTAAATTTAAGTTTTAAAGTATTTAATTATATACTTAAATATGTTTATGAAACAGCAGCCTGACAGGTTAGTAGCGCTATTTATTTTTGAGGAACATGCTGTTTTTATACTTAACAACATATCTACCAAATAAATTGCTCGAATTTAAAAACTAATTCTCTATTTATTATATAGTTATTACCCTTTTTAATATTGTGATGCATCTTTATTATCATTATGTCGGCAGCTGTTTGATGCTTTATTCAATGTTTAATTTAATTTTATTTAACATATCAAATAGACGGCGCCTGGTCAGACTGGTCACCATGGTCAGCATGTGACCAATCGTGCGGACGCGGTGTGACATTTAGACTCCGCAGCTGTACCAACCCAGCCCCAAAAGATGGCGGCCTACATTGTGATGGTACAATACTGGACATAAACCGCTGCAGTAATGGCACTTGCCCAGGTATGTTCAACATGACAGTGTAATTGTGCCATTCAACGTTTTCATTTAATGACAGATATTTGTAGACCCAGTCTTAATGTAAAGTCCACATTTGATCCTTGTTTTACAACATGGCAAGAGTTTGTTAAGGAGTGAAGCGAAAATGGAAAATGAAGTAATTAAAAATCAGGTTACGTGTTGTCTTTTGTGGGAAAATAGGTTCAATAGAGTAAAATATCAGATCATGTTCTGTAATCCTATCAGAAGACTCAAGAAAGATGCCCACAATATATGACCAGGTTCTCCTACTAGAGTAATATATTATGTTATACAATACGGCAGCAAAAACATGACACGAGTGAGAACTGCGTCGCTTTTGTTGGTGAGCATTACTGAAATATCAAGCTACAAGACACGCATCGTTTTTGTCGGCCAACATAAAAATAACATATTGGACCGTGCCAATGACTGAAAAAATATCGATGCACCTTGGAAAAGCTTGGAAAAGCCATAATTCTCATAATGTTTTCATAATCGAAGTAAAATGAATAAATATAGTCTTGGTACGCAAGATTGATGATGTAAAAGTAAAATATATAAGATAACAAAATCATTTGGATCGTGTATACAGCACACCTGTACTTACAACACGTGCGTGAAAAGGTTCAGCATGCGATAGCTTTATCATCCCAAAGGAGTATGTGTATGCATCATCATAACAACACAAAATCAAAGTACGTGTCGAATTTACAGCCTCAAAATAACATGCAAGGCTAATGTTGAAACAATAAAACATATCTGACATAAAGAATCAATTGGACCTTAGTACACAGGTTATAAAAAACATATGTTTGAAAATGTTAAGCATTTGTAAATAATGTGTTGTAACTTTCCAAATAGAAATAAAAGATGTTTAATTGGCGATAGTTCATGATTGCTTTCTGATGTAAACATAATTATTATTTGAAAATAAAGACTAATTCTAGTTACGTAAAACTGACTGATAATCAGTTTTTCACAATCAAAATGTTAAGAAAGGAATACACACTATGTATCATCAACATAGTATTCATAAAAAAGAACTATTTTTCTACAAAATAGTCAAACAGATATGTTAACAGAAATTATATCTTGTTTGGTTAAAAAAATAAATAATTACCATTTCTTCCAAGTTCCAGTATTCCAATACCGACAAATTCGTACGAAATTGAACTTGCTTGTTCCGCTAATATTTGTCCTTGATAACTATGTGCACCGCATAACAGATTTCGTGCATTTCGTGCTTCATCAAATCTAAGCAATTATGAAACATCCTTCATTTTCTCTTTAATTTATAGAATGTTCTCTATCAATCTTAACGAAGAAACCTCATGATCATTTTTACAACTACGATATATGCTTAACACCAGCGTTATTCTTAAGTATTGCTCTACTAAAATGCTATAAGTTTAATACATTCTCAACATGTTTCGCTCATGACTACTGACATTTTCAGTTCTTTTTAAACTTGCCCTCCATTCCCCCGTGGATGGTTCATTCAAAGCTGCTTTAGCGTCATTTTAATATATCCGTTATATTGATAGCAACAATGCTAATAACACAGTAGATGTATATACCACTATCTAACTATCAACAATGAAAAAACAATTTTACATGGCTGGGTACATTTATTATAGGTCCATACTGTGACAACCACTTTTCAATTTGATTAATAGTCAATGTGCTCAATAGCCTGTTCCATTGGTTACACATTCAAATTTCCTGATTAACCAATGTAGATTAATACAATATATCAACTTCAAGTCTTATTTCTTGTAAAACATTTGTATTTTCAATGTGATATTTCTCATAACTATCTATTCGGTTGCTGGATGGCTCTGGGAAGTCTCTTCAGTCTGTTATAACCAAATCAACTAGACTGGGTTTTGGATTTTGGTACAGATACTTATTTTCAAAGAATTTTATAATATTCACATCCAGACTTTCAGCTGGGAATGTTCCATGTTTAAATGGACAGCTGACATTGTAATAATAACCAGCTAGTATGAAAGTATTTATTACGTAAACATGCTAACAGCGTAAAATGGTGAAATGTTCTAATTGCTTTCGTTGAAAGGTGACGACACGTTCTCCACGTGGACTGGTTGGTCGTCATGTGACATGACATGTGGTGATGGTAAAAAGTTCCGGCTTCGTAGCTGTAAAGACACAAATGGAGACGGGCACAAAACCTGTTTTGGGGATAAAATAGAGTTCTATACATGCAATAATGGACCTTGCTTGACAGGTATATTCTATTATGTAAATGCTGCTATGCTATGTCATGCGTCTTGTGTTCATGAACTATATCGGGTCTAAAAGCTGAAAATATAATACTAACCAGCGAGTAAGAAACCGTTACAACCCATTCGGACCACCTCGCCGATTATACTAATTGAGTCTTATACCGGAAGATGACGGAATTGGCCGAGTATGTACGATTGCGATACAACCTCCAAGTGTTAAACCAGTTACGTGTTATGCGTACACTTTTATATCTTCGTTCACAATTTTGGTATTAAGTTGAAACTTACTACTTAAATGAGAACAAACTTTCAATTGTGACAGATTGAACCTCTTTTATACGTTTATGACATTGAAGATATAGCTTTAAAACAATTGCATATCTTAACATATTTATGTCCCCGATAAATTATACGTCTGTATATTTAGTTTACCGACAATAGAATAACAGGAAACATCACAAAAGCATAAAAACAATAACATATAAAACATATACCTAAGTAACACAGTTTTACTACAGAGATTGGAAGTGAACAACGTTTAACCACTTAACATGAATACATTCAAAAACGTCCTTAGAACAGTATTATAAACTATTACACAAATCAAGGTCAATAGCATCGTCGGATACCCACGCGTAATCCATTCCGGTATTCTCCATTTATCACCCATGGGATATTATACTAGCTTTGCGTCGTTTTTTACTAAGCCACGATGCAACCATATGATTGGGTCTTTCACGCTTCATGATTGGAACGTTATCCAATCGCAACGCTAGTTTCATGAAATGTTTATGCATTTTTGGTAGCTAGGTCATTGAATACTTCGTTTTCTGTTGGACATAGATATTTGTATTTTTGATAAAACTCCATTATTGAGCACTCTTTTTATCACATTGTTCAATTTCTTTTGGGAATTGTATTCTCTATTTGAAAATGAGTTTTGATTTAACGCAAAAAGAACATTTCACATGCATTCTGGCCAATATTAGTGTATCCAGTACGCTTATCTTTTATTTTCGTTTCTCTTCAGGACACGTACGTAACGTAAGATTTGCGCGTAAAACTGTACCAGCCTTCGAGACCAGATCAGAGGATGGTTGATAATGACTTTATAACAACCTTATTTAAAGACAAACATGATAAAATGACAATGGGACATTTATCCCGTGTGGTATTAGCATGGCTATTGTAAATTGATTTGAATGTAAGCTTCCTACAGTTGTGTTGTGATTAAAACAGAGCATTCCAGTAAATAGAACCGGAATACTGTTCCTATAAGAACCCTATCAAACAAACAACACGTACATTAACGTTCTTATTGTACTTAAGGAGGCACCCACCTTTATCGCCGATACTGTTTCGGTCCTATTAGTAACACTGCATATTCATATCAAACGTCACATATTATGAATATTCTGCTAGATAACTTATATGTATTTTGTCTCTGAAGTGTAACTTCTTTTAATTTTGCTGCCCTAATTCTAAATCGCAGACCGCGATAAAGTCACTCATTGACCAGTATCACATTGACGAACAAACGAAATGCCGACCTGTGTATTAACAAATTTCTCATAAATAAGATAAACTACAAGGACGGAATCAACCATTACCTTCGAACGGGATTATTCTCTTTGTGATTCAATAAACTTCCCATCATTGGCTGAACAGAAAGTTATAGGTGATGCATCTTTATTGTGAGTTCTTGATAAGGCCATTAATGTAAATTACTTTGATATTTAAAATAATGGATAAAAAATAATTTCAAGAATATCGACTATTCTTAAATCCGTTTGAAACGCTTCATGCATTTAATGGAACGTTGCTTCTTTTACATTTGTTTTTGTTAACATGTATGTTACATAATTTAAATGAAAAAAAATCACATTTAACGAATCAAAAATACGCAAAAAACGTCCGCCTTTTTATGAACCAGCCATCAACTTAATTAGTGTGGTCATTTGAGTAGGTAATTTGAACCTTCCTTTAATATACAACTTCAGTTTCAATTACTTTCCCGATAGCTCTTAACTTAGTTTCCAACAGAGGGAAAATTTAGCTATATATTGTACAGATTGATTGACATTCTATATTAGTCAAAATAATTTGCAGCCACTCCTTCTTGGATATATTGTAGTAAATAAATTGAAGCTTGATACCGTTCCTTTAGGTGAAAACTACTTATGTTGTTGTTGTTGTTGTCGTCGTTGTATGGTGTTGCGCGTCGGTTTCAACAGTTTTTCAGTCATACCGCGACCATGTATAATTGAGACATTATTCTGAGTGCTGCAACACTGAAATAGTATGCCACAAATAGTATAATACGCCACCCAGTCACATTTAACTGACACCTGGCTTCTTAAGTCTTTCGTATGCCCTGACCGGGGACCGAACCCACGACCTTTGGCATGAGAGGCGGATGATCCACATGTATCACTAGACCAAGCTGCGGTGTTTAAAAACACTTTAACTTTGTATGATAAATACTGTGTGTGTTTTTTACAGTACGATTATTAACAGATAAGCAAAATCATGTGACGTGTCTTTTCAAAGCCAAACAACCTGCACCATTTCTTTTATTCATTATGTAAATGCCTATATTATATCTTCATTTTCGCCTCTTAATACACAAAACGGTGAATGCTTATTGGTTAATTTTAGAAATAAAAGGGGTTTGGTATAACAATTGTTATTTGATACCCGATATATAAAATGTGTGGAAATTGCAATTAATGGCAAGACAAGACTTAGATAAGGACACTTTTTTTGCATCGCCGTGTTGAAGGATTAAGGAGAATTGTGACCGATTGGTTTAAAGCGCTCGCTCCTAAAACTTTATGTGAGAAAGTTTACCAGTTGATTGCTGAATGACGGTAGTTCTACTCAGATTCATGCTTCCTCCACCTATTAAAAATGAATATGCCATTTATAACCTGAAATGTGTACAAAAAGATATTATGCTTATTAAAAAACAAATTTTATTACAATCAAATAAAAAAAATGAACAGAACAGAAAAGATATTTTGTTTCAGTCTTGTACATAATTACATCGTCATAATAACATATTTACAACATATACTATCACGTAATACATATTGTTAAGAAATAATGCATGACATACTTTTAAGTCATAAATTCCTCAAAATCAGAGGAAGAACAAATTTATCAAGTATCTAAATAACTTTCTTTCATTACCAACTTTGCATCTACGTCAGAGGTTGTTTCCAAAAATAGATAAAAGATATTCAATATATTTACAATAATAATAAACGTTTAAAATACTGTTTCTTTATTTCAGAGATATTTTAATAAATTGAGCAAATCCGACTAAAATAAAATACTTTTGTCATTTGTTTTAAGCAATTCAATACGCTTGTACATTGACAGTCTTTCTAAAATCAATGTAGCAAGGACAGATGCAAATAATGGTATATATCTTTTACCTCAGTTGTAGTTACAACAAAGACAATATCTCTCGTTTTTTGGAACGTGATTTCTTGCATAACGACCTGTTTGAATGCTAAGAGTATGTACAGATAATCTAATTATAGTAACAAACAATCTTTAATCGTCTTGGAGAATATCTAAATATTGTTCATCTGCAAAACTACTTTTGAAATATTTATACTCTTCTATAACATTCTATAAAAAAGCGAAACTTTAATTAAGAAAATTAGATAAAGAAATGGTATGTTCGACTTAGGCAGCCTTTGACTGTTTACACGGATTGGTTTTCGTACTCGACCGACATCTAACGGTTATATACAATACGTTAAATTTTATTAAAATTCCAATTAACTTTCTGTTAGCTAGAACATAGGAAAGTTTTTTTTTGATAATCCAAGAATATAACTCAGCCTACGCTAGTTGAAACTAACGACTAGTCTTCGAGCTTTGTTAAAGCATTAAAGTAACACGTAAAGCTTGATCAAAGTCAAGTCAAAATAAAACATTTATCAGAAAAAAAACAATAAACAAACAAACAACAAACCAGAAATGATAAACATAATCAAAAGTTTAAGAACGACGGATTAGGGAATTCAGACGGCAGACAACAGTATACAGCATTCGCCATTATGTAGACATATATAAGTAATGTAAATAGTATAGCATAATAATGATTAAAATTTCAATAACATTCAAACATCTTAACATAGGAACAAGTCATATTGATCGTGATTACTCGCCAGACGTTCCTACATGCAAGTTTGGCGAGAATAATAAAGTAGAAATAAAAACATATATATTCCATACACGTAGAAAATTCAGATTTCAATTTAGCACTGTCTACAAATGATGTATTTGTCCCAAAAATGTTTTGGATTAGACACATAAATGGATTGCTTTCTGTTATAGTGTTCTAAGTGACATAAACCCATCATCTAACATTGAACCTGCAATCCAATATATGTAATCCAAGACTCCAGAAAGGTCTCTGTCGTGTTGCTTTTGCTTTGTTACAGGTAAAAAACACAACATCGTTTTCAATAACAAATAAAGTGTCAAGACATCATATCACAACAGACACAAACACTAGACGGAAGTCACTGCGTGGTATTCACAGATTATTTATGTAGTCCTCCACAAGGAAATCAAATAAAATTATATATTTGTTATTCTGAACAATTTCTCGAGTGTGAACTGTCCCGGACATTCCACGAATATCATAACCGAATACATTTACTGTCAACAATATATAAAATCGTAGGCTATAGCATTCTTAATAAGGCCCTTCGCAGTTGTCTGCAACTGTGCCATTTGTATAACGTATCAACCAACGTAATTGCTCCCCAGGATATGTCTGAATAGTAATTATAGCATAATCTACCATCCGTACATTTAATGTGTTTACCTGCTGATATATCATATAGCATCCGTAGATATTGATATTAACATCTATTTATAATTCATGAACTTTATTCATAAGATTCACAGGAGTTACATTCATAAATTCTGTGCCATATTAAACCAGTACATAAATACTCTGTCTGGAATCTTACTCTAATTAGATATATTTGTTGTTGGTTACTAGCATATGATGTTTAGCGTCGGTTTCAACAATTTTTCAGTCATATCGTGACGGTGTCTATTTACGACAGTATTCTTAGCGCTGTCACACTGAAGTATCATGCCGCAGACAACATGGTACTATACCCAACTTAGTCATATTATACTGACACCGGGCCGACCAAATCGAGAAATATCCTTTACATGCTGAACGCCAAGCCTGGAAGCTTTTAGTATCATTTTTAAAGTTTTTGCTATGACCGGGCCGGGGATCGTACCCACAATATTCCGCATGCGAGGCGGACGATTTTCTCCTAGTTCACCACTGCGGTTATTCTATATGAATAAAAGATTCAGAAAATAGAGGCATCTAAGATCCTATTAATTGATGTGTAAATTAAACTTTGCTTCTGAAAACAACAAAAAACAATGACAGTACAAATTTAGGAAAATAGCAATGTATATCGAGAAACTATTATTTGGGGTGTATGTTTCAGCTTATAGTTTTTAAGCTTTCAAAATTACAATTTCCTTGTGATAGATATAAATTAAATATCAGTATATCAATAGTTTTATTGAAAATGATGAAGGGCGTGGTGCAGTGGTAGAACACCGAACCCATGATCGGAGGGTCGTTGGTTCGATCCTCTGCCACGGCTATGTGTGGCAAGACATATGATTAGTACTGGTTCTATCCAGAAAGACAGGATATGTCTAAGTTGTAATAACTTTCACAATCGAAGTAAAATAAATATGTTTAAATTAGAAATTTTAGTGGTTTATAAAAATGTTTACTTTTGAAAAGATATCTGGAAAATATTTTTTTACAGCAAAGATGGGGGAAATCAATACAAATGTTTTGTTTCCAAACACACCAAACATTTATGTGTTTTGCGAAATATTTGATAGGTGTAGACTATTGAAAAAATGTCACATTTAACCAAGTTTAAATTCAGAGTAAGAAATGTATCATCAAACTTTTGCATTTTGTGATATTTCAAAATGAATTGAATTATTATTAAATACATTATATCAGTAATACATTATCTACGATTTGTCTCCAACACTCGTGTACATAAAAACAAAATAAAATACATTTTGCTGCAAAAGGCACCCATAATAATAGAACAAAACGTCCAGTTGTTGATGCCTTTTGAACTAGTTAAAATGAAAAATTAGGTGACCAAACATAAAGGAAAGCATTTATTTATACAAACTTTGAATTCAGAGAAAAATAAAGTATTTATATATAAACTTGTGATATAAAGCACCAACACATAATATATCTATTTTCTTAAAATAATATATCAACATTTCAGCTATCTGAGCATTATTCTATATTAAGTGGTTTACCTCATTTGACAACTAATGCAATCGTGTCAATTTTCAATGTTGTTTGGCTCTTATTTGTTAAAACAGTCTACAAAACAATTCAATTATCAAGTTCGTTATTAACTATTATGAAGTTCGTTCACTGCGTGCGCGTGAATGCCATTGCACAGATGCCGCCCTTGATTCAATTCTGAACGAGTCATGTACAAACTACTAAGCCGCGCGAGCTATTCTTAGAAACGACCTTAACAAATATTATCTTTTAAACATCAATCATTTCAGATTTCATCGTAGCTCTGCCCAGAGTCAGTCAAATGACGTAAAAGTTTCAGTAAAATGGCGTTAAAAATTAAGTCAGTTAGTAAAAATTAACAATTATGAAACCAAAAGGGAGCGACCAAGGGGATAATGAATCCACAATAGATTGTTAAAACATGGAACAAGGAATAATAATCCACAGTAGGTTGTTAAAGTATGGTACAAGGAATAATGACTCCACAGGAGGCTGTTAAAGTATGATACAAATAATGATGAATCCACAGGAGGCTGTTAAAGCATGCTACAAGGAATAATGAATCGACAGGAGGCTGTTTAAGCATGATACAAGAAATAATGAATCGATAGGAGGCTGTTAAAGCATGCTACAAGGAATAATGAATCGACAGGAGGCTGTTAAAGCATGTTACAAATAATAATGAATCCACATGAGTCTGTAAAAGCATAGTACATGGAATAATGAATCCACAGGAGGCTGTTAAAGCATGCTACAAGGAATAATGAATCCGCAGGAGGCTGTTAAATCATACTACAAGAAATAATTAATCCACAGGAGGTTGTTAAATAATGATACAAAGAATAATGAATCTAAAGGAGGCTGTTAAAGCATGCTACAATGAATAATGAATCCACAGGAGGTTGTTAAATAATGATACAAAGAATAATGAATCTAAAGGAGGCTGTTAAAGCATGCTACAATGAATAATGAATCCACAGGAGGTTGTTAAATAATGATACAAACAATAATGAATCGACAGGAGGCTGTTAAAGCATGATACAAGGAATGATGAATCCACTGGAGGTTGTTAAGCATGTTACAAAGAAAAGTGAATCCACAGGAAGCTGTTAACACATGGTACAAGGAATAATGGAAATGCTGCAGAGACAAATCAGGGTTAATCGCAGAATATGAGTAGGTTGGTCTCGACTTTACACTAGACCCAATTACATAGCTGTTGATCATACGGACCATCTCACCGATTAGTCTAATACCGAAGGATGACGGAATCGGCCGAGTATGTACGATCAAGTTGTTGATCTGTAAATGCAACCATAGGGAGAATGTGTGTCTCATAACATTTTCACAATTTTAGAATATATCATGGTAAACTAACTTTTGGCCTTATGATGGTTTAAAGTATCTCTCAATCTCTCAAGAATGTGTATAAGTACAGAATACACGCAGTACTGTATGTCTGGAAATATCTAGCCTCTGTAAACGAGTATTGACAAGAATATACTTATCTGGCTATTGCAAATGGCGTAAACACTAGAGTAAACACTAGATGTAGATATAAAGTATAAAACTGACATTCTGCTGTTCATTGTTGTAATCATTTGTGATATGCCTTTTAATGTCCGTGTTACGCTGTAATGTTTTGGTATATTTATTTAATATTGGCGAATAGGTGAAATAAATACACACAAGTCCAACTTCTAGATTATTTCCTTTTATATATAATAAGCGTAATCAACTTTTGACAATTGGAGAACCAATATTTATTTATCTATGTCGGTATAACCAGACAAAACGATTAATTAAGTTATTCACAGTCAACGTGAATTTAGCACACATGTATAAATTGTTTCTTCGGAAATTCGATATCTATAACCACTGTGGAAAACCACTTTTTACTCGCTTCTAATATGACTTCTCCCTTCCTAAAAACTCTCAAAACTAACTGTCTCGATTTAAAGCCAAACGTACTATAACATTTATTTTGACTAATCAAATTGTCTGATAAAATATAGATTATCTTAAATATCAATCATTGTTATAACAAAAGGTGCTAAATCGAAAGCCCTTGATGTACATGTACTAATTCAGGAAATATACATTATGCAACAAAGCGACATCTGTCAAAACAAACACTTTTACAAATCCGCCGTCTCTTGTAATTATTTAAAGAATGATATATGTCATTAAAATGCAACTTGTTTTGACATGAATTAGTCTACGAGACGTTAATAAAAAATACATTAAAGTGCTTTAATAAAAACACCAGAATAAAATGTGTTAACATTCATACAATATGAAAATTGCAAACTTATTCTTTAGATATATTTAATCCATAATCAGTCTTGAATTGTGTATATTTAGATTCAATCAAATATGATTTAATTTGTAGTTATTTAACACCATCATGTGCGAACCATTTTCAAACATCAAATAAATCAAAGCACTAAAAATTATCACACAAAAATTATTTTTAATCTGCGAGTGTCAAAGAAAATATATAACAAATAAATGCCGACACAATTTTTACTGAATATGTGTGACATAACATCTGTGTTAGTTTTTTGTTATGATACGTGAATAATGAATGTTCCTTCTTCTTTTTTAGTGTGATATAATGTAAATTATTTTGTGGTTCATTCATGCTACTTTTTTAAATTTGGTTTAAAGCCAATTTCAACACATTTAGGTTATACATGGCATATCCAGTTTTATTGGTGGAGAAAGACCTCAAAATGAATCTAAGAAGAACCATCGACCTTCTGCAAATAACTGGCAAACTTTCTCACATAAAGTTTCAGGAGCGAGCGGGACTAGAACCTACGACCTCAGCAGTGAGAGGTAAGTGATCTTGAGACGGAGCCTTGTCACGTATCAGAATATATCTAAAAATAACAAAATGAGAAAAAATTGCGAAGTCAACAACATTTCTATCTTGGCAGACGACATATTATTTAATTTGTTTCCTGGAAATGAGTTCAGATAATTTGTCAATTCCGCTTAAATTAGTTGCCTTTTTTTCGTTTTATTGACAGGCATTTGTAACTGACATTCTGGTTTCATTGGGATTGGCATGAATTTTTTTACTTTAATTGCATAACTTCATTCGCTATATGAGAAACATATCTTGGAGAGAAAAAAAATGCGGTTACATGTAATGTGTTGAAAATGGCGTTAGGCATACTTAATATGATAGAGTAAGCATTTATTTTAATTGGTTTGTCCTCCTGGCATAAACGTTTGATATATATATATAAAGGGAGACAATTAAATTCACAACAACGTAATTTACGATTTTTGGGATCTTTTCAGATGCTCATTCACAATGCATGATATATATATATATGGAGTTAATTATTTGTGAATAACCAAGACATAAATGTACAGACCAGACTACGGCGAGTGCGCCTAGCTACAATGCAAACCATAGATACAATATCAAGGCCTCTGCCAAACCAAATAAATTTGGTGTCGACCATGACTTATATATTATGGAATTACATGCATCACATCTAGACAGGATGGACAAATCTACATACATGAAGTGATAGCTTTATATGAGTAGGATCCAGTTAAGGATTCATGACTACTCACATGGGCTGTTCTCCAGGAAAACCTGGGCTTAATGACATTTTTTGACAATTTATTTGTTTTAATTTTCGTATTAATCAAAGATTCATGAACAAAAAACTGCTTTCATTTTTATTGTACGACGATGACTTTTTCTTATATCAAAGTTTTCCTGTGAGAGGTATAATAATGCAAGACATCAAAGTGCGACGTTAATGTACGACGTTTGACGTTACGTTTCAGAAGAAAAAAACGTTATTTTACGCGCGAACAATACCGTGATGGCAATTACAACTCTTAATTATTCTGTTTGATTGAAAAGAAAATAACACAACATATAGAATCAAGCACAAATTCAAAGATGTGAGTAAAAAATAATCAAAACTGTTTTTGTATTTCTTCAACGATTATAACTGTCGTTATATATAAACATACAAGATGGCAATAAATATAGGTTTTATTGTTTATAATAACCAAAACACCATCAACTCTCAACATAATTTCACATCACATTTACCCACTTAATTCACAGAAGGTAGATAACATTTACGTCTAAAATCAAAAGTACAATTCCCGATATTTTCAAACTACCGAGTGAAAGTTATAATGAAAACAAGGTTTGCATAAATTTCACATTCAGATCATAACTACCCAATCGCAAAAAATAATGCTTGGAAGGACACAATGCAACTGAGCAAAATTCAGTTTTATTCGTCTTTGAGATATCACTAACACAATTCATTTTTAAATGAGCTCAAGCCTTGTGGTGAACCCAATCTCAATTTTTCCTTGTACTTACATCATACGACGAGGCGGTAACAAGTATTCCCTCTAAACAATTCTCCATAATTCCAAGAATTCAGGTTTATGGTTTAAAACTTTCTTATTTCTATTTATATACATGTAAGGTAGCTTAATTTGAAAACCTGTTTGTACTTTTAATAAAGTCATGGACAGCTTGAAATATTTGAATGTTTTCGTTCAAAGTTAGGTTCTTCTTTCCATATAGTTATACATTAATATTAAGCGGATGAAATTTATCGTAGATTAGAAAAGTAAATATTTTAGGTTTCTGTAATGACTGCATTGAAAAATGAATCATTTTCTACTACATTGGAACAACCATATAAAGCGTTTGGTCTTAAGTGATTAAGAAAGAAGTTATTATTAAGTTCGCTGCTATGGTTTCTAATTCTAACATGGATAACTGATACATATCGATTCCCATGTAAAAAGTAACCAGTAATCTCATTCGTGCCAGAGGAAGAAGAATGCAAAACTTTAAATCAGTTAAGACGCTGATTGTCTAATATCAGTTTCTTAAGAATTCTAAAATGATATCGAGGATGGGATTCAAATTTCTTTAAATAACGCGGTCCGTGTAAGGGGAATCTCAATAATATTTCTGTTACGTAATGAGTAACATATGATATCACTCAGGAATCATAAGAATTCAGAAACACTTTTAATTTGTTGAGTCATTTCATGTCCTATTAGTTATTGATAACTTATTGATTAAACGCGTGAATATTTGTACTGTCGTACTTTCTCTGTCCTTTGGATGTTTAATATCCTTATTTAATGTTATCCACTGCGCTCGATTTGCTCAGTCGGTTGTGCATCATTAACTATCAATCCATGGGTAGCGAGTTCGTATCAATGCCCGGCCACAGTTTCCGTGATGATTGATATACGACATTGCGTCTCATTATCATTCGTCTCTAACCGCTGATTCAATTGGGAAGTTATCAGTTACTTGAGGAGATGGTGTGTTATCGAGTACTAGCTCCAGAAGTCATCATGAAACATTTCGTGTTTGGAACTGTTTTTTTAAATTTTAGCGATGTTGCCTGTATCATGTTTCTCTCTCTTATTTCCATTCACTTATGTCCTGGTGACTTAATTGAATGGATGAACGTTTATTTGAACTGGGCGCGGCAAATATGCTGATGACAAACACTCTAATTAATCTATCTACGGTTGCATCAATTCATCTCGTACTGTATTTAAACACTTGGTAATCATGTTCATCTCCTCAGATTAACAGAACGGCATACAGTTTATAAGATGACGTTTGTAAAATCTCATCGTCATGAAGGACAGACTTCGTTTTCTAATGGCATTTGTATCAGATCTCACACATGATCTGTTATGGACGTTTTTATAGATTCGTAAATAATAACTATATATTTATTGCTGTTATTTTCTACTAATTTATAACCCAAGATTATTTAGCATCGTTACTATACTTACAATTAAAATAAACAGAAACTTTTACAAACTAAATTTGTTGCACTCAGCATTTAATTAATTTGTTAATATTGTAAGTTGATTTTCATCGTTGGTATTGATTGATTAAATTAAAAGCAGTTCAAAAGATAAGAGCTATCTCCGAATAACGCTATCATTACGCATAGCGATTAGGTTTGTCGCTTTGGACATAAACCCAATTTTAACTTTGTTTTAATACATTTCGAACTAGTAGCGCTCTCACTTGTGTAAATATTGACATGAACGTGTCAAACATCTACAAGTGCATTTAAAACAAAACACGATTTGAGACAAAACAATTGAATGTTTTCAACACATTTCATTTTATATAAGTTATATATAGCATATCCAGTTTTATTGGTGGAGAAAGACCTCAGAATGAATCTGAGTGAGTCAGAGTAATTAAACCGTGCGATTATCTCTAATTCTGAAGCTATTTTTCTCGTCAAATTATACACTTACTAACCAATTTGTTTTTTCAAATATCAACGTTAACACATTTAGTGCAAAATGAAATAACTTTAAAAATTTTGCAAAAGTTTTGATTACTTTTTAAAAGTGGCGATGTCAAGTGCTCTTAGATTATAGATACGTAGAAAATAAATGTTGTAAGTGTATTTTAATCTACCTATCTATTACAAACGTCCATAACAAATCATATGTGTGAAAATATGGTTAGATATATAAATATTGTTACATCTTTAAAATAAATTATTGCTCGTTTCCCGTTAGATTTGAACAAAAATATAAGATAACCAAGAATTAAAATAAAGTCTTTTTTTTCAATATTCTTCTTAATATAAATGTTTTTTTCTCATAGACAGTTCCCCGCAGCATATTTCAATAAATAAAACTGTAAGTAATCTTGACGTTTCTAGAAATCTTTTCTTTAAAGGAATCGTCCCTTATCATAACATCTTACTAAAAGTATATACGGGGTGTTAATTTTATTCTTAAATATTACTTAATTCTATACGTTTTGTAAATTGACTAATTATATTATACTATAGTACTGTTTAAGAAATTGTCACGGATCTATAAAAACATACTGCAACCGAATCTAAAGAAGGTATAAGTTAAACAAACGAGTAAATAAACAAGTATTAACTCGATAAAAATCATTACTTACTTATATATCAAATGGCAAGTATATCATACCATTAATTCAATTCAATGGCGCTTAAGTCTTTCAAAGAACTTGAATGCATAAATGTATGCGCTTCCAAGCAATATACAAATACAACTTATACTCATTTTCATAACCTTTGAGATAGACAATACAACATTTTTGACGCTATAAAAAGTTATTTTAATTGTAGATTAGGAATAAATCGTCTTGGTTTAAAACACTAGTTACAATATGGCCCCATTTGCATTACATTTAGTGGAAATAATAGACTACCTGTTCGAAATTATGAAGCTGAATTACTTTATATATAATATATAGACACAAGCTAGACAGCATGCCAATATATGCTCATGTTTTATGCTTTAATAACATTTTAAGTTAAATATTAGACAGGAATAATCATGCTTTTGTTAAGTCTGCAAAATAAAGCCTGTAGTCAGGCGTTCTATTAATAGAGCAATTGGTAGTCACTTAGATTAGCGTTTAAAATGAAGTTGGTTTTCAAGATGGTGGCACATTTTGATTCACAGTGTAATCAATATAATTGTACAAATGAAATTAGTTTGAACTTAATTTCAGTTTTGGTTACATATAAAATGTGTTTAAAATGAGTAAAAAATCACGGCCGATTTTTTGATAGATGGTTACAAATATTCCAAGCATGACCAAAGCATGGTAGTATCGTCAAATAGAAGAATACATAGGCTTTGATGTTCAAATGAAACCGCCAACTGGTTATCAATGGTCATTGTTAATAACCAATATTATTTGTGCTTTGATGAAAAATGCGACTGATGTTTCTGTATTGGAAATGGAAGGAAAGGTGTAACATAATTATTTTTGGTGTACAAATTACAAACGTAATGAAAACTAAATACCGGCAAGGACGGCTGATTAACAACACATTCATACTGAATTATTTACAATAATTATATTTTATTCGGAAACCAAGACGAGATTTGTTGTAACATGTACCTATATTGTAGTATATGTATTGTCTCTACATATTGTATGTGTGATATGCAATCTTACTCTGTTGCTAGTTTTAATTACATCTTTATAAATCGCTCCATTGATACAAGGTGGTAGCAAGAGCCTTATTTTATATACACTGAAAGGAAAAAAGAAAGTATACATTTTGGTTTTTAAAATCATTTCATTATCGGCTAAGTTTATTCATGTGATGGAAAATGAACTGATTTTTTCTGATTGTTTTGCTTTGAAATGAATTAAATGTTGTTTTTTTATTCAACAATATGATGAAATATTAATATACAAAATTTATATGCAATACATTTATTGTTCCTTGAGCTGTCGACGTTTATAGGTATGTATACTTCCTTTTTCCTTTCACTGTGCATTTGGTACCTTATTACACCAATGGGACGTGATGCAAATGCTTATTCTGACTCTCTTACGTGGTTTGTGAAGGCCAAATCAAAAACAGTCGCTGTATTCCTTTGAAATATAAAGTTCTTTGTTATGCCATTTAACCCGTGCAAACATATTAGTAGGTAAACCGAGTGCATTCAATTTGGCGTTTTTCTGTCGTTGGTAACACGCAATGCTTCAAATGGATCTATCAGTCAGATATTTATGAATTTCGAATTGATTTAATATTGATCATTTACTATTACAAATTCTGTTACAAAACATTCTTACTACGCGAATATATCCTTACATTTGTCTGTTTTTGAGCAATAAAAAGGTAGAAAGTGAGAGCAGTTTAACTTGCGTACAAATAAGCCATCGATTTGACAGAGATAATTTCATAGTCACTAGTTAATACTTGTACATATAAACTTTGTGGTAGTAATCCGAATAGTGCCATCTGGTTTATTAGTTTATATCTTAGTTGTGGTATAATCGAGTTGCCATGGTTTAAATGCGTATTAAACGCTTTAGACATAAATATGCCTGCCTGATGAAGGCATGAAAATGTTCACACCTTTTCTTTTACGGAACTCTGACCTTTTATTACTTTGAATAAAATAACATCAACACATCAAAAGTATGCATTTGACTGAACGGTATGTACATTTATATGATATAAACTGGTTTTCATCAATAATTGATATAGGCAAATAAGTCTTGTTTCTTTTTAATATTTAAAACTGTATTTAACTTATATTGTTGTTTTTGAACATGTTGAGCGCATTGTCACGTTTGAATTGTGAATTTAGAATAAATGAAAATTGGGGTCTACATGAATACATGATTTCTGACGTCTACTGTCACTTTGTCAACCGTGTACATGTGGAACAGAAAACAAAGTATCTTATATGTTACATGACTCCAATTTTTCTCGGCATATTTTGGTAGCTGTAGAGGTTGATAAACAATACAATGTGTCTTTCATTTGGACCCGTCAATGAATGACAAGCATGCAAATTGTTTTTATTTACTAAAGAATAAAAAAAAATCAATTGTAGGCTTACAACTAGAATACGTATATGTTTGTTATATTAACTTTGTTGACTGTCAATATTACTACGAGTCTAAATCTTCTACCGCTGTAAATGAATACATTTTGCTGAGAAGAAAAAAAGAACAGTTAGAGAGATAAATATATTTAATAATTTCAAATCCTATATCTGAAATAACAATTCAATTTGTAACACCAAAGTCGTCTAGCAGATCAATATTCAAGATCATGCAAATAAACAGTTAAGTTATAACTATACTGCATGGGAAACATAGGATTATACAGATTGTAAGCCTGTCTTGGATTTCTTGAAATTAGCTCCATATTTTAACATTGATATTGTAAATACAAAAGTGGGAGTTAGCTGTTCTGTTCAGTATATAATTTGATTGTGAACAAAAATCACAACCATAACTAGACATTTTTATTGATAAGTTTTAGAACATTTCATATAACTCAACACCATTCATTGAACTTTCTATCTAGCTGTTACATCCTATCATAAATAGTCTAATTTGTCATTTCGAAAATTGACGGGGAGAGGCAAATTGAATTTTATTGGTATCCAGGACAACAAATTGCTGAAGCACGAGGAATCACTTTATGAAGGTCAACATTATTAGAAATCAATCAAGTTTCAAGATTTGTTTCTTAGGCAGTCATTGAATAAGCAGAGCTTATGGCAAATGGCTATATTGTACGGAAATAAATCTGTCCTAGTGACTTTCAGGATTCACAAATCGTATAAAAATTGTAATATTCGGTCAGTTTATTTTATGATTGTCTAATTATCATATAATTATTTTGTAGGTGTGTTGTTTGGAGGTATTTTTGTCCTTTTAAGGATGTGTCATTAGACATAATTGGCGTATTTTGTACATAAATACTTAGTCTATAAAGTTAAACAGTGATACACTTTCCTCTATTCTATAAGCCTGACTTGGGCTGTTGATTATCCAATCAGTGATCTATATTGGTTGCTACGTCGCCGTCATTTTCCTTAGACAAAATAGTGTATAATTGCATTTACTTGTACAATCAATGCCACGTGACCAATGAGCGGAGCGATAGTCGTTCTCGCGTTAGATCAATAGTGACAGTAGTTATGAAATAATTACGCATCGTTTATTAAGGTTTGTCCATCACCCAAATAAAATCATTTTTTGTTGTCAAGATAAAGCGTTGGTATGAACTTCTACAATTGCAGAATCATAATTGGACTCGCTGACAATCATAAATGTTTTTTATTGACGTACAACAAATTCAAACGGTCATACTCAATTTTCTAAATGTGTACATCTACATATTTTAGAAAAAAAAAATAAACACGAATATTCTGTATAAACGATGCCATATTTACTTTGCTTTTTAATAACATGCTGTTAGTTTGTACACAATATCTATTTTCCAGCTGAGAAAGCTTGCTAAAACTATATTTCTAAAGATATGCATGTATCGTTACATTAAATCTGGTATACCAAGACCCAAAAACAAATACAATAACTAGTGACGACATTATACCATACATAAATTCTTTGTCCCATGAACGTCTTACACACCGAGTCATTTTGTACTGTTCTTCATATAGAGACATGCACTTCTGGAACACTGAACGCATTGCCATTGATTTTAAAAGTGCCTTGTTCCCATAGATAGTCCACTGTTGGTCCAGTTATACAGAAAAGTTAATGGGGTTGACCAGGTGGCTTTTTCAGAATTTTGATGTTTTGATGAAACCCCTTCATTTTCGACAATTCTGCCCATTTGTTGCAGTGCATCACTACGCATCTTAAACTGTTTAACTTCATCTAACATGTACCCAATGTCAGAACTTGTTCCAATAGAAAATATGACCATTGTAAATATTTTCATCATAAATATTGCCCAACCAATTACACAGCTCAAATTTCTTGGACGCAATAATCTTGCTGCCGTCACTAAGTGGAAGTAATTGGTGTAAATGAGACCTAAAGTGCGAATATCTAGGAAATGTATACCTAAAGGCCAGTCGGATAAGCACAGATTTATGCGTGAGTTTGTGGTAATTATAGACTGAATATAAAAATGAACATTATTGATGATGACTTCACTAAGTGATGCTGTGTCTTTGTCTTTCTCATCACAATTATATTGTAGGGTGTTGGTAAGTCTCACGTTATTTGTCAAACAATTATTGCAGCAGCGTGAGAACTACCATGAGAGTAGAAGAACTGATTTAACTGCAGGTTAATGTCCTTTTTGGTGACAGTGCATTGTAATGCTGGCTTTTATTTTTAAATTTCAATTCATATATAGGTTACATGACTCAATACTTAGTTTGTTTAATCAAATGTATTACAGAACAGGATTACATTGAATATAATTCCAACACATACAGGTCATCGTTAATTACACAAACAATACAATACATGCACGCAGCAATACAGGTGAACATAGATACGCTATATACGTGAATATATATAAAATAAATCATATATTCACAATGCATATTGATAATGTAAACGTATTACAGGTTTATACCTTTAAACAAAAATAAGAAAATATATAGCAAACGGGACACGTAGCTTTCAAAGGACGCAGCCGCCAAAGCTGTATGAACTCATCAATTAATATATTAGTATGGAACAATTACAGGTACAATACAAACAAACAGAGGAAGTGACAACCGTAGTTACCGCGGTCAGTAGCAAAGAAAGTCACTGGAGAGCTTAAACCTGATTAACGGTTGCATCCAACCTCTCTCTTTCCCCTTTATCATATCAAAACCAGAATATATGGCCTGTAAGACTTGTAAAGAGCTGTTAAATAATCAAATAAAAATGTTAACGCATACTTAACTCATGCTTGTAAGATATTCATATTTTTGAGGGTCGTGGGTCCAAATCTCTGCCACTACTACGTATGGTGACCATGAACAGAACACTTTATCCGTATGTGCTAAGTACTGGTTCTATCCCGGATCTCGAGCGTGCTTCGTTAAAGTTGTAAGACTTTGTTTTACAATCGATTTCAAATGAATAAATTTAAAACATTCATATTTTTATTATACTTTCATAAATGAATGTAATATTGGTAATTATCGTATATGAAATTAAACAAGTTTAAACAATTAGCTTACAACAAGGGAATACGAAGTATCATGTGTATCCCTAAATGAAATCCATGTATGTATGCATACTGTATGCACCTGCTTATATAACTGATAGGTCCTATTCCCATGAAGACGTTGATTGTGATTTACTGTGCTTGACATCCTATAATAGTAGGCGGCTTTAATTATAACTGTAACCGCACATTGACTTAAACGATGTACAGACAAGGGATTGGAAGTTGTCTTTTATACTCAGCAAAACTAAAATTAAAAATCTACATGTTCTAGTTGTATAACTGAAGCATGTAAAAATACATTGACAACTGTTGACCGAGCATTCACCATTTCGATAGCTAGATAATTGAAAGGTCGTGGGTTGATCCCTGGCCGGGTCATACCAAGGACTTGCAAAATGGATACTAGAAGCTTTCCCTCTTGGCGCTTAGCATTAAGAAGATATTTCTAGGTCTGGTCGGCCCGGTGTCAGTATATTGCGGCATGATACTCCAGTGTGTTAGATAACTATGACATGAAGTAGACACCGTCAAGATATAACAGAAAAAATATTGAAAGCGATGCTTTATATACAACAACAACAACCACAACAACAACAACAACAACAAAAACAATAACAACGTTTATCAATATTTGAAATAAACAGTTGATGAAAGCTTAAGAACTTCTAATTTGATGATCGACATTATCTCGATGTGTACTAGAGTGTAAAATGCCACGCGGGTTATCATGAATGTGCAACCATGAAAAGTCTCTTCTGTCATACATGAAACAATTAACAATGTCTTTCCCGCTATACAAGAAATAATCTCTTCTGAAAGGTAATTACCCTAGAAAGCCTGATCATGCTGTTATCAATAATACGTCAGGGTTGTCAATTACAACTGAGTGTCTGGGTACCATCTTACAACAAGCAAACATACTCGGCGGATTCACTGCTTGGGATTGACAAATTGTTTAAATAATCTCCCACAAAACAAATCAAAGAATATATTTATTATCCAGATTTGTTGTCTGCAGCGTGAGATATCCTGGACATTCTATGAATATCACAAGCGAATACATTTTCTGTCACTTATATAAAACAACATTCGCTATTTCGTTCTAAAAGGGGCAGCTATCTGTTGTCACCGACTGGGCCGCCATTTGTATAATGCATTAAACAACGTGATGACTCCCCAGGACATGTCTGAAGAACAATTAAAGCATGATCCAACATCCGTACATTTAATGTGTTAACCTGCTGTTTTACATTCATGACAACCATATATGAGACAATATTAACAACTATTTAAATATTCATGTGTTTTTTCATATCTTTGATAATATTTACATAAATGCAGTATTTAATGTTGTTTGTTGAAATATATCATACGGTCAGTGAAATCTACACGTATTTGATATAAATGAAAAATTCAGTAAAAAGTAAAGACCCGACTCAATCTTTGCTAACGGATGTGTTGAGTAAAAAAGCTCCCCAAAAGAGATAAAGCACTGCGTTACAATAATGAAATTGACAACTGTAAACTCAAGAAAAACAGCAATATAATGTCTTTTAAGAGCATTATTATTGCATTGAAATTTTGCATTAAAGTTTACCCCAAAAATCATCTTTTTTGTAATATATTTTAAAATAATAAATAAAACACAAAATACGTTTAGTTACCGCTATAAGTAATGTTCTGATGATATAGAATTCATGTTTTTCCTCCTTAAAAGGGGTACATATTGTAGAATCCTAAAAAACTAAGGCTGAAGCAAACGCCACATCAAAATAGAATAATTAATTTCTTAATATCGTTAATCCAGAATAACATTATAGCGATGTATGCAATCATACGTGGTGCATTGGGGCTGTGTCAAATTGCAACAGATGGATGGGCCAAATGCTGATATACCATACACTGCAATAAGACATCACTAGCGTTAAAAATTACTTTTATAGGATATTTGAGCAGATGGATGTATATATGGGCATTTGAAGCATTTTTTTTTAATAAAAAGTGTTTCAATACATCGTCTTTAACAATTTGTTAACACACAGTTATTGTGCATCTCTATGTGCGGACTAAAACTTGTCATGGACATGAACAATATATGAAAAATATTTCTATGTGCACTTTGTTACCGTATAAATCCTAGATCTTATTTTATATAGACCTGAATGTAAAATAATTTAGAAACGTAAAAAGTGTTTCAATAACTTGTTTAGTAAAGACTTTCGCAAGGTACCAAATGAGCTTTATTCAAAAAATAAAAAGTAACATGGAAGTGAGGTAACTTCAGCAAAATACAGCGAGAAAAATACGTACAACAATAATGAAAATAAGTAATACATTCTTGTCACCTATGGCTGAAAACAGCAAACCAAGCAGTTAAATGAAAACATCCCCTTCATTATACTATTGATAAAGAGTTGCATTCAAGCCATGTATATAACCAGATTTAAAGGACAGTATTTATCTAAACTTTGAATTCTAAAAAGCATAATGTATTTCAATAATCTGCGATATAAAGAATTCAGAATTTCTAGAATCGTCAACATACAGATTTCTACTTTCATAAACTAACTTTTCAGCTATACGAGCCTTTTTCTATATATAGGCTATGTTCACCTTAATACAAAAAAAGAAAAAAGTTATAACGATGGTGCAATGGTGAATATATGCGATTATCATGATTGCACCATTTATTACAAGTAATAATGGATCTAACAGATACTATAATCATATACCATATGGTTTCTTCAAGAACACAACAACAAGGTTTAGTTTAAATTTATTTATTTTTTACTTCGATTGTGATATATAGCAACACATTAGGCAATTCACACTCGAAATCTTCCTCGGTAAAACTAGTACTAAACATTTGCGGAAAAGGCGTCTTGCTCAAGAACGCCACACAAAGCCGTGGCGGAGGATCAAACCCAAGGCACTCGGACTGTGAATTCAATGCTCTACCACTTACGTTCAAAATGTAAGTCGGAGTAAACGATAAAAAGTTTAACACAACATTACACATAAATTTGTTTTCATAAATATCTTACCATTTTCATATATCACTTAACATCATACAGAAGTTTTATAATTTCATAAAAAAATATTTAGACATGTACAATAGGATTCAACCGCAGCGGTGGTCCGTAGGTAGTGTGTCGGCTTCGCATGCAAAACGTCGTGGGTCCGCTCCCCGGTCGGTTTATTCCAAAAACTTAACAATGGTACTAGATGGAATCTTCCTCGTTTGGTGCTCAGCATTTAGCGGATAGTTCTAGGGCTTGTCGATCGGTGTCAGTATAATGTGACTGGGTGGGGTATCATACCATGTGTCTGTAGCATTATACCGCAGTGTGGCAGCGCTTAGAATACTGATCCAAATACCCACTGTCAAGATATAACTGAAACATTGCTGAAAGTGAGGCTAAGCGCCATACAACAACAACAACAATAACCAAAACAACATGCTTGATGAAAGTGTAGTTTATACAAAAAGAGTGAAATAAAAAGTATTTTTATATGGCAATGCAATATCCAAATGGAATAAAGAGTAGTTTGTACAAATATCAGAAGTAATAACTGATCAAAACAATACTATAATATCTTTACTAGATGACATGTTTAATAAAACAACAAGATAAGTCGAAATAAACTATTATAACAATACGTTAACATATGCAAATAAGTTAAAAAATCATTGCTTGCCATGCAGACGTGTTATAAGGAAGAGATAAAATTATTGATGAATTTAGAACAGGGTTTAGGGAAAGGAGTAATTTGTACAGATGTACAATATTGATAGAAAAAGTATTTCTATATGACAATGCAGCATTTAGAATGGAATAAATAATGAATCCACAGGAGGTTGTTAATGCATGACAAAAGTAATATAGAACATACTCCAGAGACCAATTAGAGTTAATGATAGAATGTGAGTAGTTCTAAACTATACACCAGTTCCAATTACGGAAAGTGTGTGACAATATATTTTCACGTTATTCAAATATTTGAAGTTAAATACTGTTTTACCTAATGATGATTCAAATAATTGACATAAGTGTCTATTTATCAGAGTAGAATTTGTACAACTAAAGAACACTGATAGAACACTCAAGTTTGAGAAAATCTAGGCGATTTTCTACTGGTACAAGCTAGTAATGGCACTAATATACGTTTTGTGGGTCATGCATATCTCAGGTGGAAACACTAAATATCCTGTAAGATTTCATTGTTTATTATACAAGGTCTATACATGTTTTAAATCATATGATGAATTAAGGTCCTTAATTTATTAATATTTAGAGTCTGAGATTTAGACTCAGACTCAAAATGTCAAATATTCAAATAACATCTTCCCAAGCAAATTGCTATATTTGCATAAACAATCAGTTTTAATTAATGAATATTGAACAGAAAAAGTTACAGAATCACCTTTATATTCCATACCTGTGTGTTTACAGGGCTTTACAGAAATATAAGATTTGGGTTTGTGTCCGATTCTCAGACTCAAGTTATTGCTGAATGCAGGCCCTGGGCTTAAACTGTTCAGTCTAAATCTCGGACTCAAACTGAATTGACATTTTAAACACTTTTTAATAGCAAAAGATTTGGTTTTAAAGGATATATCTTCTAATAATGTATCACTGAAGCTGATTGTTATCACAATATTTTTTTATTTCCTGTAAAATTGCTTTAATACAAATTCAGATTTTGAATTTGTGCCTGAGTAATAGACTCAACACTTTGATTAATTTAGATCCTGAAACGCTGTAGATTAATTTCATCATGCGTGTTAAGTTATGGTACGTTTTTTATTCAATCTGCGTAAAAGTTTTCTGTTTGACGTGTATATATATAAACATTTTTCTCGGTACGTTGTTCATCCAAAATTTATTCATATATCAGTAAGCAGCTGAAGACGCAAAACTTGTTAGAAAAACGAAAATACTTAACAGACGGCTCATTTAGATAACACATATATTATTTGATTTCTTTTCGGGAGATTAGTTTAGAATATTAGTCAATTCCGCTAAAATTGGTTGGTATTTTCTCACTTTCTTGACAGTCTTTTGTGACCAACATTCTGATGACACTGGGATTGGCATTTACTTGATTTACATTACGATATTCACTGAATGTGAAATATACTTGCGAAATAGTAACATGTGTAAACGTCGTCTACTTTTTGTGTTAGCCTGGCTTGAATGATTAACTTTGTGCCAGAAAATGGTTAAGCATCGTTAACAAAATTTAGATTTCATTAATACCATTCCAATCATGCCTTAAAGTAATACCCTTTCATTAATACCCTTTCGATTAAATTATAAAAAAAATGTTATTGTGAATGTCAGTATACTGAACATTGATATCAAACATCGTATCAAAGCATATAGAAAAGTTTTTAACTTCAATCAAGTAAACATAAATAGATAAATGCCTCCACAGTCAAAATAAACTTTTGTATAATGCTGTCCCCAATATTTGCAATAAAACTTTCATATAATTTTATTAATGCTCCCAAAGTCCTTTTGTGTTTGATCTCTTTCATGCATCTCTAGACTTTCTCGACTGAATTTGCTACATTCTGATGATAAAACCCTAAACATAATTGTCATATCAAGGTAGATTTATTTAATGTAGGATATTGTTTAAAATGTCCAGATTCGCATGTCGAATTCTATTGCTTGACATAAAAATAGTATGGATATTTTGGTGAGTTTAAATGAAGAAATAATTATACATGTACCATGGTTTGGTGACCTTCCTCTTTCCATAATGGAATGAGACACATTTGAGTGGGATTATTTAAATAGTAACTGGGTCCTCCTTGGCTGGGTGATCTAGTCGGTCACTGGTCTAAGGTACCGCCTCAAGATCACTTACCTCTCACCGCTACAGTTGTAAGTTCAACTCCCGCTCAGTCAAAAAATCTTTATTTGAATAATTTCAAAATAAATTGATGTGCTCTTTAGAAATTAAGCATTCAGTTTGAAATTAGAGAGAAGAAACTGCTCAGAGTTTAGTAAAGGCACTCAATATTCAAAAGCTAAAAATTGTAAATACAATACCGTATCTTTAACTATGTCAGAAAAGTATTGTGCGACTTTATGTCGATAAATAAAAATTGCCATGTCAAACCAATGAATATAAATAGAGAAACCATTTGATGAGATCCATTTATCCATTAGCATTGTTATTGAATGCATTTAGCCAGATCAACATGGAAAGAATCACCGTTGTAAGAACTAGACGACATTATGCTTTGATTATTGAGAGATGTTGTTTAGGTTTAAGAGCGTTTGAATGTCTATATATCTTGCGTAAACGACTGTACAAATGTCCCACACACTACTTAATTTTGTACTGTTCTACATATAGAGACATGCACTTCTGGAACATTGAACACATTTAAAATGGTTCTAAAAGTGTCTTGTTCCCATAGATAGCCATATGTTGGTCTAAATATGCAAGGTAAAAACACAGGACTGACCAAATTCTATTAATAGAACTTCATTATCCAAATCCATATCTTAAACGTGATCAAAACATAAAAAGTTATCTTATTTAGTCCAGTTTTAATAGGACATAAAGTGTTTGTATGAGCTCATAGTTTCATAATTTACATAATTTGCTGTTTATCGTTACAGTGTAATTTATTTGAGAGTAAAATATGTCAAATGCTATAATAATAGTACTGCATCCAATTCTGTTACATATTTGATGAAGAAAATTTAATGAAACAATACAAATTTTGTTATTTTTATTGAAATACTCAGGAAACCACAACTATTTGACCAATAAACGAGATGACAAATCAAAGGATTCATTTAAAAACACTGATACAATCAGATGCCTTTTTGTATTAAACGTACCACAAGTTTGCTCATTCTTCGGAGCCGTTCTCTTTTATTTTATAAATTGGTCGTTACTGTTTGTAATTAAACAGAATGCAATTATCTGAAGTAGTGTATATAAATAAACACCATTTTTATTCATCAAATTGCGACTTATTTTATTTGAGATTGTGTGTATTTGCTGAAATTATACAAAAACAATAGAAAGATCCCCAGCTAGAGTTAAACACAAGTATGTACTCCATATAAAAGAAAAGTTATTATAAGACAATATGTGTCTCACAGAATAAATATATATTTAAAAGACATAAACATTGTCGCAGAACAGTACAACACAATCAATATTCACGTGTAACAAATGAAAACAATATTATACAAAAGTACAAACACAAATAATATGTTAATATACTACAGTACAAACACAATCAATATAAAACTATAATTAATATTCAATAGTACAAACACAATGTGAAAACAAAAGTACAAATACAATTAATATACACCTGTACAACCACAATCAATATACAACAGTACAATCACATTCAAAATTCAACAGTACAAACACAATTGATATAAACAGTACACGTTCAATTGATATAAAACAACAATACAAACCGATAAATACAAACACAATTAATTCACGAATGTACAAGCACAATTAATATACAATCATGCAAACACAATAATATAAAAAGAACAAACACAATCAATATACAACCATACAAACACAATCAATATACATCCATACAAACAGTTATATAAACAGTACAATCACAATCAATATACAACCATACAAACACAATCAATATACAGCAATACAAACAGTTATATAAACAGTACAATCACAATAAATATACAACCATACAAACACAATCAATATACAGCAATACAAACAAACACAATCAATATAAACAGTAAAAACACAATCAATATACAGCCATACAAACACAATAATATAAACAGTATAAACACATTGAATAGCCTTAATAATCATAGTTTCAATACAATCATATAGAAGAAAGTTCAACCAAAACATGTTTGAGCGTTACAACTACGTATTTATTCAAAGATGTGAAGATTTTTTGATGCACCATTAGAATCGGTTTTAAACTAATAAATTATTCCATGGGTAGGTTTTGTTTGTACTTTTAGGCTTTATATCATAGTGCGTGTTAATAGAAGTGAATTACCAAAATAAACGGTATCGAGAGAGCAATAATATTGTCTTAAAACGTTAAATTAATTTATAAATAAGGAACGATTTTCTCACTTTATTGTCGCAATTACTTAGCTATCAGCGATCATGGTTACAACATGTCATTATTGTTATTTTAGATATTTGGAAATAGTAGTAAACAAGTCATGGTAAAGTACATAGAGGATCTTACATGGGTGCTTATTTATCATTTAGTTTATTAAACGAGTTGGAAAAAATATATCAATGCAAGGCTATGCCGAGCATTATAGCATTTTTACCAACAAGTTTAATAAATTCAATACTAAATGTGCACTCATGTAAGATCCTCTATATCACATAACTCACAAAAACATTTATCATTTATTTAACACATCGCCTCTATAAGGAACATGAATAAATTGGGCATATTTGTTTCTGGGAGTCATCATATGACGTAACACCTCAAAATATCGTCCTTTAACCATGTAAAATCAACATCATTTAAGACGTAAAATTCTTCGGCAATTTTATTATAAGAACGAAAAATCCTGAGCGATAAATCAGAAATGAAATTACACTACGTTAATACAAATAATATGTCATGGGTTTATTACAGGTTAAGTATGAGTTATATTTTGTTTCCCATAGTCTGATTTGGGTTTAATATTTCCAATTATTTCAAATCACTGTATTATAATATTTGTTTTTATTCATTTCTGCAATTATTTTTAAATACTATCAAATATTGTATTGCTTTTCATAACATGTTAAATTGGTTATATGTTATTTGGTGATTTTATATTTATTAAACTAACTGATGTATATATATGATTATAGTTTTGTTATCAATTATGCTTATAATTAGTGTCGTAGCCTGATAAGCCGAGTTAATTTGTGTGTGTTATCGAGAAATAATCGTGAAACATTTCGTGTTTGGTGCTCCAGTTTCAAGATTGCATCAATCTTATCTGTATAAATTTGAACTTTTGATTCCTTAACATTTGACCTGATGATTCAATTATCGGATTTACGTTTATTTGAACTGGATGTTGGCAACATGCTGACGACACGCACATTGTAATTAGTCTGCCCACAGCTGCATCAATCCAGCAGGGTACTTAACGCTCATGTTTGGCGCCGATTTATGAAACAGATCGCGTGTATGTTTGATTTACACTGTTATGATGCGCTGTCTTGATACCACTTTATCTAATGTTATCGTATTATCAAAAAAATGCTTCGAACGAGCCGCTTTAATTATGTTTCTGTTTGCGATATTTAATCTTAAGCATGGACTTGTAAATTTATTAAAAATAAGCTACATGTATATGTCAAATAAGAGATGTATCAGTCAAAGGACAAATCAACAGCAAAAGCACAAGAGAAAATGAAATACAAATATGAAAAAGAAGCGACCACGGCTTCGGATTGGACAGCAGCAACACGGTGTAAATGTAAGAAGTATATAAGTATGTGCATATTTATATTGGCTTTTTGATAATTCTAAATATTGTTTTTATTGGTATTTGTGATTGCTGTGTCACTTGGAGCCTGTCATGTCTTCCGTATCAAGACCTTAGCATTATCAGCAATCGGATTCGCATTGCGGTTTGGAATAATCTATTATATGGTTTGTTTCGTTAGGATAACCTGTGATTTTCTGAGTTATGCTATGCAGTACTGTGTTATTGCAGTAAAATATTCTATGAAATTAAGATAGTAATAATATTTGTTTAACATTCCTCCGTGTTGTTTGAAAGTGATAATTTAAAAAGCATACCAGCCTGGTGTTGCATTTCCATAACATTGGCACGTTAATTTGTCAATTTGTAATCAAAATAAATAATTCATAAACAGCATGGTCTATTACCGAAATGTCTTCATTATTTCAGTGGTTACATGTGGCACCATATTGTCGGAAAATATGTAATAGACTTGGGTATTTTGTTGCACGCTTTATATTCGAATCTAAGATAACCCTTTTTTTGCAGGAGGTTCAAGGACTATGCAACAGCAATAGTATATAAAAAGATATATGAATTAGAACAAACGATAATACACAGTTTTCAGGTGGACATATAAAACAACGAAGTTTTTGAAATAGAAAAAAAGTCTAAAGGAAGACGTAGATTTTGAAGGAAATAGCCGCCCGAACAACTAAAAAAGATCGATAAAGTGATAACTACTATATATTGTGTGTAAAATGATAAAACTCAATTAACAATAATACACTGACAGTATAATAATAATCAACTAAATAAATAAAATAAAAATATTTTTGACGTCTGTAAATAAAAGTTGTTCCGCCAGACTAATATCTCACATACAGATAGGGTAAACACAGAAATGCACATCTGTGTAAATGTGTAATATGTGCATATACTATTTTATACATATGCATTGAGCATTACTTCTTTATCAAATTTTTGATATTCTGAACAATATATCACAAAATGTTCTTAAAACGTCTTGAAGTGTTATATTTAAAACTAAATATTACAATATCATGACGCGATTTGTATCAGAGAGTGTGTGTGCTACATAATTCGGACTTGCTTGGGGTGGGGGTTGTAATTGGGTATTTTTAGCTCTATCTATTTAATTATGATCTATTTCAAAGAAATAAGGTAGCATCATATTGAGAACATGTGTGAGGTTACTACGCATTATCAAATACAAAACCTATTTTTATTTCATACATAATACGGCATAGATCACAGATAATGGAATGTTTACACACTTTTGTTAGTGAGTTTATATTATACCTAATACATGTAAGTCCCCGGTCCTCTATAATGCATATTAAGCACACTTATGATTTACTATTAAAATATATTTCCCCCTTTTTTGACTTCTTTTACTGATGGCATAGAGATGTCGTAGCGATGTCATAAAAACAAAATTACATATACGACATTGATATTCTCTATTTTCTAGTGCTTAGATTTATTTAAATTTGTAAACTAATTTACATATGACCGTTGAGTTATATTCTTCTTCTTTGATCTGCACATTATTCCATAATTGTATTACATATTCAATTAAAGTTGAATTAATTACAATTAGTGGGCGGCTAAGAACATAAATCTTCATCGAAATAGATTATACTTTGATTTTCATGCGCCATAAAACGTGCATGTAATCAAAACGTGGTGGCCATTACGGATAATATTACTTGGAATTATAAATGTTATAGCGATGCTCCAATAAAATAAATGATCTTACTACGACTAAACTAGGGGAATTAATGTTTGACAGCTACTCGTGTATTAAGGTACCTTAAGAAGGCTACAATTTTCAAATTCCTTTAATTAATATCAACACAGGTCAATATTAATGTTATCGTAATATAATCTGATACAAACTATTAAATAAGTGTACAGCTATATCCTTAATGCATTCGTGTTCGTCTCTGTAATAATCAGACAATTTACTTTTTCTAATTTAATCTTAATGCAACACATCCACGTTTAAACTTTTTTAAAAAGTTTTTCAATTGAGTTGTGAGCACATTTCCCATACATAAATATATGGTCAGTGAGCTGTATATGTGCTAACAAACACTATCAAGAACGCTTTAGAATTATAAAAAAAGATGTCCAAATTATAAAGCGTGACAAACGCTTTATAAATTATTTTTAAATTGCCGATATTCCAACTTGGCTTCAAATTGAATTATGCGAGTCGTATTAAAAAACTTCACGTTTTAGTGCGTATTGTACTTTACCTGCCTTGAAAGTCATTTCGACAATTTTTTTTGACTCGGGTGAGTTACACGCTTGTTTTATAAAGTGTTAGTCACGCATTATAATTTGGGCATCATTTTGTTCCGGATTGTGTTTATATGCTCATATACAGCTAATTGATCATATGTTTGTATGGGAAATGTGCTCATAATTCAATTAAATATTTTTTTTAAAAGTTCAAACGTGGATGTGTTGCTTTAAACTTTCTATCAAAATCGGTTAATATATAATTTTGTTTAAAAACAACTGTATTTCGATAATATCACAATTATAAAAATGAATATCAATGCATATCAACGTCAAAATTATAACCAAAAACTGCTGGCTAAATGGCAATTATAATTCCAACCACTAATTACCATTTCGTTATTTCAGTGTACAAACATATTATACTTGTATAGGTTTATGTACTTCATACAGACTACAGTTTTGTTATACTTCACATTTTCGTCCTCTGAGAGAGGCAATAGGTGGACAATCTGAGGCGATAAAATTACTGCATTGTTTTTCATTGCTGGCGATAAATAGTTTAGTCTTGGTTTAACAATACCAGTTATTAAACAAACGATTTTAATTCAATTCTGTTGTCTAGTTAATCAAATTTGGTGTAAAGTTTAGACTGTCTTTCCCAAAATTATATGGTAACAGCATTGCATTTAACGACACAAACAAGACAAAATATTAAAATATACACTTATTTGCATATGTATATCCACGGAACAGAAAATGAACAGCTTTAATAACATTTTAATACTTTAACTTTGAGACTGATTAATTATTATTGTGTGTAGACTGCATAACGAGACTCTAGGGAGAAATTAGAAATTGTATGACAAAACAATATATATCCATTAATTGAAACGAGAATCCCGATGAATTTGGTGTTAAAAATGGCGACACATTTATTGTTCCGTGATCGTAGTCCCAAGCGCTTCCATTGAGTGCTATTTTAACATCCGTCTCGAATATAGGTGCAGGGACCTATTAGGAGAAGGAAAAGTAACTGATTGAAATGCTATATACGCTCGCGTATTTACGCAAGCTCTCGCGAAATCTCGTTTTTAAATCCTCTTTCTTACATTCATCTCAGAAATACAAATCAAAATTCTATCTTTGCACAATGGAATTCTGTACAAAACGAGACTATTACCAGCAAATTGTATTAACTTTTAAGTACTTATATAAGGTTCCATACACCTTACACTTTATGAGTAGAAATCAGTTGCCTGTGAAATTTGAATGATTAATTTGCCAAAGTATTAAATCTTCATATGCCTTTTCATAAACATCTAGCAGAAAGTTGCAAGTCTCCTATCATTCTATATTAGTCTAGTGTAAAACTATGCTACAAGTTGGGTCCGACCGTAGAATTTCGCACCGTACATTAGCTTAGCGTTGATATTATTTAATATATATTGATATCATGGAGAGCATACAGGTTGCTCGGAAATAGAAAAAAAATGCTGAAATCGGCGCTGTGTTGTGAGAGAGTGTTCAACTGCTGCGCTCATACCATTTTCATAGCGTACTGCATTATGATTTTATCAACTCGAGTAACGATAGCCTTTAAGACAAGCCTGCCTGAAGCCAAGAGTTCCTGCAATGGTATATAAACAGTAATTAATTGCTGCTTAAACAATCTCGTTCTCACGCAAAGTGGCTTGTCTTGAACAATAATAAGGATAACAACAGCGTGTGTAATTTTGTCGCGTGCAAAAAAGCCATAGAACAGAACTGTTTTACTTGCCGCGAGGCGTCACACGACATATGCCCTCAGTATAAATATTCAATTTATTGCAACTGGTAAAACTAAATATGACAGAAATATTTTGTTAGCAGTCTTCTCATAAATACCCGTACACATTTACGTTACGAGTTTTCTCAGAATGGTGCCTTGAGATTTTATTGTCTATATCATACTTGTGGTATAGTATAGTTGTCATGTTTTTAATGATGCATATCAAATGTTTGGGAATAGAGTATTCTGTCTGTTTGATGAACTAATATATTCATAACTTTGTTCATTTTTCCTTATACGGAGATACTGTGTCTGCTATATCTTTAATTTGTATAATAATTAATGTAAAAGATTGTGTATTTATCTAAACAATATGTATATATCTAAACAATATGCAGATTGGCATGATATCAACTGATTATGTTTAATCGATATTGGCCACTTATCTCTTGGCCATATTTATGTTGTTTTTGGAATGTTTATATTAAAATAAGTTTAACATTTCTTGTGCTGGAAATAAATACAATTCACTAAAAGAAGAACGAAGAAATAACGAACGGCTAGAGTGGTAGCGTCGTATAAATTCGTATATCTGAAATAACATATCAATTTGTTACACTAAAAAATCGTGCATATCAATATGTCATTAAACAGTAAAGTTCATTATGTGTACATCTATACACCTTGAAAAAAGCTAAGCGTCTCCGAACATTTGACAATTGATGAAAACACAAGTGCTATCATGAGATACGACAAATTGAACTAAGAAAAAAACTAATGTGATGTGTTGCCGTCAACAATCAGAAAAATGCACAGTTATCAGTTTAGTGTACCTTCTAATCATAATATCGAAGCACAAGCACATGTGTTGCTTCTTTAGCAAAAATATACATTTTTAGAGTATTCAGCTGTTTAGTTTAAAGGCGTTATCAAGTGTATATTTTTACTACAAGTGACGGGTACTACACCAACGTGACATACTGTGATGCAATCTTCAATAACGTGAATAGCCTCCACGTACCTGGATGATAGCCTCACCCCCCTCATTCCACCAGTAGGAAGTCGGGTGAGGTCCTGGAATAAATTTTACTATTTTGGTGCAGAGCTTACAACTATTATAATGTTCTTACCATGACCAAAACGATTTTGAGAAATTTCAGTTGTGCCACGCTAAAATTGCTGAAATATTCAAGGGGCGCTTAACTTTTTTCCAGGTACATATTTAGAAATTAAGCTTATAAAGATTGTTATTAAGCCGTACATTTCTTAAAATTATCAACACACTATGATCAAATACATCGGTATTTATGTAGCCCTTGTACTCGTATACTTCCTAATGTCATTTTACATATAAAACATATTTACTTCCTTTATCTATTTTATTTGATTATCTAGACTTTTACCTATTTTGTTTTTGTACGAATTAACAAATTTATATATGGAACGCAACAGAGACAGCTTCATGGGTAGAACCAACACTGGATGATTTTGAGAAGCCAACGGGTTGAACTTTGGATCGAACACGCACGTGCAGTCAACGCCCTGTCCACTTCATTATCGTATTACTAAGATCATGACTAAAATGCACACCGTTTACAAAACAATGTTACTTCTAAGATTTTTGAAGCAGAATACCCCATAAAACACTAAATCAATTGGCGAAGATTGGCAAAGTGAATTGTATTAGTAGTCAGGGCAACAAAATTGCTATAACACGAGGCATCATGTCATGACGGTGAATACTATTAGAAAGCCATCATGTTTTAGGATTTATTCACATGGCAATCGTTGAATAAGTAGAGAGTATACCGTCAGTCAAGATTAACCAACATACACGACTTAGAAAATAATGAAACCATTGTAAATGTTGTTGCTGTATTGTGTTTTGCGTCGCTTTCGACATTTGTTCAGCCATATCGCGACTATGCCTTCTTAAGACAGTTTTTCAAAGCGCTGCTACACTGGATTATCATGCTACAGACACATGGTACAATATCCCACACAGTCACAATACAACCGGTCGACAAAACCTATGACTATCCTCTAAATGCATAACGCCAAAAATGCAAGCGAGAAAGCTTCAAGTGCCATTAATCAAATCTTTGGTATTACCTGGTCGGGGATCGAACCCACGTCTTTTCGTATGTAAGGTGGGCGCATATAATTTTTGTTTGTTGAAATATACCATCCATTCCACACGTATTTGATATAAATAAAGAATTCAGAAAACAAAGTAAAGAGCCGACGTAATTTTATTAATCAATTTGATTAAAATATGCTTCCCAAAAGAAAAAGAGCACTGCGTAACAATAATGGCATTGAGAAACTGTGTAAACTCAAAACAGCAATGTCTTTTCAAAGCTTATTGCATCAGAGTTTTGCATCGAAATTTATTCACAAAAATCATCTTTTATAGTATATCTTTAAATAAAATATAAAACAAAAAATACGTTTAGTTATCGCTAAAAGTATGGTTCAGTTGATATAGAATTCATGTGTTTCCTCCTAAAATGAGTACATATTGTAGAATCCTAAAAAACTGAGACAAGCGCGTTAATCAAAATAGAATTTTTCATTTCTCAATACCCTTACTGCAGAATGGCCTTACACTGAGGTGTGTTATCATACGTGGTTCATGGGGGCTTTGGTATCTTACAACAGATGAGTAGAGCAAATGTTGGCATAGCAAGTACTGCAATAAGACATCACTGGCGATAAAAGTTGACTTTTATAGGATATTTTAACGGATGGATGTATCAATAAGACTTTTTGGATAAAAAGGGTGTCAGTGCGTCGTCTGTCAAAAATAAAACTTGTAAACACGCTGTTTTTGTGTATCTCTATGTGCGGATTCAATCTTGCGATAGACAAAAAATGTTTCTATGTGCACATTGGTACCGTGTAAAACCAAGACCTTATTTTATATAGAACAGAGATCAAAATTCAAATGTGCAGTGAGACCCGAATAAAATATGATTCAGAAACGTAAATATTTCTATGTGCACTTTGTTATCGTGTAAATTCTAGACTTTATTTTATATAGAACAAAGAGTAAAATGTGCAGTGAAACCCGAATGTAATACGATTCAAAAACGTACAACGTGTTTCAATAACCTGTTCTATAAAGACTTTCACGAGGTACCAAATCGTATTTAATTTATACATTTCTTAAAACATATCGACATTTTGTCTGTTTGAACTTTATTCAAAATATAAATTATGCAAATATATAAAATAATTTCAGCTAAATACAGCGACAAAAATAGGTACAACAATAGCGAAAATAAGTAATATATTCTTCTCACCTATGGCTGAAAACAGCAATTCAAACAGTGAAATAAAACCGTTCCCTTCATTATACCATTGGTAAAGAATTGCATTGAAGTGATGAATATAACAAGATTTGAAGGACAGTATTATTTAAACTTTGAATTCTAAAAAGTACAATGTACTGCAATAACCTGTGATAAAAAGAATTTAGGATTTCTAGAATCATTAACATAAACATTTCTACTTTCTTCAAGTAGTATATCAACTTTTCAGCTATATGAGTCTTATTCTATATATAGGCTATGCTCACCTAAATACAAAAACGTAAAGTTATAATAATGGTGCAATAGTGATAATATGCGTTTGTCATGATAACATAATCGAAATAACGGATCTAATAGATAATATAATCATGTATTATATGGTTTTCTTCAAGAACACGACAAAAAGGGTTAAATAAGATTTTACTTCAATTGTGAAACAAGTTATAACAAATTCGACAATTCACACTGGAAATCGTCCTGGATAGAACTAGTACTAAACATTTTCGGAAAAGGCGTCTTGCTCAAAACCGTGTTGGAATCAAACCAACAGCACTTGGACAGTAAATTCGATGCTATACCACCGGACCACACGTTCAACAATGTAAGTCGGAATAAACGACAATAAGTAAAGCACTATATTACACATATATTTAGTATTTTCATCAATATATAACCATTTTCATATATTACTAAACGTCATAAAGAAGTTTTATAATTACATAAAAACATTAAGGCATGTGCAACAGGATTCAAACGCAGCAGTGGTCCTGGGGTAGAGCGTCGGCTTCGCATGCCGAAGGCCGTAGGTCCGCTCCCCGGACGATTTATACCAAATACCTAACATTTGAACTAGCAGGAAGCTTCCTCGTTTGGTGCTCGGCATTTAGAGGATAGTTCTAGGGCTGGTCAGCCTGGTGTCAGTATAATGTGACTTGGTTGGGTATCATACCATGAGTGTGTAGCATTATACCCCAGTGTGGCAGCGCTTAGAATATTGACCCAAATAGCCACTGTCACAATATAACTGAAACATTGCTGAAAGCGATGCTAAGCGCCATACAACAACAACAATAACCAAAACAACATGCTTGTTTATACAAAAAGAGTGAAATAAAATGTATTTTATATGGCAATGCAATATTTGAATGGAATAAAGAGTAATTTGTAGAAATATCACAAGTAATACCTGATCAAATAGATGTTAAATAAAACAACAAGGTAAGTCAAAATATGTTAACATATGTCAATAAATTCAAAAGTCATTGCATACCATGCAGACGTGTTATAATGATTTGAGATAAAATCATTTATGAATTTATAACTGGGTTATAGAAAGGAGCCATTTGTACAAATGTACAATATTGATAGAAAATGCATTAAGTACTTTTTCTAGATGACAATGCAGCATTTAAAATGGAAAAAATAGTGCATCCACAGGGGTTTATTAATGCATGATGCAAGTAATATAGAACATACGTCAGAGACCAATTAGAGTTAATGGCAAAATAGTTCTAAACTATACACCAGTTCCAATTAATTTGTTGTTGATCTGCAAGAACAACCACTGAAAATGGGTCACAATACATTTTCACGTTATTGAAATTGTTTAAATTAAATACTGTTTTCCCTAACGATGATTCAAATAATTGACATGAGTGTCTATAAATCACAGTAGAATTTTTACAACTATCGAACACTCATAGAACACTCAAGTTTGAGAAAATCTAGGCGTTTTTCTACTGGTACATACAGTAATGGCACTAATACACGTTTTGTGGGTCATGCATATCGCAAGTGGAAACACTAAATTTATACATCAAACATTCTGTAAGATTGCATTGTTTATTCCTATCGTCTATATACGTGTTTTAAATTATATGATGAATTTAGGTCCTAAATTTATGAATATTTTGAGTCTAAGATTTAGACTCAGATTAAAATGTCAAATATATTAGATTCAATGAGCATCTATTTCCAAAGCAAATTACTATATTTATTTGCATAAACAATCAGTTTTAATGAATGTTTAGCTGAAAAACGTACAGAATCACCTTTATATTCCTTATCTGTGTGTTTACAGGGCTTTACAGAAATATGAGATTTGGGTTTGTGTCCGATTCTCAGACTCAAGTTATTGTTGAAAGCAGGCCCTGGGCGTAAACTGTTCAGTCTAAATCTCGGACTCAAACTGAATTGCCATTTAAACACTTTTTGATTGCAAAATATTTAGTTTTAAAGTATATACCTTCTGATAATGTATCATTGAAGCTGATTGTTATCGCAGAAAAATTTTGTTCATTTCCTGTAAAATTGCTTTAATACAGATTTTGAATTTTACTGAGTAATAGACTTAACACTTTGATTATTTTAAAATATTTAGTTTTAAAGAATATATCTTCTGATAATGTATCATTGAAGCTGATTGTTATCACGGATTTTTTTTCATTTACTGTTAAATTGCTTTAATACAAATTCAGATTTTGAATTTGTGCCTGAGTAATAGACTCAACACTTTGATTAATTTAGATCCTGAAACGCTGTAGATTAGATTCATCATGCGTTTTAAGTTATGGTACGTTTTTTATTCAATCTGCGTAGAAGATTTTTTTTTTTGATGTATATATTTAAACATTTTTCTCGGTTGTTAATCCAAAATAACTCATAAATCAGTAAGCATCTGAAGACACAATGTTCGTTAGAAAAAAGAAAATACGTTACGAAAACGAGTTCTATCTTAGCAGACGGCTCCTTTAGATAACACATATATTATTGATTTCTTTTCAGGAGATTAGTTTAGAATATTTGCCAATTCATCTAAATTTTTTTGGTATTTTTCATATTTTCTTGACAGTCTTTTGTGACCAATATTCTGATGACACTGGGATTGGCATTAACTTTACGGCATTCATGGAATGTGAAATATACCTGCGAAATGGTAACTTGTGTAAACGTCTTCTACTTTTTGTGTTCGCATGGCTTTTATTATCAACTTTGTGCCAGAAAATGGTTAAGAATCGTTTACAAAATTTAGATTGCATTAATACCATTCCATAAATGCCTTCAAATAATACCCTTTCATTAATACCCTTTCGATTAAATTGTATAAATAAATGTTATTGTGAATGTCAGTATCCTGAACATTGATGTCAAACATCGTATTAAAGCATATAGAATAGTTTTTAACTTCAGTCAAGTAAATAAAATAAACAAATAAAAGTATCCACAGTAAATAAACCTTTGTGTAATGTTGTCCCCAATACTTGCAATGAAACTTTCATATAATTTTATTAATGTTCCCAAAGTCCTTTTGTGTTTGATCTCTTTCGTGCATCTCTAAACTTTCTGGACTGATTTTGCTATATTCTGATAAAACCCTAAACGTAATTGTCATATCAAGGTAAATCTATTAAATGTAGGAAATGGTTTAAAATGTCCAGATTCTCATGTCGAATGTTATTGCTTTGTCATAAAAATAGTATGGATATTTTGGTGAGTTTAAGTGAAGCTTTAATTATACATGTACCATGGTTTGGTGACCTTCCTCTTTCCCTAACGGAATGAGACGCATTTGAGTGGGATTATTTAAATATTAACTGGGTCTTCCTTGGCTGGGTGATCTCATCGGTCACTGGTCTAAGGTACCGTCTCAAGATCACTTACCTCTCACCGCTACAGTTGTAAGTTCAACTTCCACTAGCTCAAAAAATCATTATATGCGAAAGTTTACCAGCTACATCACCAGCGGTTGGACGTGGTTCTACTCATTCAGAAGTCTTCCTCGACCATTAAAACTTAATGGACCATATATAACATAAGCTGAAAATGGCAATTAACCTCATTAAAATGTTAACCTTGTCACAAGCAATTTAATATCTTGATAACTAACAGCAGTTAAATTCTTATTATCACTTTTCAAAGTAGTTTTGTTTTGCAGGTTCTTGTTTGTGAATACACTTTGTCTTTACTATTTGAATAATTTCAAAATGAATTGATGTGCTCTTTAGAAATTAAGCATTCAGTTTGAAGTTATAGAGAAGAAACTGCTAAGAGTTTAGTAAAAGCACTTTATATTCAAAAGCTAAAAATTGTAAATACAATACCGTAGCTTTAACTAAGTCAGAAAAGTATTGTGCGACTTTATGTCGATAAATAAAAATTACCATGTGAAACCGATGAATATAAATTGAGAAACCATTTCATGAGATCCATTTATCTATTAACATTGTGATTGAATGCATTAAGCCAGATCATTATTGAAATAATCACCGATGTAAATAAAAGCATGGCTAGACGACATTATTCTTTGATAATTGATAGATCTTGTTTAGGTTTAAGATCGTTTAAATGTCTATATATCTGCATAAACCACTGTATAAATATCCCACACACTTATTAGTTTTGTACTGTTCTACATATAGAGAGATGCACTTCTGGAACACTGAACAGATTAAAAGTGGTTCTAAATGTGTCTTGTTTCCATAGAAAGTCCTCTGTTGGTCTAAATATGCTGAGGAAAAACATGGTGCTGACCAAATTACTTTTCACAATTTCGATGGTTTGGTGCCACCCCTTCATTATCGACAAATCTGCCCATTTGTACGCAATGCCATCCAAACTTGGCAAACTTATGAAAATGTTCAAAGCTTCGCACACGTATACAGAATGAGAACATTTTCAATAAAATAAATGCTCAACCGACTTACACTTTTGAACTTTTAAAGGGAATATATTTGTCTAAAAATTAAAATTATATTTTAAATGGATAGAAAGCGTCCCCTTATCATAAATAAATAAAATTCCAATGGTTTAGCATGTTAAACCTACTAAAACGCGACCAAATTGATATATTAATTAGAGTGGTAAAGTTGAAACGAAATCTACATTCTAAAAAAAGACATCCTTAAATACTGATTGTGTACCTTCGCATCGTCATCCGTCCCCTTTCTAAGTTAAACAATTATAACTACACATAAACATGTGTATCGGATCAATTTGAACTCATGCGTGTGATTGTTCAAGATAGCTTAATATAGTATGGATCATAGAGAGAATTGTATGTGCGTGATTTGATGAAATAGGTTTAACATCAAACAATTACATTCTGGTTTTTGTTCCTAGGTGATTGATGGTCATTGATTTTCATCTAAAATTGTTTTAGCATCATTTTCAAAGATATATGTGATTGACAAAAAAGGTTTTAATTTATTGTATTGTATTTACATTGTTTGCATCAAAGGGACAAGGTAATATTCAAGTTCTATTAATAGAACTTCAATATCCATATCCATAACTTAAACGTGATCAAAATATAAAATAGGTATTTTATTTAGTCATGATTTAATAGGACATAGGTAAATATGTTTGTATAAGCCCATAGTTTCATAATTTGCTTTTTATCGTTGTACAGTGTTCTTTTATTTGTAAGTAAAATATGACAAACGCTATGATAGCGGTACAGCATCCATTGCTGTTACATATTTGACGAAGAATCGCTGTTCACAGACAATATCAAATGCATTTATTAATATTAGATGAAAGAGAATGTTGATGGTCCCTTAACTTGCATTGTACGTAGAGTGCTAAGTTTCACCTCCAATAAACATTCCGTCTTAAATGTCAGTCAGCAGACATACCACATAGCATAACATCAGCGTTTATTTCACTCTAACATAAGAAAGTATAGATATAACATAACCAAGTCAACCACACGTTTAAGTGTTAAAATACATAAAACAAAAAGTTTACTAATAGATACTGTTAATTACGATTCAATTAAAGTTTTGAACAGAATATTTTTTCAGATTGGAAATGCATCAATAGCATTTAACAAAAGAGTCAATAGAAAACACGGATCACAACCAAGAAAATATAGTATATCCTAAAACCTGATATCTTCTGAATTGTTCGCCCCCATAAGCAACAGGGGCTGAACGCTTAGTAAATTGTGACTCATTCAAACTTTCAGTTGAAGGAACTAGCCAATCAAATTACTCAAATGTAGCTCTTCCAACATTGCTATTTAACGGACCTAATCGGGAGAACTGGATCTATACTACAGACTAAAAAAATAACATAGCAGACTCGGTTTTATCGATTCGGTTCATGAAGGATAAACATATGCAACCCCTCTCACTCTCTAAGCATTGGGTTCAGCTTTATTCACATACAAAACAAATGTTAAGACAATGTTAAACATAAAACAGAATTACATGACCTAATAATCATAATACGTACATATGGAAATGACATCAGCAGTGACCACTTTGGTACAGGTAAGTAGTAATTTGCCATTTGAGAGTTTAAATCTGGAAAATTTGGATATTCAACGTCGCTCTTTCAATGTCGTCACATCTCTAAACTGGGTCGTGTAAACTATAGTAACCTCCACAAATCTATTCTGAACAGCAATGAATGATTTCCAAGAACACAAGGAATAAAATATAATTGTTTCTGTACATCACATACTGGTAACACATGTTAATGATATGTAATGAATTAATCGTAAAGCAGTTCTTGTTACTGAAGAGTTACCATTTAATAAAACAATACAAGTTTTATCATTTTTATTAAAATACTCAGGAAACCACAAATATTTGACCAATAAACGAGATGACCAATTAAGGATTCATTTAGAAACACTGAAACAATTAGATGCCTTTGTTGATTAAACGTACCGCACGTTTGTTAATTCTTCGGAGCCGTTTTCTTTTATTTTATAAAGTGGTCGTTACTGTTTGTAATTTCACAGAATGCAATTATCTGAAGTATTGTATCTGAATAAACGAAATTTTTATTCATCAAATTGCGCCTTATCTAACTTTAGATTGTGTGTATTTGCTGAAATTATACAAAAACAATAGAAAGATCCTCAGCTAGGGTTTAACACAATTGTGTACTCCTTGTAAAAGAATGGTTATAATATGACAATATGTGTCTGACAGAATGAATATATTTAAAAGACATAAACACTTTCACAGAACAGTACAACACAATCAATATTCATGTGCAACAAATGGAAACAATATTATACAAAAGTACAAACACAATTTATATGTTAATATACTACAGTACAAACACAATCAATATAAAAATATAATCAATATTCAATAGTACAAACACAATATGAAAACAACAGTACAAACACAATTAATATACACCTGTACAGCAACAATCAATATACAACAGTACACACACATTCAAAATACAACAGTTCAAACACAATTAATATTATTAGTACACATTTAATTGATATACAACAATGCAAACCGATATATACAAACACAATCAATTTACGAAAGTACAAGCACAATCAATATACAATCATGTAAACACAATAATAAAAAAGTACAAACACAATCAATATACAACCATACAAACACAATCAATATACATCCATAAAACAGTAATATAAACAGTACAATCACAATTAATAGACAACCATACAAACACAATTAATATACAGCCATATAAACACAATAATATAAATAATACAAACACAATCAATATACAATCATGTAAACACAATAATATAAAAAGTACAAACACAATCAATATACAACCATACAAACACAATCAATATACATCCATAAAACAGTAATATAAACAGTACAGTAATATAAACAGTACCATCACAATTAATAGACAACCATACAAGCACAATCAATATACAGCCATACAATCACAATAATATAAATAATACAAGCACAATCAGTATACAATCATGTAAACATAATAATATAAAAGTACAAACACAATCAATATACAACCATACAAACACAATCAATATACATCCATAAAACAGTAATATAAACAGTACAGTAATACAAACAGTACAATCACAATTAATATACAACCATACAAACACAATCAATATACAGCCATACAAACACAATCAATATACAACCATACAAACATAATCAATATACAGCCATACAAACACAATAATATAAACACTATAAACACATTGAATAGCCTGAATTATCATAGTTTCAATACAACCGTACAGAAGAAAGTTCAACCAAAACATGTTTCAGCGTTACAACTACGTATTTATTCAAGGACGTGAAGAGTATTTGATGCACCATTAGAATCGGTATTAAACTAATAAATTATTCTATGGGTAGGTTTTGTTTGTACTTTTATGTTTTATATCACAGTGCGTGATAACAGCAGGGAATTACCAAAATAAACGATATCAATAGTGCAATAATTAGATCTTAAAACGTTAAACTGGAACGATTTTCTCACTTTATTGTCGCAATTACTTCAACTACATCGATCATGGTTACAACATGTCATTACTGTTACTTTAGATATTTGGAAATAGTAGTAAACAAGTTCATGGTAAAGTACAAAGAGGATCTTACATGAGAGCTTATTTATTATTTAATTTATTAAACAAGTTGGAAAAAATATATTTATGCGAGGCTATGCCAAGCATTATATCATTTTTTCCCAACAATTTTAATAAATTCAATAATAAATGTGCACTCATGTAAGATCCTCTATATCACGAAAACGTTTATCATTCATTTAACACATCGCCTCTATAAGGAACATTAATAAATTGGGCATATTTGTTTCTGCGAGTCATCATATGACGTATCGTCATTTAACCATGAAAAATCGACGTGTGTGTGTATTACATACAGATTGTGAGATTACTGTTTTTATATGTCTGTCATAACGGACATTAAATACAGATGATATTATTTTCTGGCAGTCTGTGATGCAACATTTAGAATTATCAACCTGGTGGCAAAGTGGCCTTGGAGTGTTCATGACAGTAGGATTTTTAGAGAATCTGAATTGCGTAATCAATTTGAAACAGGTAAATAAACATGAAATGTTCCAAATCTATGAGATTACATATTTATCAGTACATAAATGTAAAAAAAGCTTACATTGTATTAATATATTCATATTTTTCTTCCCTGTTTGCAAAACCAAATCTAAATCATGATAACACATTTGTACCTCAATTTTTTTAAAACAGGAGTGTATGTCTAACAGGCAAATTGAACGAATAAAATCCTAAATATATGTGTGTATATAACAATATATAGTGTTTTATACTAAACAAATCATTCTGTAGGATTTTTTTATTCACTGTGTCTGTGTCTGCCATTTGGAAATGACTTACATTTCAAATGGGACCTTAATGATGTATTCATGCGGATCATCATTGTGGATTTTAAGCATATTTTTCATGTAGTTCAGATTGTTTTCTTGTGTTAAACATACTTCTACTTAAGAAATAGTAGATTTGTTCTATCATAGACAGGGTAGGATCCAGGATTTCAGTTTAGAGGGTACGCACTAAAGCAGCGCAACACAAAATCTGAACGGGCACAGTTAAAATACAGTGGACTTTAATAAAACATGTAAGTTTAGGAAGGGAGGATGTGAAGATTAATTTCCAGACATTTAAATAACTATAATAATAAATATATTCCTGGCTATTTAAAAAGATAGTATAACTGTGGTATCATATCTTGCAAGTAGTGTACAAACAATGCTTAATTTTATGTGTTAAATTCATGATGCTGTTAATTTTTTTATAACGATAATAACTCTCAAGAACAATGTTTTTCAAGTTATTCATAATACATTTCATGTCAAATGATGGGATTCTGGGTATGGATGTAGACCATTATTAATGACCCCCTATCTCAACCCTCAAACAGCTGTCCAGGAAAGGTAAACATAGCATATTGTGATTCATTGGACTTTCAAAGACTAAGTATGCAATATTCACTGCAAACAAGTATGAACACAGGACAATGAATTATTTCCTTTTGTAAGGCCATAATAAATTATTTTATTTTTAAATGTATATTTATATATAATAAATACTCCCATCTTTCCCACCTTTTTAAGAAAAATTTGGATGATTAATTTATTATGGCAAAATGTATGTATTATATTGCTAACCTCACAATGATCAAATGATTTGTACAAGTTACCAATAATTAAATTCTGAGAATTACATTTAAACTGATAACTGAAATTGTATATCGAATATAACATATAATAGTTTGCTTTTATTGTTACAGGTTCGATAATGCATTGGTTAAGACAAGAGTGCTGATTGAACAGACATTAAGTGTACTAAAGACGAGGTTTCCATGTCCAGCATATGGACTCAGAGTGACCCCTACCAGAGCATGTCACATAACAGCTGCATGTGTTGTGTTGCATAATTTTGGACTCGAAATAGGCGACATTTTCTGCAGGTTTACAGATGATACTAGACCCTCCCGATAATCCCGTAGAAGTGGCTGCCTAGACAGGAGCACATTATAGGGATATTCTGACAGAAGCACATTTTGCATATATTCATTTAAGCCACTTGCTTAATCATTTATATTACAGTTATGTGTGATCATGTTTCACAAGTTTCAGTTCTTAATTCAGGGACCTCTGATGCCGAATGATCGAAGGCGCTGTCTCAAGATCACTTACCCCTCACCGCTAAGGTCACAGGTTCAAGTCCTGCTTGCTCAAAAAACATTATTCAAGAAAGCTTGCCAGTCACTTGCAGAGGGATGGTTGTTCTATTCAGATTCATTCTCCGCCAATAAAACTGGATATGCTATATAACCTGAAATGAGTTGAAAATGGCGTTGAACGCCATTAAAAAAAAACTTAATTCGACCACATAATGCACTTGTTAGACCTGTATCAATATACCATTTTACTTATTTGCCATTTTGATAGTTAAGTGACAACTCAGTCTGTAATGTGTAGTAGTCTGAGCTGGTGGATTCCGCAATTCATACATTTAACAGTCTGAACAAGAGGCACAGCCTTAGGCAGTTATGATGCAGTCTAACTTAAACTATAGGTCATGGATATATACAAAATGATAACATTGTGTTAAGATTGAAAAAAAAGAGTACTTATTGGCTACAACTAAATTGTTTATCACAAAAAATAAACAAACACTTGAAAGGACACCGGTGATCCTAACATGGCTTAAACTGTACTATAATGCTAGTAGAACAGTGATACAAAACAACAAGATCTAATTACATTTAAGTTACTGTACTGAAGTATGTTGTTATTTATAACAAAACCATAATTGATAAAAAATTAACATCAATAAGTATTCAACATATGATCATAATGGTATAACAAATTGCATTTTTTTACTTTCAAAACAGTAAGTGAAACGGTTATATTATACAACAAGATAGTAATGTATTGCGTAGCAATATGTATGCATATAATGACAATTAAAATATGCTGTAACAAAGCAAACAAGTTCAGTAAAACCTGCCTTAAGAAGCCAGTCAAAGGAAAGAGCAAAATTTTAAGACAGGTTGTTGCTTAATACAGATCAATTTACTCTGAAAGCATAGAAATAGAAAATAGAAAATATAAATGCTTAAGACAGGTGACTGCTTAATAGAGATGACTGCTTACACACGTCTGACTATTTATTTACTGTGTTTTTTTGTGTGTGTTTTTTATAAAATAGTCTGATAAAGTTAGTTATGCCTGTTTAAAAACTACTTTGTAAAATATTTGTTTAGGCCCAATAAAATAGAAAATGCTTTCATGATATTAAGATAAATATTATAATTAACAGACGATGTACTATGTAAGATAGTAAGAACAAACAAAAGGTATTTGAGGGACTGCACACTCGACTAATTCAAGATGGATATATATTCTATATTAGTATTCATTTTGAATATGATTTTTTAAATTTTTTCCCCTTTAGTTAAAATAAAATTCATTTTTTTAATGTAGTATTTTGTTTCTGCTTCAAGTTTTATAATTTCAGCTTGCAAGCGTCTTTTCTCTAAAGCTATCAAGTCGTCATAAGATTTTTCTGCCAATCTTTTCCTGGGTTTTGCTGGTTTTTTGACTTGCCATAATCTGTTAAATATATGAAGAAATGAAACATGAGTGAACCTTTCCCTGAATAATTTCAAGAACAAACCAGGACTGTCACTGAGGCCTAAAAGGATTTGTATACCCCACTGCTACCAACATGTAAACCGAAATTTCAATACAAAAACAAGACGTTTTACTAGATAAACGTTGCCCGGCTCATCTAAACCAAGTATTTTTTTTATTGTTTTGCTCTGAGTTTTACACCTTTTCCCAATAATATTTCAATTATTTAAAAGCACACCTTTGATTCGCTTCCGGGATCCACCAAGCGGTTAACCAGAACAAGACTCGCCTTACGTATGCAAGTCACTAACTACTTCCCAACATATTCAGAGGTGGGAGATAAATGACCGCAAAAAAGTTCATGCCCAGCAATCACAGAGACTGTGACAGGGCGGTGATTCGAACTCACGACCCCATGATTGACAGTTAGACAAGGTACCGACTGAGCTATCCAGGCCTTGCTAGTAGAAATTTACTTATTCGTCCATTGTATGGCACCAACACTAGTCTTTTGCCTACTTAGTTTTAAGGACTACCATATTTTGAAAGCTAGTTAGTCTGTCTGACTAGTGGCTAAGTAACTTTTTTATGGTATAAGAGAGTATTACAAAACATAGGATGCAATCATTTACTTATTATAATGTTTTATGTTAAATTAAACAAGTATACTGCAAACTTAAACTTAATATAGCACTTTTCATCTAACTGACAAAGCATTTATTTATATTAAATATTATTTTATCCCTACAGACTGGTTGCTTAAAAAAGGATAATTCACTACAATCTGGAGGTAACAATTAAGTCATTTAGACTACCTATTGACAATAGTTAGTGTCAAATCCTATCATCAGCTTTTATGATATGTAGGTAATCGTAACACTTTTGAAGGTACTGGTACATGACCTACAACTTTATGTTCAGTAAATGGTCTAAAGTTTATTGAATCACCAAAAGATAATGGTTTATTAAAAGATAATGGTTTGACAACATCCATGTAATTCATCTTATTAACTAAATAATCATTATTTTGATGTCAGCATGTTCCTTTTCGGTAACATAAAGTATAATTAGGATTAAATATTTAGTCACTATTATTTACGATTTCTACACTATACAGGAAAAATACGAGGTAAATAAGGGGACAGAATCCTTATTATATACAATGTTTTGTTCATTAGTTATTTGGTTTGTTACTAACCCCCTATCGAAATATGTGGGGTCAGCTCGATAAATATGAGGCGTTATACTGCTTCTGTAGAAACAAAATCACTAAAAAATATACTGGTAATATGAGTCATTTTAATGAATGTAACTGATATATTTATTTTGTTTATTTACCTCTGCTGTATCCAGCTTGTGGAAAAGCCATTTTCCCGGAAGATCCAGGTTCCCCTCATCTAATGAATTGTCAATAAACATGTCTTGTTCGGCATCATTATTTGCAGCAGTGTGATCAACAGTAGAGCCTGGTATTTAATAAAAAAACATAAACAGTAAATTATTTATATTTATAAAAGAAAAAAGATTAAATGAAAAAAAAGGTGAAATATTTTACCCCTTAGGGCGGACCAATTCTGCCCCCAGGGTCATGGTTTTGAACAAATTTGAGAGAGGACCACAAACTGACCCTATTTGTCAAACATCTTAGAATAAGGCCTTGTACTACAAACTTTAACCTGCTAAAATAAAAAGTCTAAAAGAGAAATAGTTCTGCCAAAATGCAATCAAGAGTTATGATTCTTGTCTCTATGCGTTTCGTAGAGGATGTTGAACACAGATGTGAAGTTTTATTTATGTCCAATGATAGGATGATGAAATAAGTGGCAAACAAAAAACTTTAACCTCTAAAAATCGTTAACCAAATGTTCTAAGTCCAAAGGGTCATAACTCTGCAAAGATGCAACCAAGAGTTATGGTTCTTGTGTCTGTGTGTTCCATTGATGATGCTAAACACACATGTGAAGTTTGTTTCATTCATACTGAATGATTGATGGTAAGATATCTTACCTGATAACAAACTTTAACCTAAAAAACTAATGCCGACGCTGGGGCGAGTACAGTTGTCCCCCTATTCTATGAATAGTCGAGCTAAAGATGATGAAAAAACAAATTTAAGTTTCAAATAGACAAAAAAATAGAAGGTAAATAACATTGTTTTTATGAAAGAATAAATAAGGTGATCTGTTTAATGTATATGTGGAAATACTTTTATATAACAGCAAATATATACTACTTATTTATTTAATAATTCCAAGATTTTCAAATTGATTAATAATGGAAAGGAGTCTAGGCCTTCATCCAATCCATTTAGCTGGACCCTGCTTGTTTTCTAGAGATGGTCTAATATGAGATCTTCAATAAAATGAACAAACAAGAAAAAAATGGCACGATTCAAAGAATTGGGCAAACTGTTTGTTTTGATTTATTATTAATGCACAAAAAACAAAAAGAAACATTTTCAATCTTAATATATCCTTTCAACATTGTTGTCGATTAGCAATTTTGTGATGACTGATAAGGCTATCTTTATCAGATAAGCAGTTTATCAGTATAATAACATGCAATTACATGCTAAAATCATAATTCAATTAAAATAATCATATATAATTTCCTTTATTTCTGAATATGCTCTTGAATTGAAAAAAAACAACAAAACTAAGTTAAGCTTTTAATTCTTACCTCTAGCCTTCTGATTAGAAAACATCGTTTTCAATTCATCAGTGCTTCGTCTTTCAAGATCTTAAAGTAAAGACATATATAAGATAAATACATAGACACGATAAACAGTAATATTGTCTAATATATCATCATATACATTTACAAATCATTTTTTTTATTTGGACACCAGGTTAAAAATGTGTAAAGAATGTAGGATATGATTTAAGATTAAATTAAGTTAAATTAAAACACAAAACTTCAAAACGATTATAAGGCAGTTCATAAAAAAAGTTTGCATGTTTGTCGTAGAGCGACCCAATGAAAGAGGTGAAACTTACATTTTGTTGTTTGTCTACCTCTGCACTGCCAAAATATGATGAAAAAAGTAGGGGTCATATGTCATCCAAGAGATTGTTTTACCCACAGAATTATATGCAGTTTCCAATGGTGGTATAATGCCTAAAAGGAACCCTTAAATTTTTACGTATATAAATAACGACCTCTTTTTTTAGTAAATATCATCAATTTGCAGTAATACTGCAAAGTTTCAGACATTGAATACTAAAACTTTGTCGGAATATCATTTTCTGCATGGTCATATAGAGGCGTGACATGTCGATCAATATGAAATGCTTATCAAAGCATGCTGTTGAACGATATGTTATATTTTAGTTGTTCGTCCGCCACGACGAAAAGTGGCTATCACCCCTTTTTCAGCAATTATCTGCATGGGGGAAAAGTAAGACCAGGTACATGTTTTACAGTGTATATCTATATGTCTTTCCTGTAGTAATGAATACCTCGCTGTTTGGGCTGTGGTATTGATGAACGTCTCGATCGTACCGAGCCGTTATTTTCAATAACCAACGTTAGCATGTAATTATGTTGTTGTTAAAGATGGTCAGTCACTTAAGGTTGTATCTATTTATGGTAAATAAATGATTAGAGTTTCCAACAAAGAGTCAGGTTTTGTTTTACGTATATTGTAATGCCACGTGGTAGTGTGCAAATATAGTTTTAAATGGAAGCAATTTTGAACTTGAGCATATATAATATCAAATCCCAATTAGTGAAACTGCCAAGGTGCATTAAAAGTAAAACGTATAACAGTTCCTCTGCTCTGATAATTAAAGCCGCACTTAAACGTGTGTCACGTAAAGTACACGAAAGGCACACGTTAAAAGATATGATAAAGGAAACAAACTTATAAAATTATGTCATTCATACAACTTTAGTTAGTTAGTTTCAGAGCAGATTGTTTCAACCATAGTAAACATAAGTTTAGTGACAAAGTGTGTATCAAAGCTGTATGAATAAAACAAACACAATATTATATGCCCGAAAGGATACGATTCATTCTTCAGAAATTCTTGTACATCGTATGTGATCAAATTCATGTTTTGGGTAAGCGATAATTAATTGTATTAACACAGCTGAATGCCAGCTCCTCGGGCATAACAGGCTTGCAACTGGACATCACAATTGTATTATTTATTATACGTCTCGATGTTAATGCAATTATCAAATACCCAGCATGTAATACATCATGTAACAGATGGGATATGTTGAACAACGTAGATTGCTGGATATACATTCGCTGCTGTCATCAACAATGACTCAGCCTCATTAGAGGCATACAAACTCCAACACTGCGTAAAATTCCTTTTATAATAATAAAGTCTTAGTTATGTTTTATCAAACTACTTATGTAAAGTCCATATATTTTCATTCTTCATAAGATATAACCATTATTATATGCAAATATTTTTGATGAAATTCGAATGTTTTAAAGATGTTGAACACTTTAAGATTTCATATATAACTGCACAAGCTGAATAACTGATTCTTGTAATAGTAATTGGCTAATCCAATAATTGCCTTGGTGCCGTTTTTACTACTGAACTATGTACAACATTTTTATTTACTGTTGTTTTCATGCTGACACGTTTGTATTTTAATTAAGGAATGTTCCTCATATATTATTTGATATGTATAAATCATAATTTTACAATGTCCAAATTTAAAACAAAAAAAAACAGTATAGCAACTTTGTTTCCTTTACCATATCTTTACATGTGTGCCTTTTGTGAACTTTACGTCACATACGTAAAAATACGGCTGTAATTATAAGAGAATTGTTATATGTTTTATTTTTAATACACGTTGGCAGTTTCACTAATTAGAATTTGATATTATACATGTGTCTTTATTTTCCACAACTGCAATATCTTTATTCAATATGTAAACAATAACAGATGGTACGTATTTTGAAATAGCTTCCATTTAAAACTATATTTGCACACCAACACAGGGCAATCCCAATATACATAATGCGAAACATGATGCATTGTTGGAAACAGAAATTATTCATTTACGGCCTTAGGTGTTTGATGCATCCTAAACAACATCATAATTATAATTAATACGTTGATTATTGTAAATAAAAGCTCAGTAAGATAGAGACGTTCTACAATACCAAGTCCCAAACATCGAGTTAAATATATATATACATATATACTAAATATATATACTAAATATACATACTTAAACATGTTTCTTCACCTTTCTCGTCGCTAATATTCATATTTGAATTAACTTTTTTTGTGGGTTGCTTTTGTTGTAGTTGCCTGCTTTCAACTGGAGACGTATAATTCAAACAACACTATCATAAACACAACCAATACATACAACACCCTTAATAATAGAAAAAAAGGTGAAAACAGACATCAGTAGTCACTGTCAAGAAACTGTAAAAGATCAAAGCATACATATTAGGGAGTTACATCTGGTTTTCGGCTGAACCAACTTAGGTCTGGTATCGTTGTTGCATATAAGCATGCAAGGTGTAAAACAGATGGTTGTCGGAAACATATTGCAAGTATGAACAACAGAATATAATACGTAAGGACACACGATGAAGATAAGTACAAGTGTCCAACGCCTCTTGAATCTCCGGTCTTTCAGGTTCTTTTTCAATGAAAATGGATGAATTGTTGACCAACAGTATAAGGACCAAACACTGAACTTGCAATTAAATGTAAGACTTAAAAACTCCGTACGTCTAAAATAAAGGTTTAAAGGAAATTACGATCAATGAGAACACTAAGCTTGTCAATTGCATCAAAATCAAATTCAAACCATGTGAAGGTATTTCTGAATTGTGGTGCATATGATGACGATTTACATCAATATTAATTACATATGTAATCAGTTGAATTATTTCTCACGTAAACTAGGTAATTCATACATTTAATGTTTCAGTCAAGCTACAAGATACAAGATGTTGTATTTAGTAAATAAAGGCCTCCGGCCCAAAATACAACAATTGTTGATCATTGATGTTTTACAAAGTTGTGTTACAGTATATTAAAAATACATTTGAAGTGTCTGAAAACCGGTACAGTATATAATGTGGAACTATGTTTAATCTATAATTTCAAACAGTTTTGTATTAAAAAGAGCAATCTTTCTAATAGTCTCGGATTCTTGCTTTGAAGCAATCGATAAAAATCTGTATGTTCTGAATGTCCTATATACCAATTATACATATGTGTTTCTCTAACATGAGTATACGTAGAACAATTAAAAAATGCATGGTATTCGTTTTCTATCACCATAAGATTGGAATTTAAGAAATAAAATAAACATATTCTATTTTCTCTTTCAATGTTAAAATGTCGACCAATTTCAATATTTATACTGTGAGAGGAGCATCTAAAACGTGCATATGATCGTTTGAGATTAAACGAAAGGTCAATGTTTAAATATCTTTCAGGATTTAATAAGGATTTAATATGTTTATATGTATCACACCTTGGTGGGTTGATTATCATGCCAAGTTTGAGTTATACAATCTGAGATCCTTCGTTTAAATACTAAGACAAATAGGTTAATGTCACCAACATTTTGTGCTAGCCACACATACCCAAACCCATACCTATACAATAATGTTTTAACGTTTGTGGCCCAAGTTTTTCTACCAATATCGTCTAGAGATTTCAACATTTTGTAACAGTTCATAAGAAAGCGATTGTTGGACATTTGAAGCAATTTACACCAGTTATTTACGCACTTGGTATAATATATTACACAAAGAGAAGTATCCCGCACTCTCCAAGAGCTACATAATTATTAACAGTAGAATGAATACCTAGAAAATATTTACAAAATTGCACTTGTATTTGTTCTATCTTGTCGGCGTATTCATATCCCCAGATTTCCGAACCAAATGTGAGTATGGCACTACCATCGAATCAAATAGTTTAAATATATCTGTATGCATAAAAGTTCTTAATGTCCTCTGATATTCTTTAATTGAAAATATTGTCTTCCTAGCCTGTGCAGCCAATTTACACTTACAAGATGTCCACGAGAGTTTAGGTGTAAAAAGGAGTCCCATATATTTATATACAGATATCATGTTTACATTATTACCATATAAGAACCAATTTTCATAATTTCGCAGTGGACCGCCATTTCTAAATACTAATATTTCATTTTCTTGATGTTAATTTGCATGCCCGTGTTATCACAAAATTCAGAAATTTCGTTGAGCTGTATTTGTAAGTTCCTTGCTGTGTCTGCACAGTTAGCTACGTCGTCCGCAAAAAGTAATCAAAGAATATCTGGTATATCATTAGTAATAAATATTCCATTATGACATTTCTCTCTGAGGTGGGTACAAAGGTCATTTATGTAAAGACTAAAAATTATTGGCGAATTTAAATCACCTTGTCTCGCTCCAATATTGCATTTAAATGGCTTAGTGAACTTGTTTCCAACCCTAACATATGACTGGATGTTCGAATACATAGATATTAACACATGCATAAGCTTACCGTTGATGCCTTTATTCAGAAGGCTTGAAAATAGTTTAAAGTTAACTAGAGAATCAAATGCTTTCTGAAAATCTACGTATAATACATAGAACCTACCGACTGGTTTCAAAATATATTTCTGGATCTTACTTTGCAAATTGTACATGTAATGTATAACCGAGTAACCCGCCCTAAACCCCGCCTGGGCTTCATCGATAATTTCAAACTGCTCAGACCATTCTATATTTCTGTCATTAATTATGCTTGAGAAGATCTTATACATTATATTAATCAAAGATATCCCCCTGTAATTTGATTGATCGTCCCTCGAACCCGATTTGAAAATAGGAACTATAATGCTATCGCACCATATGGCTGGACATTCACCAGAGTCTAATATTTTATTGAATAATATGTGCAGTATGGGCACTATGAAATCGCAAGTGTGTTTGTAAAACTGTGTTCCTATCCCATCATTTCCGAAGGATTTTCCTGTTTTAAGTTTAGCTATTCTTCGATTTTTTTCTTGTTTGAAATCGGTGCATTCAATAAAATATCCATATCATCATTATTTTGAAAATCATGCAAGTTTATATCTGAAGCAGACGGCTGACCTTCTTTAAATAAAATACTTTTAAATTACGTTAACCAATCTTCTACACGTATCCGCCCAGCTCCCGTTATTGCCGTATTATTCAAGTTTTGTAATTTAATTAATTTCCAGAATCTTTTCAGATTGTTTCGTGCATTAATAAGGCTTTGCCGCCGATCAAATTGTAGCTTTAACTTTTTCGTCTTACAAATATACTTAAATGTATTACGAGCAGCTTTATAATTGTTAAAATCCGTTGCACTATTTGTCCAGCGAAATCGTCTTAACAATCGAGCTTGTTTTACCATTTTTATAAATTTATGTACTCGTGTGTTTGTATATATATATATAGCCATTAATTAACTTCAGAAATTACGTTGGGTTCAAACGACTACAAACAGGTAAAATATCATATGATGTAATATTTCTTTGTGCATTTTCAACAATGTTGTACGACAGTTAATGTATTAATTATACTAATTGTATCGGATTTTTCATAATATAAACTATATACACTATACAATATGTATTTTGGCTGATTAAAGTGGTAAGTATTAAAAAACGTATGCATATCAAAAGAAAAATCCATACATGTATGTTTTAATATTTAATTACCGTATCAATATTTTATCAAACTGCTAGAGATACCCATTTACTGGCTCTTTTTCGCATAACATCATAAATGTGTATTTCTACTGTTGTTATACGTTGAAAAATATAAAATAAAAGAACATTTTTTGTTAAATGTTTCTCAGTAAGATTAATAATTAAATAACTGATTAAAAGCAATCAATGCATTGGTGCTGACCACTAGCATCAGATGAAAATATTCACTTGACACACGGAGCGCAAGAATGTAAGTAGAAAACAATATATCTATTTTATCTTAGTTTTAATTCTGGAAATTAATCTGTTAATTGATATCTGGTTACTCATATATTTTTTATAATGAGTAATATTAGCGTATCATAAAAATCAAGATTTTTGTTTTTAAAAAATAGCCACCTTGATCGGCAAATAGATTCTGCTCCCCCCCCCCCCCCCCCCCCCTCCCCCAGGGGCAATTTATTTGGGTATGATTTTCTTAAACTTCAGGAACAATGCCAGAAATTGAGACATGTTTACGTACTGAGCGTTGGGGCTTTAGTGCGTAACGTACGTTACCCTTATTCTTTCATATCATATTCTTGGAGTGTAGAGTGTATGTATTCATCCTAAAAACTCATTTACTCATAGCAGTTATGTTTTGTATCAATTTCTGATATTGTGACATCAAAAGAGTCGGTGTATATTACGTAACTGGAACTACGTTACATAAATAACTCTTTTTTTAAATCAAAATATTACACACAAGAGTAAATTCGATTAATGTAACATAATCCCCAGAGATATACTGGATTGTGTTATTTACTGGATGCCAAATAATGTAGAAATGTAACTTTTCTGTAATTGTGATGCTTACGTCGGTGTAATTTACGTTACATTTAGTGATATCTTGCATTATAACATTTCATGTTGATGTATATGTATTACTGTTTTAAATATTTAATGAACAAAATATTGCAGTTTTACTGCATGAATAGTCTGATATAATATGTAATACAAAAAAACTGAAATAACCTTCGTTACTGGATTTACGTTACCTAAATTGAAATTATAAAAATGCATAGTTTAACATTAAATTAGTCAACAAAATGTCAAAACAAAGTGAAAGACGTTTAAATAATGTATATATAAATACGTCTCTGGTCAAAACACATATCAAAGCAGTTTATACCCAAAATCAATAAATTGTGCAAAGAGATTTAACAAACATTGATAAATAAATGTGCTCTGAGAGTTCATAAACTGGTTACCGAGGGTCTTGAACGCTTGCTAATGAAACGTTTTGAAAACATTAACCCTTGCACTAAATTATTTCTGAAGATTCACTCACCATGCTATATGACCTTGCTCAAGATCTTACTGAGGACAGATTTGCACAAGTATTGGCATCGCAGCAATGTAATGACTACTTTGAGCGCCACATTGAATTCAAAGAATCCACCAGAAATGGTGACAGTATCAAAACTGCTCAGTTTTGGTTACGTAACATCGACATCATCCATATGATACTGACACTTATCAAGGCTACTAAGGAAAACAACTTAGAGGTATATATAGCCGCACTCTACAGACTGAGTCCTCTGTTCTTTGCCTATGACTACCACAACTATGCCAGATATGTTCCAGTGTATCTGATGACTCTAATGAATCTGGATACTACACATCCAAGGGCCATGGAGCTGCTAAAACGCAACGGATTTAGTGTTTCGAGGTCTTCTGTGCCTAACTCAAGAAACCCTGTTGATATAACCATCGAACAAACAATCAACAAACATGTGAAATGCCAAGGAGGTATTATTGGTTTCAGTCGCAATTACTCCGCTGGTGTAAAACTCGTCATTGCAGAGCCAAATATGTCGAGGCAATCCTGCAGGTAACAGACATGGCTTCCGAAGAGGCATCGGTCCATAAAGAACTCCAGCCTGCAAAAATACGAAATAGCGAGGCAGATGTCAACAAAGTTCTTGAGGCAATATGTGGTTTTACCAACCCATTCAACATTGAACACTATACCGATGAGCTGTATTGCCTATCATCAGGTGTACCAGCTAAGCCAGACGTCGCTGCAGATCTGTTGAATGCCTCAGGTACGGGCCAAGTAGCAATGGAAGAATTTATTAATGATAGAAGCGTGAATAAAATTGTTGACTTTCACAGCCCAATAAAACGTAAAAAACTTAAAACCTTCGCAACAACAGAGATCACAAAAACGCTCAGAAGCATTCAGAACAAAATCACTTAGATTAAAGCAGAACGAAACATCTTCGGGCAACTGGTGCTTCTGTCTGTGCAGCATGACATCGATCTTGAGTTAACACTCTCCTTTCCTCTTGGCCCGGTTCCTTGGTCCTAAGCGACAGCTGAGGAATGCCTGTGAAAACTGACAAGGCGAAATTGATGCATTTGCTCGAATCAGTCATCGAACCAACAACAACTCACCCACAAGAGGATGTTGTACATGATTGTGTTTGATGGAAATGCGACACTGCAAAGCCTACCTTCAGTGCCTGATACATTCGAAGAGTTGGCTGAGACTGTCTTCAATCTGCTTCCAAAACATGGTCGGGTTGATTGTCACAGATACTTATTACCCCACATCAATCAAATCATTTGAGCGCAAGAGAAGGGGATCTACCCAAACTTTCTTGTTATCTGGTCAAAAAACAAGAACTCCTGGAAGGCTTTTATGGCCAACGATGACAACAAACCCATTTGCTACGTTTGCTCTTCGACCAACGGAAAACTGAAAATTATGCCAAAAAGCTTCAAGGTCGAAATATCTACTATGTCCTTGGAGAAATGTGTTACAGTCTCTCTTGTCATGACGGTGCCACGGTTGAAGTGCATCCCGAAGAAGCTTTGTTCTCATCTCAAGAAGAGGCAGACTCGATAAAGAGCCTGCAACAGTCCAGGTCATAGTAAGATCTCCAGATACAGATGTCTTGGTGTTGCTTACAAAGTACTCTAGAGAAATAAGCAGGACTGTTTTATTTGATACTGGTGTAGGAAACAAGCGACGACTTCTCAATGTTAATGAGATTGCTGAAAACAAAGGAGAAGACATCTGTTCAATATTACAAGCAATTCACAGTTTCATGGGGTGTGACACAACGAGTGCGTTCGTAAGAAGAGGGAAAACAGCTCCCCTAAAAATCGTGGAAAAGTACCCTGAATATATTTATGCACTGTCTAAACTAGGTGAAGAATACGAATGCACTGATGAATTGCTTGAGGGCATTGAAAAGTATGTCTGCTGTATGTATGGTAAACCAAAGTATACACATGTAAACAAATTAAGATTTGACACGTTCTGCAAAAAGAACCAGGGACGAGGCAATATTCTAGACTCGTATAACAGCATCGACATGGGTTTATTCTCTCTATGAGTCTGAGGCTGAAGAAGATGACGAAGTAGAACTTGATAATATGACTGGCATTGTCTTTGAAGATGACTTGGATACTGACAAGAGTATTATGTCGATGTGTTTTGTTTGGAACATCTGGTACAACGTTGCATGATTATGTCATGTAAAGTACACAATCTTTAAAGAGTGCCAATATGAACATGATTTAATAAGTTGTTTATTTTAACTAAACAACTTCTTTCTTCCTTAATTTTCAAATATTGGTAATTTTATTTGAATAATGATACTTATCTCCTTAATATAGATTCATTCCTTAATCAAGGCAACGAAATCACAGTTATCTGCATATGTAAACTGTTTTCATTAATTATGTATGTGGTTTGATTTGTTGTCATAAACTATATTTAATGTAAAATAAATATTGTTAGTTGACCACAAATACTCAGTGTGTGTTTTCTTCGTTTAATAAAAATGACATGTAACATAGTTTTCTGTTGTTGTAACGTTATATACATGTTATATACATGTGAAACTTGAATAGAGTTGATGGCATTTTCATAAGTATTGCATGTAGCTTCATTTGTTATTAAAAGTTTGTCCATAATAAATGACATATCCTTTAAATGCTTGTTGTTCAACAAAATTAATAACAATTTTAGCAGTAACGTAAACTACAGCATTCTTAGTCATGAGAAAAATAGATAATTTCTATCTGAAAACAATTACTTTTATTGTATACATCCTGTAAATTTGAAATAAGACATATTCCTGCATTTACTGTTTATTTTAAGCCTTTTTTTTTAAAGTAAAAAGTATGATTTTTTTTTTTTAATTTTTTTAGGTAACATATTTTAAAATGCTATAATTTACAAACGCCCCAACGGCTAGTGCGTAAACATGTCTTAAAATTGTGGTCATATAATAGACTTTCAAAAAATTATAGTCTACAAAATTGCCCCTGGGGGGGGGGCAAAATAATTTCCAGATTACGCTCTACAGCAGTATGTAATAAAATACATAAAAGTCATCAGTATTAAAATAAGAAAAAAATGCTTTGAATAAGAAACGTGACATTCATGTGATGAGTCAACAACACAAAATTTACATAGTTACCAGAAAAAGTCCTAATCCTTACCACCACATGTACAAATCTTCCTAAACGAAGCTGATAAAGCTCTGCTCGCGAATTTTGGATGTTGCGAATTTTGAATTTATATTCTTACTGAAATCCAACTATCCATAAATACTAGAAATTTAATGCACTATAACTACCATTTAGACCAAGAGCCAATACATTAAGCATCTGATACAAGGATTCGTCATACAATTCGGAAAATGTTTTCGGTATTTTGGAAAATGAACATTTTATTGAAAAGGAATATAAAAAAATATTAAACCAACATGAGACATAACATTCATCAAACACTGTCATTAGAATGGCACGAATAAAACTAATATACGGAATATTAAAAGTAATATGTTCCTAGTGAAGACGTGGCAGCACCGTTCACCGTCTTGTATGGCAGCACTGTTCACTGTCTTGTATGGCAGCACTGTTCATCGTCTTTCACAGCAAAATTGTCTCGTATGGCAGCACTGTTCACCGTCTTGTATGACAGCACTGTTCACCGTCTTTTACAGCAAAATTGTCTTGTATGGCAACACTGATCACCGTCTTGTACAGCAAAATCGTCTTGTATGGCAACACTGATCACCGTCTTGTACAGCAAAATCGTCTTGTATGGTAACACTGATCACCGTCTTGTATGGCAGCACCGTTCACCGACTTGAATGGCAGCACTGTTCACCGTCTTGTATGGCAGCACTGTTCACCGTCTTGTATGGCAGCACTGTTCACCGTCTTGTATGGCAGCACTGTTCACCGTCTTGTACAGCAAAATTGTCTTGTATGGCAACACTGATCAACGTCTTGTACAGCAAAATTATCTTGTATGGCAACACTGCTCACCATCTTGTATGGCAGCACTGTTCACCGTCTTGTATGGCAGCACTGATCACCGTCTTGTATGGCAGCACTGTTCACCGTCTTGTATGGCAGCACCGTTTCAATGTCTTGTATATCAGCACTGTTAACCGTCTTGTATCGCAGCACTGTTAACCGTCTTGTACAGCAAAATTGTCTTGTATGGCAACACTGATCAACGTCTTGTACAGCAAAATCGTCTTGTATGGCAACACTGATCACTGTCTTGTATGGAAACACTGATCACCGTCTTGTATCATAACATCGTCTTGTATGGCAACACTGATCACCGTCTTGTATGGTAACACTTATCACCGTCATGTATGGCAACACTGGTCATTGCTTTGTATGGAAGCACTGATCACCGTCTTGTATGGCAACACTGATCACCGTCTTGTATGGAAACACTGATTACCGTCTTGTAAGGAAACACTGATCACCGTCTTGTATGGAAACACTTATCACCGTCTTGTATGGCAACACTGGTCATTGCTTTGTATGAAAACACTGATCACCGTCTTGTAGGGAAACACTTATCACCGTCTTGTATGGAAACACTGATCACCGTCTTGTATGGCAACACTGATCACCGTCTTGTATGGAAACACTGATCACCGTCTTGTATGGAAACACTGATCACCGTCTTGTATGGAAACACATATCACCGTCATGTATGGCAAAACTGGTCATTGCGTTGTATGGAAACACTTATCACCGTCTTGTATGGAAACACTGATCACCGTCTTGAATGGAAACACTGATCACCGTCTTGTATGGAAACACTGATCACTGTCTTGTATGGCAACACTGGTCAATGCTTTGTATGGAAACACTGATCACCGTCTTGTATGGAAACACTGATCACCGTCTTGTATGGAAACACTGATCACCGTCTTGTATGGAAACACTGATCACCGTCTTGTATGGAAACACTTATCACCGTCTTGTATGGAAACATTGATCGCCGTCTTGTATGGCAACACTGATCACCGTCTTGTATGGAAACACTGATCACCGTCGTGTATGGAAACACTGATCACCGTCATGTATGGCAACACTGGTCATTGTTTGTATGCAAACACTGATCACCGTCTTGTATGGAAACACTGATCACCGTCTTGTATGGAAACACTGATCACCGTCATGTATGGCAACACTGGTCATTGTTTGTATGCAAACACTGATCACCGTCTTGTATGGCAGCACTGTTCACCGTCTTGTACAGCAAAATTGTCTTGTATGGCAACACTGATCAACGTCTTGTACAGCAAAATTATCTTGTATGGCAACACTGCTCACCATCTTGTATGGCAGCACTGTTCACCGTCTTGTATGGCAGCACTGATCACCGTCTTGTATGGCAGCACTGTTCACCGTCTTGTAAGGCAGCACCGTTTCAATGTCTTGTATATCAGCACTGTTAACCATCTTGTATCGCAGCACTGTTAACCGTCTTGTACAGCAAAATTGTCTTGTATGGCAACACTGATCAACGTCTTGTACAGCAAAATCGTCTTGTATGGCAACACTGATCACTGTCTTGTATGGAAACACTGATCACCGTCTTGTATCATAACATCGTCTTGTATGGCAACACTGATCACCGTCTTGTATGGTAACACTTATCACCGTCTTGTATGGCAACACTGGTCATTGCTTTGTATGGAAGCACTGATCACCGTCTTGTATGGCAACACTGATCACCGTCTTGTATGGAAACACTGATTACCGTCTTGTAAGGAAACACTGATCACCGTCTTGTATGGAAACACTTATCACCGTCTTGTATGGCAACACTGGTCATTGCTTTGTATGAAAACACTGATCACCGTCTTGTAGGGAAACACTTATCACCGTCTTGTATGGAAACACTGATCACCGTCTTGTATGGCAACACTGATCACCGTCTTGTATGGAAACACTGATCACCGTCTTGTATGGAAACACTGATCACCGTCTTGTATGGAAACACATATCACCGTCATGTATGGAAAAACTGGTCATTGCGTTGTATGGAAACACTTATCACCGTCTTGTATGGAAACACTGATCACCGTCTTGAATGGAAACACTGATCACCGTCTTGTATGGAAACACTGATCACTGTCTTGTATGGCAACACTGGTCAATGCTTTGTATGGAAACACTGATCACCGTCTTGTATGGAAACACTGATCACCGTCTTGTATGGAAACACTGATCACCGTCTTGTATGGAAACACTTATCACCGTCTTGTATGGAAACATTGATCGCCGTCTTGTATGGCAACACTGATCACCGTCTTGTATGGAAACATTGATCACCGTCGTGTATGGAAACACTGATCACCGTCATGTATTGCAACACTGGTCATTGTTTGTATGCAAACACTGATCACCGTCTTGTATGGAAACACTGATCACCGTCTTGTATGGAAACACTGATCACCGTCTTGTATGGCAACACTGATCACCGTCATGTATGGCAACACTGGTCATTGCTTTGTATGGAAACACTTATCACCGTCTTGTATGGAAACACTTATCACCGTCTTGTATGGAAACACTGATCACCGTCATGTATGGCAACACTGGTCTTTGTTTGTATGGAAACACTGATCACCGTCTTGTATGGAAGCACTGATCACCGTCTTGTATGGCAACACTGATCACCGCCTTGTATGGTAAAACTTATCACCGTCATGTATGGCAACACTGGTCATTGTTTGTATGGAAACACTGATCACCGTCTTGTATGGAAGCACTGATCACCGTCTTGTATGGCAACACTGATCACCGCCTTGTATTGCAAAACTGATCACCACCATGTATTGCAACACAGATCATCGCCTTGTATGGCAACAGTGGTTATCGCCATGTATAACAAACCTGATTACCGCCATGTATGGCAACACTAATTACCGTCTTGTATGGCAACACTGTTTACCGCGTTGTATTGCATAACATTGATCACTGTCTTGTATGGCAAAACTGATCACCGCCATGTTTGGCAACACTGATCACTGTCTTGTAAGGCAACACTGATAACCGCCATGTATGGCAACACTGATAACCGCCATGTATGGCAACACTGATCACCGCCTTGTAAGGTAACACTGATCATCGCCTTGTATGTCAATACTGATCACAGCCTTGTGTGGCAACTCTGATCAGCTTCTTGTATGGCAAAACTGATCACCGCCTTGTATGGCAACAGTGATCACCGCTTTGTATGTCAATATTGATCGCCGCCTTGTATGGAAACACTGATCACCGCCTTGTATTACAACACTGATCATCGCCTCGTAAGGCAATACTGACCACAGCCTTGTATGTCAACACAGATCACCGCCTTGTGTGACAATTCTGACAACTGCCTTGTGTGGCAACACAGATGACCACCTTGTATGGCAATATTGATCACCTCCTTGTATGGCAATACTGATCACTGCCTTGTATGGCAACATTGATCAACGCCATGTATGGCGGCATGATCACCATAATGTATGGCGACACTGATCACTACCTTGTATGGCGACATGATCATCATATTGTATGGCGACACTGATCACCGCCTTGTATGGCGACACTGATCACTGACTTGTATGGCGGTATGATCACCATATTGTATGGCGACACTGATCACTACCTTGTATGGCGACATGATCATTACATTGTATGGCGACACTGATCACCGCCTTGTATGGCGACACTCATCACCGCCTTGTATGGCGACACTGATCACCGCCTTGTATGGCGGCATGATCACCATAATGTATGGCGACACTGATTACTACCTTGAATGGCGACATGATCATCATATTGTATGGCGACACTGATCACCGCCTTGTATGGCGACACTGATCACCGCCTTGTATGGCGGTATGATCACCATATTGTATGGCGACATTGATCACTACCTTGTATGGCGACATGATCATTACATTGTATGGCGACACTGATCACCGCCTTGTATGGCGACACTCATCACCGCCTTGTATGGCTACACTGATCACCGCCTTGTATGGCGGCATGATCACCATATTGTATGGCGACACGGATCACCGCCTTGTATGGCGACATGATCATCATATTCTATGACAACACTGATCACTGACTTGTAAGGCGACTGATCTCCGACTTGTATGACGACACTGATCACCGCCTTGTATGGCGAAACTGATCATCGCCTTGTATGGCGGCATGATCACCATATTGTATGGCGACACTGATCATCGCCTTGTATGGCGACATGATCACCACATTGTATGACAAAACTGATCACCGCCTTAAATGGCGACACTGATCACCGCCTTGTATGGCGAAACTGATCACCACCTTGTATGGCGACATGATCACAATATTGTATGGCGACACTGATCTCACTACCTTGTATGGCGACATAATCATCACATTGTATGGCAACACTGATCACCGTCTTGTATGGCGACACTGATCACCGCCTTGTATGGCGGCATGATCACCATATTGTATGGCGACACTGATCACTACCTTTTATGGCGACATGATCATCACAATTTATGGCGACACTGATCACCGCCTTGTATGGCGACACTGATCACCGCCTTGTATGGCGGCATGGTCACCATATTGTATGGTGTCACTGATCACTACCTTGTATGGCGACATGATCATCACATTGTATGACAAAACTGATCACCGCCTTGTATGGCGACATGATCACCACCTTGTATGGCGACATGATCACCATATTGTATGGCGACACTGATTACTACATTGTATGGCGACATCATCACCACATTGTATGACAAAACTGATCACCGCCTTGTTTGGCAACTCTGATCACCACCTTGTATGGCGACGTGATCACCACCTTGTACATGTTTGTCAACACTGATCACCACCTTGTACATGTTTGTCAACCCTTATCACCGCCTTGTATGGCAACACTATTCACCGCCTTGTATTGAAAACTAATAACCGCCTTGTATAGCGACACTGATCACGGCCGAGTATGGCGACATGATTTTGACCTTGTATGGCGACATGTTCACCGCCTTGTATGGCGTCATGATCACTACATTGTATAGTGACATGATCATCACATTGTATGGCGACACTGATCACCGCCTTGTATGGCGACACTGATCACCAACTTGTATGGCGACATGATCATCACATTGTCTGGCGACACTGATCACCGCTTTATATGGCGACACTGATCTCCGCCTTGTATGACAACACTGATTACCGCCTTGTACAACGACGCTGATCACCGCCTTGTATGACGACACTGATCACCGCCATGTATGACGACACTGATCACTGCCTTGTATGACGACACTGATCACTGACTTGTATGGCGACTGATCTCCAACTTGTATGACGACACTGATCACCGCCTTGTTTGACGACACTAATCAATGCCTTGTATGGCGACACTGATCACCGCCTTGTATGACTACACTGATCACCGCCTTGTATGGCGTCACTGATCACTGCCTTGTATGGCAACACCATCATTACATGGTATGACAACACTGATTACCGCCTTTTATGGCGACAATGATCATCGCCTTATATCGCAACATGATCACAACCTTGTACATGTTTGTCAACACCGATCACCCCCTTGTTTGCCAACATTTATCACCAACTTGTATGGCAATACTGATCACCGCCTTGTATGGCGACACTGTTTACCGCCCTGTATGACGACACTGATCACAGCCGAATATGGCGACACTGATATTCGCCTTGTATGGCGACACTGATCACAGCCGAGTATGGCGACACTGATAACCGCCTTGTATGGCAACACTGATCTCCAACTTGTATGGCGACACTGATCACCACCTTGTATGTGTTTGTCAACACTGATCTTCGCCTTGTATGGCGACACTGATTTTCGCCTTGTATGACAACAATAATCACTGCCATGTACGGCAACACTGATCACCGCCTTGTATGGCGACACTGATCTTCGCCGAGTATGACAACACTGATCACCATCTTGTATGACAACACTGATGACCGCCTTGTATGGCACACTGATCACCACCTTGTATGGCGACATGATCACCACCTTGTACATGTTTGTCAACCCTCATCACCGCCTTGTATGGCAACACGAATCACTGCCGTGTATGGCGATTCTGATCACCGCCTTGTATGGCGACACTGATCTTCGCCTTGTATGGCGACACTGATCACAGCCGAGTATTGCGACACTGATAACCGCCTGGTATGGCGACACTGATCACAGCCGAGTATGGCGACACTGATCTTTGCCTTGTATGACGACTTTGATCACAGCCGAGTATTGCGAAACTGATAACCGCCTTGTATGGCGACACTGATAACCAACTTGCATGGCATCACTGATCACCACCTTGTACATGTATGTCAACACTGATCATCGCCTTGTATGACGACACTGATTTTCGCCTTGTATGACAACAATAATCACCGCCATGTATGGCAACAACGATCACCATCTTGTATGGCAACAACCTTGTATGGCAACACTGATCAATGCTATGTATGGAAACACTGATCACCGTCATGTATGGCAACATTGATTACCGCCATGTATGGCAACACTGACCACCGCCTTGAATGGCAACACAGATCACCGCTTTTTACGGCAACACTGATCATACCCTTGGAATATTCAATACGTCTCTGGGAATGTTAAATATAGATAACGAGTCCATTTAGCCTCACTGTTTCCCTTCGTCACATCATATTTTACTGATCATGTTGTTTTAACCTTGTAGCTTATAAGACCGTACAAAATCTTCATCCAATAAAAAGTTGGTAAGATTAACAGTGTTATTTAATAACAATCTATACATGTATATTAAACAACTACATTAACAAATTATTCCCCTATCGTGTGCTGTAATATTTATTGTAGTATGATATTTTAAAAACTAATAGAAACATTATTTTGAATTTTATTATAGCTTTTGTAATGTCATTTTGATTTTTAAAAACATGTTTGTTTCAGGATGAGAGCTTTTGCACTATTCGTTTTTGAAGTTGTGATCGTGACGGTTATGGTTACACAAATCCCTGTTGTTCACAGTCAAACGGGTTTTGCTACAAAGGATGTCCTTCTTAAGTTGATCCGTAAAAGCAAATGGAGGAGGGAATCTCTTGAAAAGAATGTTATTCAGGCCAGGCAACATCTGAAAACTGAATATATGAATAAATAACTCAATGGTGTGTTTTAACTTATCTGTTTTAAATTGAAAACCGTAACAATTTTTTTACATTCTATTCGAATAGAAAATTTAGACAAAAAGAATATGCTACAAGATGGAACATGTAATTATACTAGATTATGCCTTCAGTATATTTAAAATGTCACGAGTGCAGTTTGATATACACACTATCATATACATTCGAAATTAAATTCGTTTAAGAGTGTTTTTTGTTTTTGACGACCTTATTCTGCATATCTATCTTTCAAAGCTTATAAATGTCAAAATGAGAATTGCACTAGACATATACTGTGTATAAAGAATGTATGTCACGGGCAAATACATGTAACTTGCATACTGTTTGAGAGCATCTCTGGTATGTTACTGTTTAAAAGAAACAACACCATTATGAAAGAAACAATATTGATATTGTGAGATGCAGAAAACACCAAAAGATTTAGTTGCTCTTAATGATATTAATTACACATTTCTATTTTTGGGTTCACAAAAAAAGCTTTAGATATGTTTGATCGGGCCTTTTTTACTAAGCGTCTTAACTTACTTGAGATGTTTGAAATATTTGAAATGCTATAGTTTCACATACATTGACAATTTTACATGTCATTATTTTACCAATTAGTACATATTTCTTATGATTCCAGTGCTGAGTGGTCATTTAACGTGTAAAAGATCAAGTAATCATTGAAATTGAAAGTTTTGAGTTAATGAGAATCTCAGTTTGTGATGTTTAGTGAAACAACTGATCCATTATATCTAAATTTTAAAGTTCTCCATTGTGCGTTCTGGTACATAATATCAAATAAAAGTGGCACCATTTTAAATTTAATTACAACCATTCACTTTACATATGAATCAATGTTATATGTATTTGCAATGTATTGTTATAATGTACAATTGCAAGAGTTCGAAATATGGAATTAAATGATAACCACAGATTAATCGAACAATATAAATATGAAATTACCTTTTAATTGACTTGATATAAACTGAGCTAGCTTGATACGTTCTGCAAGAGTGAATCACTTTTATTACACCTCTCTGTGTAAGGAATAAGATGGGTGGGTGTAAAATTGGATTAGAAAGTCACGAGAGTCTTTGTCAATATGCAACACATTTCATGTTATATATGACACATCTAGTGTTATTGGTAAAGAAAGACTTCAGAATGTATCTGAGTAGAACCACCGTCCTTCTGCAAGTAACTGGCAAATTTTGTCACATGAAGTTTAAGGAGCGGGTGAGACTCGGGCCTACGGCCTTAGCGATGAGAGATCATGGATCTTGAGATGGCGCTTTATACCACTCGGTCACAGAGGACCACTATTTCAGTAAAACATTCCACTAGAAATTGTATTCTAGTTCTTTAAATATTGTTAAAAATAAGCCTCTTATTGCATTTTTCAAATTCACTGAAGAGGTATTTTAGATGTGGTTTGAGACCACTTTTTATTAATCAGTCTCTTTTGTCTTATTCATGCAGTGATATCAATAATGTCTTATTTCTTAATTATCATCGCGATTCATCACGTGGGCTCAAAACGAAACTTAAAATGAAGTTCAATGTTATTTTAAATACAGCTGATTTCACACTGAAATACTTCAGCTCTTTTAGATCACCTAGTTAAAATAAAATGCACAATTTTTTATCGTAACAGTTTTTACGTAGGTAGAACTTACGTCGAAAATACCGCTTCTCAACGAAAATAACTTAAAAATGTAGGTTTTTACTTAACTTAACGGTACCTCTCTAGCTGGCGTAAGTTTTGTTTTACGTAAGTCGTAGTTAACAAAATGACGAAACCTTTTTATTTTTTCACCCGGTTAAAAATACATATTAGGAATTACGGACGTTTGTATGTTAGAAAAACTGTGTTTTTTACCACTTTACATCGAGAAAAATAATTTAACATGAATCAGAGACATGAAAATTAAGTCACTGTATGCTTTATCGGCGTTTTGTGACCAACATATATGTATGTGAACCGGTATAAAGTGATAACAAGTTTATATTCTGGATTTCGATTAGTGAAAAATCAGTATTCATTGTCAGACCCACTTAAATCATAAACCAGGTGACCTATGTTTGTCATGTCTTGTTTGCAGGGTATAAGCAAGACCAGACATATAACAACTTATTTGTCGGGTTTTGTGTTGGCGGGGCAAAGATATTGAAAACACTACATATTACCCTATTTCCCCGTATTAACACTTCACAGCCGCTAATAAATGCCCCCAACAATTTTAGTCTGAAATTTTTTTGTTAGTGTTTTCAGTTAATTAAATTTGTTTGTGAAATAATTATCAGACACAATATAATATTGTTTGTAAAATTCTTTAAAATAATATTTTTAAAATGACATATAACGTCATATTTATTTGTCTTGTTGGTGGGTATTATTTTGACATGTTGGCAATCTTTACATGAAACACAACAAATACCGTTTTTGTCGAGTTTTTGTGTTTGTGTTTTAGTGGGGTCAAGGCACCATGGCATGGCATGTAATGGGTGCCATGACATGCTCATAAGTTATTTGGAGGGGTCAAGACACAACAACACAGCAAATAAAGTGTTTCCACATGACATATTTATACCCCAACTACAACATGTCAGCAAAGAAACTAGTTCGGTGCTCTCTGAATGTCATTTTTTGTGTAAAATGTCTCGTGTTTTCACACCAGCAACATGATATGACAGAAATCAACCACCATAATAAACAGCTAGTAAATTATGGTGGCTGATTTAAAATAATTCTGCCACAAATTGATAAAAAATATTTCAAAGCGAGAAAGAAAAAGAGAGATAATATGCAGAAAGATAGAGATGCACAGAGAGTGACTGATATGCAACATAATATCATACTGTTGTTTTTATTATATTCCAGGTTGCAGAGACTCAACCACTGGACCAATGAAAGAAACTGTCCTTCAAGAACTTTGAAATGCTATAAACAATATTCATTAATTAAATATTTTAATTATACAGAATTTTGATTGTTATTTTATTATTATGCATCATTAGTTTAAGTTGGGCAAGAATAAACTTCAAAGTCCTGTGTATTGAATACTGCCTTCAAGTTGTTTTTAATTATTAGGGTCCTCCGTTGTCGAATGGTCTGAGACGCTGTCTCAATCTCACTTACATCTCACCGCTAAGGTTATAGGTTTGATTCCCGCTTACTTCTGAAGTCTTCTTCCATCAGTACAACATATATGTCATATATAACCTCAAATGTGTGAAAAAGGCTTTAAAACCCATTCAATTTTTGTTTTAAAATATGACAGCAATAATTTTAGTAAAGAAAGTTAACTTTTTTATGCACTCTCTAACATGAATTTATTTCATTCAGCATCCTGGCTGAGGCTTATTTTTATATTTTCTTGACACATTTTGGGAACCCAACCTTCTACCCATGCGTTCCCAAATAAAATGTCTAGGGCTAATTATTAATATTTTAGCTCTGTCGGTCAGATGTCAGAAGGCTTATATTTTCGTCTGTAAATTATTTATTATATACAAAAAGCTCAAAGTAAGCTATTCTGACTACAGAAGTGCAAACCTTGAAATGTCAGACGTTGCTCTATTTGACAATATGTTAATATTAGCACCAGCATTTTTCAATTGTCATTTGATAATCGCCAGACTTACACCTAACATAGTAGTTATAAAACAAATATGCAAACCAAAAAAACTTGAGCTCCAGAACAAAAAAATAAACAAGAACTTATAATCTCAAGGAAAAACAAATCTTTATTTTGGAAAACTGTCAAAAGAATCAGATTTAAACAGACACATTTCGATAGTAACATTTTATCATCAGCGTGGTATAATCACTTTAAAAATTATTATCTGCGAATCACTCCATAACAATTGACATGGAACAAAATCTATTACCTGACCATGATACAATATATGATATATTTAACAATCCCTTTTCTGCTGCTGAACTTGAGAGAGATCAAGCAGCTTAAAATAAGGAAAAAGTACAAGGCCTAGTGGCTTATTATTTGAGATGATAAAATATTCATTCATAGATATAGCATCCATTCTTCTTCAATTATATAATACAATTTTGGAAACTAGTTGTTTATGTCCTTTCCATATTTCCGGGTCTTTAAACGAGCCGAACAATTACCGTGGAATTTCACTTATAATAACATTAAACAAAACATTAACAAGAATGATGTTCAATAGGCTTACATACTGGGCTGAAATGGATAACAAAATAGACGAAGCGCAGTCGGGATTCAAGAAAGACTACTTAACTATAGACAATTTATTTACACTACATGCAAGTATTCAAAAATATTTAAGTAAAAAAGGCGGACGATTGTATTGTCTATTTATAGATTTTTCCAAAACTTTTGCCAAGAAAGACCATATTGAACTTTTTGATAGTCTGATAAGGAAAGGAGTAGAATGAAAATATCTGAAACTACTTTCAGCAATATTGCATTGCTTTTATTCATGCGTACGTACATATAGAATTAATAATACATAGTTTTTTTAAATACAGTATTGGTTGTCACGGTTGTAAATTAAGTACGATCATGTTTAATCTATATATAAATGATTTAATTGATGAATTAAAACAAAGCTGTACTCATGTAATTCATGTATCTGATGAGGTTGATGATATTTTTGCTCTTCTGTATGAAGACGATTTGGCCAACTGTGCTGACACAGTTAGACAACTGCAAATGCAATTTAATGTTATTTCATTGTTTTGTAACAGAACTGGCATGTCTGTAAATCTAAAGAAAACAAAGATTATTGTTTTTAGAAATGGTGGCTATCTCAAAAGTAATGAAACATGGACATTCGATTGGAATAAAATTGTAACTGTTTCTTGTTATTAATATATTGGTCTCATTATGGCACCAAAACAGATTTTGCCAAAAGCTGAAGAAACACTAGCAGTACAAAGTATAAAAGCTATTATTTCTATTTCTAAATTTCAGCGAAAGGTTGTAACTTTTTTTGACTACCAGGAGCTGTTTAACTTTTTGATACAATGGTCTTACCAATTCTTACGTATGGATCAAATACTTGCAGGTATGAATATTCTTAAGATATAATACAAAATGCTCATATTTAATTTTGTGATAACTATCTTAAACTTTACAAAAAATAGTTTATTTTTAGGCGAATATGGAAGATATCCATTGTATGTTAATTATTATTGTCAATTTATAAAATACCGGTTAAGGCTTACCAATATGCATCATAATAGAAAACAACGTTATATTATGTAAAGACTTGGTAATGTTGGTAGAATGACTTTGGCTGCACATGTTAGATACTTACATTTTAGATATAGTTTTGGTTTCGCCTGGATTTCAGATTATGCTGAAAATCAAAATTATTTTTTTTATTCAAACAATGTGTTATTGACTGTGCTGTACAAGATTTGCAGTTGGATGTTTCTCAGTCACACAAAGCTGTCCGTCATGAAAACTTTAAATATCTTTTAAATGTTTAAACATATCTTACTTAATCAATACCTCTAAAGGTTAAAATTGCTTTTGCAAAATTAAGATGCTCAGCTCACAAATTATATGTAGAAAATGGACAACACAATTATGTTGCTTACGAAGAAAGAATTTGTATACTTTGTGCACCTGGAGAAGTTGAAGATGATTTATGCATGAAATGTTCCTATTATAAAGATTTACGCAGTGAATAACTATCCAATAATTTGAATGTTACTAACATAAATTTAAATTCATTAACAGATTAATGAGTATAACGAATGAACAAAAATTAAAATCACTATGTAAATATATTTTTTAAGTATTTAATATAAGAAATTTATTTTTCCAATCAATTCACATGTAAACAAATGCAAATCATTTGTTAGCTATCTATTGATATACATTTTATATTTGTAACACTGTTGTCAATTTTCACTATATATGATATAAATGAAACTATGTATTATGGGCCGGAGACCTAAATTGCTAAATAATTGGCATTGTCATAACCATATCTCAAGTAATGCTTGAACTGAGCAATTTGGATATTGATACAATTGCGTAGCATAATCAGCAGGTTGAGATAGTTGTATTTTCGTTCGGCCATTAGGTTCTAAAATTATTTAAAAGTACGTTTGGTTTGAACAAACTTCTAAACGTTAGCATCGCATTTGGGTTGTCTACAATTTAACTACCCGATTGTCAAAACAATGTCCTTGTTTTATAGCAAAAATGTCTGTATATAGCAATTATTATAAGGAAGGGTAATACACTCTATTTTTTCACTATTATTATACAATACTATACCAAATATATGTTTTAAAAGATCATTCATCATAAAAAGATGAATTAAAAAAATATAATCAATGATTGAAATATTAATCCTGAATTGGACATCATTTTAAAGTTTTTTGGTTAAAAAAAGAACTGTTTACTGTGTCGCAATATAGCAATAGCATATTTAGCTAGTTTCTTGTTGTAAGAAGTCTGCTTAAGATTTTCAGCGTCAAAGTGTACTTGAAAACTCGGAGGTGATCAATTGCGTTGGGAGGAGAGTACAATGCGACAAAGATTCTTTCTAACTATAGGCTTTTGGAAGGCTGAGTGTTTGAAACTTATAAGAATAACTCTCGTGCTGAAACTGTGGATTGTTTCATGCAAATAAGTTAATTTTGATGTTTTTTTAGTCTGGAACCGTTCTCAAACATGTAAGTTTATTGTTGTGCTGAAATTTAGCTTTGATTTATGCGGAAGACTTAGGTTTGAAAAAGTCTTTAAACATATAGTTGTATTTTCATGTTGAAACTGAGCAGTGTTCCAAGCATAAAGTTATGGTTTGAGTTTGAGTTTGAAATAAGTCTCCAACATATGCAGCTTGTCTCATCAGTTAAAATAGTTTTGAGCAACACTACAGGGTTTGAAACATTATAATGTATATAATTGATTGGTCCGATCATTTGTCTGTATGATTTCTAAATATTAGAATCATTTTATTTTTTTTTTTTTTGAAGTTTACTTATCATGAGGCAAGAAGCCTGAGGAAAATTTATATCTATATCAATATAAATAAATAAATATTTACAAAATAAATGATTGGTTTGATTGTAACAAATGATTCGTGTGGGTCCCTCAGTTATAGACTGAGAGTCAGCTAGTTAATGAAAATGCTAACATATCTATATTATATACAACAGTTTGTTCCGCCAGACAGTTTAATTATAATACACGTCAGTGTGAACGCTCAGTGGTTCAATGTGATAAATAAGTACACCATAGCTCATTGACATAAACGAGGACTCATTGACATAAACAAGCGCCCAGTGGCTGAATTGAGCTTAATAAATAACGAGCGCTCACTAGACCTTCATAAAACGATTGCTCGGTAGCTCGTTGTTATAAACCAACGTGTACATACACAAATACACCTGTCTCAATAATGAAAGCTTGCTAGCTCGCTGTCACCACTTCAAGTGAGCGTTCACCAGGTAAACAGTCGTATAGGTAGATACGGCACTTCCGAAAGGAGCCGGCAGTGATAATTGTAACGGCAGCTCAAAATGTTGAGTGAATCATTAGTATTATACAGTCAGGTAACCCTTTACACTATATTGTATCTAAACCCTTGATTCTTCTACTTTTCTGCGTAATATGTCTGCGACAAATCAAAAACTGACATTTTTCGAGGCCGTACGGCTATTACTGCCCATTGTAAACAAAATTGCTCCCAGCATTTGCATTGGGCTCCGAACTATAACGGAACCAAATCGGCATTGTTTTCGGCTGAAAATTAATAACATAGCAGTGAAGCTAGGTTCAATCCGTATTTTTGTTTCCGACACGGAAGTAAAACAATTTATTGAGTGTTGATGTGGACTTTATCTATCTTTATTAATAAAACGTATTTTTTTCATTGTAACTTTGTTCTTAATGTCTGCTACAGTCATATATCGCTTACTGTTTATAAAATATATTTGTCTTTGCCGGATCTTATAACTGAAAATATCACAAATTCCCTCACAAATACGGTAGTATATATACGTGTTTGACGTAAAACAAGCAAAGGCTTAAGTGTAAAGATATGATAATGGAAACAAAGTGCTTTTGTCGTTGTTTTGCTTTTAAATATTGATATAAAAACGTATGTCATATAGATATTGAATGTTAGATGACTATTCCTCAATTATTAAACCAACATTTAAACAATAGTAAATACTCATGTTACTTCGTTCTGATTTTGCTTCGTTTGAAATTGATAATTCACTATTTGCAGATAAAACGACCAACGATCCTACGCAGTTTTGTTTATCACCCCTCGAATCCAAATCATAGGAATATTACGGTCATTTATTTAGAAAATGTCATGCATAGTCAAGTAGCCGTAACAACCAGACCAACGGAATTACTGGTTTGGCCACTTGCTATTTCAAGATGTTGTTATATGGTGTTTAGCGTCGCTTTCAACAATTTTTCAGTCATATCGCGACGGTGTCTACTTGAGGCAGTATTCTGAGCGCTGTCACACTGGAGTATCATGCCGCAGGCACATGGTATGATACCCCGCCAAGTCACATTATACTGACACCGGGCCGATCAGACCTAAAACTTTCCTCTAAATGCTGAGCTTCAAGCGAGGAAGCTTTTCTAGTACCATTTCTAAAGTCTTTGGTATGACCCGGTCGGGGATCCGACCCACAGCCTTCTGCATGCGAGGCGGACGCTGTACCACTAGACCACACTGCGGTCAATGTTTGCTTGTACATCAATTATAAAATTGTTTTTGAAAATCATTGAAATGCATTATGTTTATTCAAGGAAATTTAGTATGAGAATACAAGTGGTACAGAAGTTGACAGAGTTTAAGAGAAGTACCAACAGGCGTGTTTATTTACAATATGTTTAATATTTAAATAGAGTTCTATTCATATCATGGAGTACTGACCCCTTTTTATTACCGACACCAATTTTACCATTCACATGATCTAAAAAGTATCACGTTTTGCATTTTGACAGCGCTCATAATCATTTTCAGACAAACAATTCATATCATTGTAGGTTACATAATAAAATATTTATAAAATTACCAAAAATAAAAACAGATATCACATTATATCGTTATGTACTCCTTTGCTAAATCATATTGGTATAGCTCTTTTTATCCCCTATTTTGACGGTCAAACAAATAATGTGTACGATGTTTCCAAATTGATACAACGTTTTAACTATATTAAATACAGGATAACGCAGCTTTGAATATGTTATAAACAGGTGAGCTATACAGGTATACACACAATTTCAATATAATGGGAAATATTGGACGATATCCTAAAGACACAGCTTTCAAAATTGTGTTAAGAAAACAATATACACATGTTGCTGTTAAACCGATCTTGTTTAGAGCACTTGTCCAAGTTATCGACGACGATATTGAAGGGAGCTCTAAAATGAATTATCTAACTGTGTGTGTTTCGATGACACCCGAAAAGCATTCGATACTGGACATAGAGTGTTATGCTTCGGACTACTTGCCGTGGGAAATAACGCGGAAAGGTTGACTGCCATGCAGTCTCTTTTAGTAATAATGTTCAAATGTGTTGTAAAGGTAAACTCTTTATCCCGCGTTTAGACGTCGGACTTTGAATGAAGGAAGGCTGTCGGATCTCGCCGAAACTTTTGCTTTATATATTAACGACCATGCCCTAACACAGTACACAATTACAACAATAGAGATCAACACGTTATATTGTTGTAGTGACCTTGATGTACACTAACATTACTATAGGTGACGATCGAAGCCGTGTAACAGATACTTAATGCTTCAAAAAGACACAGTTAAAGTGATTTATTTTATACTTTTATCAAAAGAAAATTCCCAATATCACAAGTGTTACATGTGGTGAATTAAAATAGCACTTTAACTGTCGATAGTTCAGTCTTAGGTCATTCATATATCATTTTTTTAACGTTTAATTATGTTATTCTTACTATAAGTGAGTAACGTTTATTGAAGAAAAACTGTATTATTTATTTGTCATTTAATTATTATAGATGTGCATGTGTACAATGTCATGTGGAAGAACAAAATAGGTGTGTATCACAAGTAGTTTGATAAAATCTTGATACGTCTTGTCTGGAAATAAAATTTTAAAACTTACATGTAAGCATTATTCCTTTAACATGTATACGTTTTGTAATACTAAACCATTAAATAAGCCAATATACATCTGGTAAAATGTACATACTTGAAAAATCCGTCTACACAAAGAAACAATATAATTAATACATAAATATTTTAACTCTTGTGTGACATGTCCTGCAACGCAAACAAATATCACAATGTATTATAAAGAACCTACTTGTATTCGTTTAGATTCCACGAAGAGTATCTGAAGCTAATTAATATATATATATAACATATATATATGATTATAGTTTTGTTATCAATTTTACTTATAATTAGTGTCGTTACCAGATAAACCGAATTATTTTGTGTGTGTTATCGAGAAATAATCGTGAAACATTTCGTGTTTGGGGCTCTAGTTTCAAGATTGCATCGATCTTATCTGCATCAATTTGAACTGGATATCGGCAACATGCCGACGACATGCACGTTGTAATTAGTCTGCCCACAGCTGCATCAGCCAAACAGGGTACTTAACGCTCATGTTCGGCGCCGATTTATGAAATAGATCGCGTGTATGTTTGATTTACACTGTTCAGATGCGCTGTCTTGATATTACTTTATCTAATTGCATCATATTATCAAGAAAATGCTTCGAACGAGCCACTTTAATTATATTTCTGTTTGCGATATATAATCTTAAGCATGGACTTGTAAATTATATTAAAAATAAGCTACATGTGTATGTCAAATAGGAGATGTATCAGTCAAAGGACAAATCAACAGCAAAAGCACAAGAGAAAATGATACATAAAGGTTCAATACAAATATGAAAATGAAGCGACCACGGCTTCGGATTTGACAGCAGCAACACGATGTAAATGTAAGAAGTATATAAGTATTTGCATATTTATATTGGCCTTACGATAATTCTTAATGTTGTTTTTATTGGTTTTTGTGATAGCTGTGTCACTTGGAGCCTGCTATGTTTTCTGTTTCAAGACTTTAACATTATCAGCAATCTGATTCGCATTGCGGTTTGGATTAATCTATTATATGGTTAAGATAACCTGTGATATTCTGAGTTATGCTATGCATTAGTGTGCTATTGCAGTAAATATATTCTATGAAATTAAGATAGTAATAATATTTGTTTATCATGCATCCGTGTTGTTTGAAAGTGATAATTTTAAAAACATGCCAGACTGGTGTTGGATTTCCAAAACATTGGCACGTTAATTTGTCAATTTGTAATCAAAATAAATATTTCATAAAAAGCATTGTCTGTTACCAAAATGGCTTCAATATTTCAGTGGTTACACGTGGCACCATGTTACCGAAAAGGCAACTAGACTTGGGTATTTTGTTGCACGCCTTTTTTCGAATCTTAGATAACCACATTTTTGCAGGAGGTTCAAGAACTATGCAACAACAATAGTATATATAAAGAGATATGAAAAAGAACAAATGATAATACACAGTTTTCAGGTGGACATATAGAAAATATGACAACGATGTTTTAAAGTAGAAAAAAAAGTCTAAAGGAAGACGTTGACTTCAAAAGAAATAGCAACACGAACAACTAAAAAAATCGATTAAGTAGTTACTGCTATATAGCGTGTGTAAAATAATAAAACTAAATTAACAACAATACACTGACAGTATAATAATAATCAACTAAATAAAAACAATAAAAATATATTTTTGACGTCTGTAAATAAAAGATGTTCCGCCAGACTAATATCTCACATACAGAACGGGTAAACACAGAAATGCACATATGTGTAAATGTGTAATATGTGCATATATTATTTTATACACATGCGTTTAGCATTACTTGTTTATTAAATACTTTGATATTCTGAATAATATATCACAAAATGGTCTTAAAATGTCTTGAAGTGTTATATTTAAAACTAAATATTACAATATCATGACGCGATTTGCATCAGAGAGTGTGTGTGCTACGTAATTTCGGACTTGCTTGGGTTGGGGATGGGGTTTGTAATTGGGTATTTTTAGCTCTTTCTACTAAATTATGATCTATTTCAAAGAATAAAACATTATGTAGCATCATATTGAGAACATATGTGAGGTTACTACGCATTATCTAATACAGAACCTATTTTATTTCATACATAATACGACATTGATCACAGATAATGGATTTTTTACAAACTTTTATTAGTTAGTTTATATCATACCTAATACATGTAAGACCCCGTTCCTCGATAATGGCATATTTAGCACACATTTGTTAGTTAGTTAATATCATATCTAATACACGTAAGACCCCGGTCCTTGATAATGGCATATTTAGCACACTTTTGTTTGTTAGTTAATATCATACCTAATACACGTAATATCCCGGTCCTCGATAATGGCATATTTAGCACACATTTGTTAGTTAGTTAATATCATAACTAATACACGTAAGACCCCGGTCCTCGATAATGGCATATTTAGCACACTTTTGTTTGTTAGTTAACATCATACATAATACACGTAATATCCTGGTCCTCGATAATGGCATACTTAGCACACATTTGTTTTACTATTTAATTATATTTTCCCCTTCTTTGACTACTTTTAATGATGTCATAGTGACGTCATAGTGAAATAAGATTATATTTGTTTTCGAGGCTTCTATGATACCGAACGTACTTATCATGTTTTATGATCTAATAGTTTTGTATGTCCATGCGACAAAATGACCAAGGATCGACAACACGTTAGGGTAGAATACAATATATACTCAAAATAAAATTTACAATTTTCGTTTTACATACATAAGTTGACGAAACACATTGATACAAGATATATTAATTTAAAAATGTTACTCACGAAAAATCAAAGAAGTACCGGTTTACTTATGTTCTCCAGCTGTAACTCTATATTTTGTTACAGTCAGCTTATGTATATTATACTTTATTTACGGTTGAAATTTACTTACATGAGAGAATTAAACACGTGGATGTGTGTTTTCATGTCTGAAGAATAGTTTAAAGATTAGGTCTTACATTATGTTTTCAATCTTAGATGGTAACACTTAAAAAAAATAAATTCATATACGACATTGCTATTCTCTATTTGCTATTGCTTGAATTTATTTATATGTGTAAACTAATTCACATATGACCGTTGAGTGATCTTCTGCTTCTTAGATCTCTGTGCACATTATTACATACTTGCATAACAACTTCAATTAAAGTTGAATAATTTACAATTAGTGGGCGGCTAAGAACATAAATCTTTATCGAAATAGATTATACTTTGATTTTTACGCGCCATAAAATGTGCATGTCATCTAAACGTATTCGCCATTAGGGATAATATTACTTGGAATTATAAATGTTATAGCGATGCTCCAATAAAATAGATGATCGTACTACGACTAAACTAGGGGAAGTAATGTTTTCCATGACAGTTGTTTGACAGCTACTTGTGTATTAAGGTACCTTAAGAAGGCTACCATTATAAAAAAGAACATCGATGCATATCAATGTCAAAATTATAACCAAAAACTGCAGGCTAAATAGCAATCATTATTCAAACCACTAATTACCGTTTCGGTATTTCAGTGTACAAACATATTATACTTGTATAAGTTTATGTACTTCCAACAGACTGCAGTATTGTTATACTGCACATTTTCGTCCTCTGAGAGAGGCAATAGGTGGACAATCTGACGCGATAAATAACTGCATTGTTTAATACCAATTATTAAACAAACGATTTTAATCCATTTCTGCTGGCTAGTAAATCAGATTTGGTGTAAAGTTTAGACTGTCTTTCCCAAATTATATGGGTAACTGCATTGCATTTAACGACACAAAGAAGACAATATATAAAAAATATACACTTATTTGCATATGTATATCCACGGAACAGAAATTGAACAGCTTTAAAACATTTCAATAGTTTAACTTTGAGACTGATTAATTATTATTCTGTGTAGACTGCATAACGAGACTCTAGGAAGAAATTACAAATTGTATGACAGACCAATATATATCCATTAATTGAAATGAGAATTCGAACGAAGTTGGTGTTAAAAATGGCGACACATTTATTTTTCCATGATCGTAGTCCCAAGCGCTGCCATTGAGTGCTATCTTTAAAGTCAGCTTCCTTAGAAACACTTTTATCCATAGTAACGTATGGAGCGATTTATATACATGTAGTACATGTTATTTGTTCTGAGTTTCATATGCATTACATCCGTCTGGAATATCGGTGCAGGGACCTATTTGGAGAAGAAAAAGTAAATGATTGAAATGTTATAAGCTCTCGCGTATTTACGCAAAGTCTCGCGAAATTTCGTTTCTTTCTTCCAATCATCTCATAAATACAAATCAAAATTTTTATCTTTGCACAATGGAATTCTCTACAAAACGAGACTATTACCAGCAAATTATATTAATTTTTTTAAATACTTATATAAGGTTCCTTACACCTTACACTTTATGAACAGAAATCAGTTGCCTGTGAAATTTGAATGATTAATTTGCCAAAGTATTAAATCTTCGTATGCTATTTTATCAACAACTAGCAGAAAGCTGCAAGTATCCTATCGTTCTATATAAGTCCAGTGTAAACAATGCTACAAGATGGGTCCGACCGTAGAATTTCGCACCGTATATTAGCTTAGCGTTGATTTTATTTAATATATATTGATATCATGGAGAGCATCCAGGTTGCTCGGAAATAGAAAACAACTGCTGAAATCGGCGCTGTGTTGTGAGAGAGTGTTCAACTGCTGCGCTCATACCGTTTTCATAGCGTACTGCATTATGAGTAACGATAGCCTTTAAGACAAGCCTGCCTGAAGCCAAGAGTTCCTTCAATGGTATATAAACAGTGATTAATTGCTGCTTAAACAAACTCGTTCTCACGCAAAGTGGCTTGTCTTGAACAATAATAAGGATAACAATGGCGTGTGTAATTTTGTCGCGTGCAAATAAGCCATAGAACAAAACTGTTTTACTTGCCGCGAGGCGTCACACGACATATGCCCTCAGCAGAAATATTCAATTTATTGCAACTGGTATAACTAAATATGACAGAAATATTTTGTTTTCATTGTTAGCAGTCTTCTCATAAATACCCGTACACATTTACGTTACGAGTTTTCTCAGAATGTTGCTTTGTGATTTTATTGTATATATCATACTTGTGGTAAAGTATAGTTGTCATGTTTTTAATGATACATATCAAATGTTTGGGAATAAAGTAGTCTGTCTGTTTGATGAACTAATATATTCATAACTTTGTTCATATTTCCTTATACAGAGGTACTGTGTCTGCCATATCTTTAAATTGTATAATAATTAATGTAAAAGATTGTGTATTTATTTAAACAATATGTATATATAAGTAAACAATATGCAGATTGGCATGATATCAACTGATTATGTTTAATCGATATAGGACACTTATCTCTTGGCTATATTTATGTTGTTTTTGGAATGTTTATATTGAAACAAGTTTAACATTTCTTGTGCTGGAAATAAATACAATTTACTAAAAAAGAACAAAGAAATAACGAACGGTTAGAATTGTAGCGTCGTATAAAGTCGTATATCTGAAAAAACATATCAATTAGTTACACTAAAAAATCATGCAGATCAATATGTCATTGAACAGTAAAGTTCAACATACATTATTTGTTCATCTATACACCTGAAAAAAAGCTAAGCGCCTCTGAACATTTGGCAATGGATGATAACACAAGTGCTGTCATGAGATGACCGACAAATTGAACTAAGAAAAACTAATGTAAAGTGTTGCCGTCAACAATCAGAAATATGTACAGTTATCAGTTTAGTGTACCTTCTAATCATAATATCGAAGCACAAGCACATGTGATGTTTCTTTAGCAAAAATATACATTTTAGAGTATTGAGCTGTATAGTTTAAAGGCGTTATCAAGTGGATATTTTTACTAAAAATGACGGGTACTACACCAACATGACATACTGTGATGCAATCTTCAATAGCATGAATAGCCTCCACGTACCTGGATGACAGCCTCAGCCCTCTTACTCATGCCATCAGTAGGAAGTCGGGTGAGTTCCTGGAGTAAATTTTACCATTCTCGGTGCCGAGCTTACCATTGTTTTAATGTTCTTACCATGACCACAAAACGATTTTTATGAATTTCAGTTGTGCCGCGCTAAAATTGCTGAAAATTCAGGGGGCGCTTAATTTTTTTATAGGTGCATATTAAGAAATTAAGCTTACAAAGATTGTTATTAAGTCGTATATTTCTTGGAATTATGAACACACTATGATCTAATACATCGGTATTTATCTAGCCCTTGTGCTCGTATACTTCCTAATGTCATATACATATAAACATATTTACTCTCTTTATCTATTTTATTTGATTATCTAGATTTTCATAATTTCGTTTTTGTACGAATTAAGATGCTTATATGGAACGCAACAGAGACAGTTTCATGGGTAGAATCATCACTGTTTTTTTTTTGAGAAGCCAACGTGTTGAACTTTGGATCGAACACGTAACCTCTAGTTTGTGCGGTCAATACCCTGTCCACTGCATTATCGTATTACAAAGATCATGACTAAAATGCGCACCATTTACAAAACAATGTTACTTATAAGAAGCAGAATACCCCATAAAACACTAAATCAATCGTTGAATATTCTATCTAGCAATAGCATCCGTCATAGATGAATATATAATTTGTCATTTCGAAAATTGGCGATAGGCAAAGTGAATTGTATTGGTAGTCAGGGCAACCAGATTGTTATAGCACGAGGCATCATGTCATGACGGTGAATACCATTAGAAAGCCATCATGTGTTAAGATTTATTCACATGACAATCGTTGAGTTAGTAGAGAGTATACCGTCAGTCAAGACTAAGATAAAAATGAAACCTCCGTAAATGTTATTACTGTATGGTGTTTTGCGTCGCTTTCGACATTCGTTGAGTCATATCGCGACTGTGTCTTCTTGAGACAGTATTTCAAAGCGCTGCTACACTGGATTATCATGCTACAGACACATGGTATGATATCCCACCCTGTCAATATACACTCGGTCGACAAAACCTATGACTATCCTCTAAATGCATAACGCCAACAATGCAAGAGAGAAAGCTTCAAGTACCATTTATCAAATCTTTGGTATTACCTGGCCGGGAATCGAACCCACGACATTTCGTATGTAAGGTGGACGCATATAATTTTTGTTTGGTGAAAAATACCATCCATTCCACACGTATTTGATAAAAAAAAGAATTCAGAAAAAAAAGTAAAGAGCCGACGTAATTTTATTAATCAATTTGATTAAAATATGCTTCCCAAAAGAGAGAGAGCACTGCGTAACAATAATAAAATTGACACACTGTGTAAACTCAAAACAGCAATGTCTTTTCAAAGCTTATTGCATCAGTCTTTTGCATTGAAATTTATTTACAAAAATCATCTTTTGTAGTATATTTTCAAATGAAATTTGAAACACAAAATACGTTTAGTTATCGCTAAAAGTATTGTTCAGTTGATATAGAATTCATGTTTTCCCTCCTAAAATGAGTACATATTGTAGATTCCTAAAAACTAAATGCTGAGATAAGCGCATTAACAAAATAGAATTATTCATTTCTTAGTACCCTTACTGCAAAATGGCCTTACACTGAGGTGTGTTATCATACGTGGTTCATAGGGGCTGTGGCATCTTACAACAGATGAGTAGAGCAAATGTTGGCATAGCAAATACTGCAATAAGACATCACTGGCGATAAAAGGTGACTTTTACAGGATATTTAAACAAATGGATGTATTAATGAATTTGTTTTTATAAAAAGGGTGTCAGTGCATTATCTTTCAAAAATAAAACTTGTAAACACACTGTTTTTGTATATCTCTACGTGCGAATTCAATCTTGCGATAGACAAAATATTTAAACATATTTCTACGTATGTGCCCTTTCGTACCGTATAAATCCAAGACCTTATCTTATATAGAACAAAGAGCAAAATTCAAATTTGCAGTGAGACCCGAATGTAATACGATTCAGAAACGTATGACTTGTTTCAATAATTTGTTATATAAAGACTTTCACGAGGTACCAAATCGTATTTAATTTTTACCTTTCTTAAAACATATCGACATTTTGTCTGTTAGAACTTTATTAAAAATATAAAATACTCAAAATATAAAATAACTTCAGCTAAATACAGCGACAAAAATAGGTACAACAATAGTGAAAATAAGTAATATATTCTTCTCACCTATAATTACATATAAACATTTAGGCATGTGCAACAGGATTCAAACGCAGCGGTGGTCCTGGAAAAGAGCGTCGGCTTGCCTGCGGAAGGTCGTAGGTTCGCTCCCCGGTCGGTTTATACAAAATACTTAACATTGGAACTAAGAGGAAGCTTCCTCGCTTGGTGCTCGGCATTTGGAGGACAGTTCTAGGGCTGGTCGGCCCGGTGTTAGTATAATGAGACTGGATGGGGTATTATACCATGTGTCTGTAGCATTATACCCCAGTGTGGCAGCGCTTAGAATACTGACCCAAATAGCCACTGTCACAATATAACTGAAACATTGTTGAAAGCGACGCTAAGCGCCATACAACAACAGCAATAACCAAAACAACATGCTTGATGAAAGTGTAGTTTATACAAAAAGAGTGAAATAAAATGTATTTTATATGGCAATACAATATTTGAATGGAATAAAGAGTAATTTGTACAAATATCACAAGTAATAACTGATCAATTAAATGTTAAATAAAACAACAAGGTAAGTCAAAATATGTTAACATATGCCAATAAATTAAAAAGTCATTGCATGCCATGCAGACGTGTTATAATGATCTGAGATCAAATCATTGATGAATTTATAACTGGGTTATAGAAAGGAGTAATGTGTACAAAAATAATGTACAATATTAATAGAAAATGCATTAAGTACTTTTTCTGGATGACAATGCAGCATTTAAAATGGAATAAATTGTGAATTCACAGGGGTTATTAATGCATGATGCAAGTAATATAGAACATACTCCAGAGACCAATTAGAAGTATGGCAAAATAGTTCTAAACTATACACCAGTTCCAATTACTTTGTTGTTGATCTGCAAGAATAACCACTGAAAATGGGTCACAATACATTTCACGTTATTGAATTTTTTTAAGTTAAATACTGTTTTCCCTAACGATGATTCAAATAATTGACAGGAGTGTCTATAAATCACAGTAGAATTTTTACAACTATCGAACATTCATAGAACACTCAAGTTTGAAAAAATCTAGGCGTTTTTCTACTGGTACATACAGTAATGGCACTAATACACGTTTTTTGGGTCATACAGTTCGCAAGTGGAAACACTAAATTTATACATCAAACATTCTGTAAGATTTCATTGTTTATTCCTATCGTCTATATACGTGTTTTAAATTATATGATGAATTTAGGTCATAAATTTATGAATATTTTGAGTCTAAGATTCAGACTCAGATTCAAATGTCAAATATATTAGATTCAATGAGCATCTATTTCCCAACGAATCACTATATTTATTTGCATAAACAATCAGTTTTAATGAATGTTTAGCAGAAAAAGTTACAGAATCACCTTTATATTCCATATCTGTATGTTTACAGGGCTTTACAGAAATATGAGATTTGGGTTTGTGTCCGATTCTCAGACTCAAGTTATTGTTGAATGCAGGCCCTGGGCGTAAACGGTTCAGTCTAAATCTCGGACTCAAAATGAATTGCCATTTAAACACTTTTTGATTGCAAAATATTTAGTTTTAAAATATATACCTTCTGACAATGTTTCATTGAAGCTGATTGTTATCGCAGAAATTTTTTTTTCATTTCCTGTAAAATTGCTTAAATACAGATTTTGAATTTTACTGAGTAATAGACTTAACACTTTGATTATTTTAAAATATTTAGTTTTAAAGAATATATCTTCTGATAATGTATCATTGAAGCTGATTGTTATCACGGATTTTTTTTTCATTTACTGTTAAATTGCTTTAATACAAATTCAGATTTTGAATTTGTGTCTGAGTAATAGACTCAACACTTTGATTAATTTAGATCCTGAAACGCTGTAGATTAGTTTCATCATGCGTTTTAAGTTATGGTACGTTTTTTATTCAATCTGCGTAGAAGAATTTTTTTTTTTAATGTATATATTTAAACATTTTTCTCGGTTGTTAATCCGAAATAATTCATAAATCAGTAAGCATCTGAAGACACAAAGTTCGTTAGAAAAAAGAAAATACGTTACGAAAACGAGTTCCATCTTAGCAGACGGCTCCTTTAGATAACACATATAATATTGATTTCTTTTCGGGTGATTAGTTTAGAATATTTACCAATTCATCTTAATTTTTTTGGTATTTTTCATATTTTCTTGACAGTCTTTTGTGACCAATGTTCTGATGACACTGGGATTGGCATTTATTTTACGGCATTCACTGAATGTGAAATATACCTGCGAAATGGTAACATGTGTAAACGTCTTCTACTTTTTGTGTTCGCATGGCTTTTATTATCAACTTTGTGCCAGAAAATGGTTAAGAATCGTTTACAAAATTTAGATTGCATTAATACCATTCCATAAATGCCTTCAAATAATACCCTTTCAATAATACCCTTTCGATTAAATTGTATAAAAAATGTTATTGTGAATGTCAGTATACTGAACATTGATGTCAAACATCGTATTAAAGCATATAGAATAGTTTTTAACTTCAGTCAAGTAAATAAAATAAACAAATAAAAGTATCCACAGTAAAAATAAACCTTTGTGTAATGTTGTCCCCAATACTTGCAATGAAACTTTAATATAATTTTATTAATGTTCCCAAAGTCCTTTTGTGTTTGATCTCTTTCATGCATCTCTAAACTTTCTGGATTAATTTTTCTGTATTCTGATAAAACCCTAAACGTAATTGTCATATCAAGGTAGATCTATTAAATGTAGGAAATGGTTTAAAATGTCCAGATTCTCATGTCGAATTTTATTGCTTTGTCATAAAAATAGTATGGATATTTTGGTAAGTTTAAGTGAAGCTTTAATTATACATGTACCATGGTTTGGTGACCTTCCTCTTTCCTTAACGGAATGAGACGCATTTGAGTGGGACTATTTAAATAGTAACTGGGTCCTCCTTGGCTGGGTGATCTAATCGGTCACTGGTCTAAGGTACCGTCTCAAGATCACTTACCTCTCACCGCTACAGCTGTAAGTTCAACTTCTACTAGCTCAAAAAATCATTATATGCAAAAGTTTACCAGCTACATCACCAGCGGTTGGACGTGGTTATACTCATTCAGAAGTCTTCCTCGGCCATTAAAACTTAATGGACCATATATAACATAAGCTGAAAATGGCAATTAACCTCATTAAAATGTTAACCTTGTCACAAGCAATTTAGTATATTGATAACTAACAGCAGTTAAATTCTTATTATCACTTTTCAAAGTAGTTTTGTTTTGCAGGTTCTTGTTTGTGAATACACTTTGTCTTTACTATTTGAATAATTTCAAAATGAATTGATGTGCTCTTTAGAAATTAAGCATTCAGTTTGAAGTTATAGAGAAGAAACTGCTCAGAGTTTAGTAAAGGCACTCTATATTCAAAAGCTAAAAATTGTAAATACAATACCGTATCTTTATCTAAGTCAGAAAAGTATTGTGCAACTGTATGTCGATAAATAAAAATTACCATGTGAAACCGATGAATAAAAATAGAGAAACCATTTCATGAGATCCATTTATCTATTTGCATTGTGATTGAATGCATTAAGCCAGATCATTATTGAAATAATCACCGATGTAAATAAAAGCATGGCTAGACGACATTATTCTTTGATAATTGATAGATCTTATTTAGGTTTAAGTGCGTTTAAATGTCTATATATCTGCATAAACAACTGTATAAATATCCCACACACTTATTAATTTTGTACTGTTCTACATATAGAGAGATGCACTTCTGGAACACTGAACAGATTAAAAGTAGTTCTAAATGTGTCTTGTTTCCATAGAAAGTCCTCTTTTGGTCTAAATATGCAGGAGAAAAACATGGTGCTAACCAAATTGCTTTTTACAATTTCGATGGTTTGGTGCCACCCCTTCATTATCGACATACCATACGCGATGCCATCCAAACTTGGCAAACTCATGAACATGTTCAAAGCTTCGCACACGTATACAGAATGAGAACATTTTCAACAAAATAAATGCTCAACCGACTTACACTTTTGGACTTTTGAAGGGAATATAATTGTCTAAAAATTAAAATTATTTTTAAAATGGATAAAAAGCGTCCCCTTATCATAAATAAATAAAATTCCAATGGTTTAGCATGTTAAACCTACTAAAACGCGACAAAATTGACATCTTAATTAGAGTGGTAAAGTTGAAACGAAATCCACATTCTAAAAAAAGACACCCTTAAATACTGATTGTCGACCTTCGCATCGTCATCCGGCCCCTTTCTAAGATAAACATTTATAACTACATATAAACATGTGTATCGGATCAATTGGAACTCATGCGTGTGATTGATCAAGATAGCTTAATATAGTATGGATCATTTCTGTACTAGAGAGAATTGTATGTGCGTGATTTTATGAAACAGGTTTAATATCAAACAATTATATATTCTGGTTTTTGTTCCTAGTTGATTGATGGTCATTGATTTTCATCTAAAATTGTTTTAGCATCATTTTCAAAGATATATGTGATTGACAAAAAAGGTTTTAATTCATTGTATTGTATTTACATTGTTTGCATCAAAGGGATAAAGTAATATTCAAGTTCTATTAATAGAACTTCATTATCCATATCCATAACTTAAACGTGATCAAAACATAAAATAGGTATTTGATTTAGTCATGATTTAATAGGACATGGGTAAATATGTTTGTATAAGCTGATAGTTTCATAATTTACATAATTTGCTTTTTATCGTTACAGTGTTCTTTTATGTTTTAAACTTACATGTAGTTATTTTACTTCGATTGTGAAACAAGTTCTTACAACTTAGACAAATCATGCTCGAAGTCTTCCTGGGTAGTACCAGTACAAAGCATATGCGGAAAAGGTGCCTTGCTCAAGGACACCACACATAGCCGTAGCGGAGGATCGAACCCATGACCCTCCGATCATGGGTTCGGTGCTCTACCACTGGACCACGCGCTCCACATAAGTAAGTAAGTAAAATATGACAAACGTTATGATATCGGTACAACATCCATCGCTGTTACATATTTGATGAAGAATCGCTGTTCACAGACAATATCAAATACATTTATTTATATTAGATGAAAGAGAATGTTGATGCTCCTTTAACTTGCATTGTACGTAGAGTGCTAAGTTTCACCTCCAATAAACCTTCCGTCTGAAATGTCAGTCAGCAGACATACATAGCATAACATCAGCGTATATTTCACTCTAACCTAAGAACGTATAGATATAACATAACCAAGTCAATCACACGTTTAAGTGTTAAAATATATATAACAAAAAGTTTACTAATAGATACTGTTAATTATGATTCAATTAAAGTTTTGAGCAGAATATTTTTCAGATTGGAATTGCATCAATAGCATTTAACAAAAGAGTCAATACAAAACACGGACTACAACCAAGAAAATAAAGTATATCCTTAAACCTCATATATTCTGAAATGTTCGGCCCCCATAAGCGACAGGGACTTCTATGCCTGTCCCACAATTTGTAGCAATTGAACGCTGAGTAAATTGTGACGTCATTCAAACTTTCAGTTGAAGCAACTGGCCAATCAATTTATTCAAATGTGGCTTTTCGAACATTGCTATTTAACGCACCTAATCGGGAGAGCTGGATCTATACTATGACTAAAGAAAATAACATAGCAGACTCAGTTTTATCGGGTTTGTTCATGAAGCATAAAAATATGCAACCACTCTCACTCTCTAAGCACAGGGTCAAGTGGAATGTTTTATTCTCATAAAAAGAACAAAATAAGACAATGTTAAACATAAAACAGAATCACCTGATCGAATAATCGTAATCTGTACATATAGAAATGACAGCAGTGACCACCTTGGTAAAGGTCAGTAGCAAATTGCCATTTGAGAGTTCAAATCTGGAAAACTTGGATATTCAATCTCGCTCTTCCGACGTCGTCACATCTCAAAACGGGGCCGTGTAAACTTTAGTTACCTCCGCATATATATTCTGAACACCAAAGAATGATCTCCAAGAACACAAGGGGAATAAAATATAATTGTTTCAGTACAACATATCCTATTACAAACTGGAAACATATGTTAATGATATGTAATGTAATCGTAAAGCAGTTCTTGTTACCGAAGAGTTACATGTACCATTTAAAGAAACAATACAATTTTTATCATTTTTATTGAAATACTCAGGAAACTTCAATTATTTGACCAATAAACGATATGACAAATAAAGGATTCATTTAAAACACTGATACAATCAGATGTCTTTTTTTATTAAAAGTACCGCAAGCTTGTTCTTTATTCGGAGCCTTTCTCTTTTATTTTATTAAGTGGTCGTTAGGGTTTGTAATTTCACAGAATGCAATTATCTGAAGTATTGAATCCGAATAAACGACGTTTTTATTCATTTAATTGCGCCTTATCTTACTTTATATTGTGTGTTTATGCTGAAATTTTACAAGAAAATAGAAAGATTCTCAGCTAGGGTTTTACGCAATAGTGTGCTCCATGTAAAATAATTATTATAATGAGACAATATCGCATGATGAATGTATTTAAAAGACATAAACACTATCACAAACCAGTACAACACAAGCAGTATTCACGTGGAACAAATGAAAGCATTATTGTACAAAAGATACCAACACAATTAATATTTAAATATACTTGTACTAAAGTACAAACACAATCAATATAAACAGAACATCTATAATCTAATCACTATTCAAAAGTACAAATACAATATGCAAACAACAGTACAAACACTATTAATATACGCATGTTATTATTATTATATTTTATTACACTCAGTCCATTTACAGTATAGGCAACATAAAATTATAAAATATAGTAGTTTACATGACTTCAGTAAAATTAAAGGAAAAAGAACATGTTCATATTTATAATTTCACACACACGCATACGGAAGTACTCACACCCTCACAGGCGCGCACACATGCACGCATGTACGCACGCACGAACGAACGCACGCATGCAAGCACGCACACGCACACACACACACACACACACACACACACAAGAAATATACAACAGTACAAATACAATTGAAATTAAAAGTACAAACACAATTCGTATTCAACAGTACACACCGATAAATACAAACGCAATCAATTTACGAAAATACAAACACGATCAATACACAATCATGCAAACAAAATAATATAAAAAATATAAATTCAACGAATATAAACACTATCATATACAACAATACAAATACAATCAATATACAACCATACAATCACAATCAATATACAACCATACAAACACAATAATATACAATCATACAAATTTAATCAATATACAACCACACAAACACAATCAATACACAACCATACAAACATAATCAATATATAACCATACACACACAATAATATAAATAGTACAAACATAATCAATATATAAACACAATCAATATACAACCATACAAACACAATGATAAACAACCATACAAATACAATAATATATAACCATACAAACAAAATCAATATACAACTATACAAACATAATAATATACAACCATACAAATTCAATCAATATACAACCACACAAACACAATAATATACAACCACCCAAACACAATTAATATACATCCATACAAACACAATCAATATACAACCATACAAACACAATGATATTAAACCATACAAATACAATCAATATACAACCATAAAAACACAATAATATACAACCATACAAATACAATCAATAGACAACCACACAAACACAATAATATACAACCATACAAACATATTAAATTTATAACCATACAAACACAATAATATAAACAGTATAAACACATTGAATAGCCGGAATTATCATAGTTTCAATACAATCATACAGAAGAAAGTTCAGCCAAAACATGTTTGCGCGTTACAACTACATATTTATTCAAGGACGTGAAGAGTATTTGATGCACCATTAGAATCGGTTTTCAACTAATAAATTATTCTATGGGTAGGTTTTGTTTGTACTTTAATGATTTATATCACAGCGCGTGATAACAGCAGGGAATTACCAAAATAAACGATATCAATAGTGCAATAATCAGATCTTAAAACGTTAAATTAGAACGTTTGTCTCATTTTATTGTCGCAATTACTGCAGCTACCAGCGATCACGGTTATAACATGTCATTATTGTTATTTTAGTTATTTGGAAATAGTAGTAAACAAGTTCATGGTAAAGTACAAAGAGGATCTTACATGAGAGCTTATTTATTATTTAATTTATTAAACGAGTTGGGAAAATATATTTATGCGAGGCCATGCCCAGCATTATATCATTTTTTTCCAACAAGTTTAATAAATTCAATAATAAATGTGCACTCATGTAAGATCCTCTAAATCACAAAAACATTTATCATTCATTTAACACATCGCCTCTACAAGGAACATGAAAAAATTGGGCATATTTGTTTCTGGGAGTCATCATATGACGTAACATCTCAAAATATCGTCCTTTAACCATGAAAAATCGACGTCATTTAAGGCGTAAAATACTTCGGCAATTTTCGTACAAGAACGGAAACTCCTGAGCGATGAATCAGAAGCGAAATTACACTAGGTTAATATATTAAATATGTCATGGGTTTATTACAGGTTAAGTATGAGTTATATGTTCTTTCCCATAGTCTGATTTGTGTTTAATAATTCCAATTATTTCAAATCACTGTATTATAATATTTGTTTTTGTTCATATTTTGCAATTATTATCAAATACTATCAAACATTGTATTGCTTTTCATAACATGTTAAATTAGTTATATTTTATTTGGTGATTTTATATTTATTAAACTAGCTTATATCTATATATGATTATAGTTTTGTTATCAATTATGCTTATACTTAGTGTCGTTACCAGATAAACCGAGTTATTTTGTGTGTGTTATTCAGAAGTAATCGTGAAACATTTCATGTTTGATGCTCTACTTTCAAGATTGCATCGATCTTATCTGTATAAATTTGACTTTAAGATTCCTTAAATTTTGACCTGATGTTTCAATTATCGGATTTACGTTTATTTGAACTGGATGTCGGCAAACATGCTGGCGACACGCACGTTGTAATTAATCTGCCAACAGCTGCATCAGTCCAGTAGGGTACTTAACGCTCATGTTCGGCGCCGATTTATGAAACAGATCGCGTGTATGTTTGATTTACACTGTTCAGATGCGTTGTCTTGATACCACTTTATCTAATTTTATCATATTATCAATAAAATGCTTCGAACGAGCCGCTTTAATTAAATTTCTGTTTGCGATATATAATCTTAGGCATGGACTTGTGAATTATATTAAAAAAAAGATATATGTTTATGTCAAATAAGAGATGTAACAGTCAAAGGACAAATCAACAGCAAAGTACAAGAGAAAATGATACATAAAGGTTCAATACAAATATGAGAAAGAAGCGACCACGGCTTCGGATTTGACAGCAGCAACACGGTGTAAATGTAAGAAGTATATAAGTATTTGCATATTTATATTGGTCTAATGATAGTTCTAAATGTTGTTTTTAATGGTATTTGTGGTAGCTGTGTCACTTCGGGCCTGTCATGTCTTCCGTATCAAGACTTAAACATGATCAGCAATCGGATTCGCATTGCGGTTTGGAATAATCTGTTATATGGTTTGTTGTGTTAAGATAACCTGTGATATTCTGAGTTTTGCTATGCAGTACTGTGTTATAGAAGTAAATATATTCTATGAAATTAAGATAGTAATAATATATGTTTATCATGCATCCGTGTTGTTTGAAAGTGACAATTTAAAAACATATCAGACTGGTGTTGGATTTCCATTACATTTGCACATGCAACGTTAATTAGTCATCTTGTAATCAAAATAAATATTTCATAAAAAGCATTGTCTAATACCGAAATGGCTTCAATATTTCAGTGGTTACACGTGGCACCATGTTACCGGAAAAGGCAAATAGACTTGAGTATTGTGTTGCACGCCTTATATTCGACTTTTTATATTTTAAAACACCATATTTTTTTATATGTTCGCATGAAAACTGTTTATAATCGTTTGTTCTACGTAATAGCTCTTTATATACTTTTGCTGTTGCATAGTCCTTGAATCTTCTAAGATTTGAATATAAGGCGTGCAACAAAATAATTCTGTAATCTAATAGAATCACCGGTTTATTTGATTTTTTGATATTCTGAACAATATATCACAAAATGGTCTTAAATTCTCTTGAATCGTTAGATTTAAAACTAAAGATTTGTATCAGAAAGTATGTGTGTTACATAATCACACAAGGCTGTGTTCTGACTTGCTGGGGCCATGGTAATTGGGTGCTGTTAACACTTTCTACTCAATTATGATCTATGACAAAGAATAAAACCGTATGAAGCATCATATTCAGAACATGTGTGAGGTTACTACGCATTATGTAATACAGAAGCTATTTTTATGACATATTGAACACATTTTTGCTAGTTAGTTAATATCATACCTAATACACGTAAGACCGCGGTCCTCGATAATGGCATATTTAACACATTTTTGTTAGTTAGTTTATATCATGACTTATACATGTAAGACCCCGTTCATCGATAATGGCTTATTAAGCACACTTTTGTTTTACTATTTAGAGATATTTTTCACTTCTTTGACTTCTTTAACTGATGTCATAGAGATGTCGAAGTGATATAAGATTATCTTTATTTTTGATCTTCTATGATACAGAACATACTTATCATGTTATATGATTTGCTAGTTTTGTATGTCCATGTGACAAAATGACCAAGTATCGACAACTCGTAAGGGCAGAATACAATAAAAACCCAAAATAAAATTTACAATTTTTGTTTTACATCCATAAATTGACGAAATGCATTGATACAAGATGTATTAATTGAATAATGTTACCCAACAAACAACAAAGAAGTACCGGTTTACTTAATATGTTCTCGAACTATAACTCTATATTTTGTTACAGTCAGCCTATGTATATTATACTTTATTTACGGTTGAAATTTACTTACATGAGATAATTAAATGTAGGTGTTTGTTTTCATGTATGAAGAATTTTTTTATAGATTTGGTCTCACATTATGTTTTCAATTCTAGATGGTAACACTTAAAAAACAAAATTACTCGTACGTATACTACATTGATAATCTTTTTTTTTCTAGTGCTTAAATTTATTTAAATGTGTTAACTAATTTACATATGACCGTTGAGTTATCTTCTGCTTCTTCTTAGATCTCTTTGCACATTATTCCATAACTGCATTACATATTTAATTAAAGTTGAATAAATTACAGTTAGTGGTCGGCTAAAGTCTTCATCGAAATATATTTTACTTTGATTTTAAGCGCCATAAAACGTGCTTGTCATCTAAACGTAGTCGCCATTACGGATAATATTACTTGGAATTATAAATGTTATAGCGATGCTTCAATAAAATGAATTATCTTACTACGACTAAGCTAGGGGAAGCAATGTTTTCGAAGACAGTTGCTTAACAGCTACTCGTATTTCAAGGTATCTTAAGAAGACTATGTAACAAAATAGTTAGGTTGTTTTGGCCTAATTGAGTAGTGTCAGCTAATACGTGTCCATTGTAGGAATATAGGTTATATTTAGGTCAGGTAGCGTGGAATTGTGAAAACGTATTGATATATCGATAGGAGCAACATTTTTAAGATATTTTTCATTTTCGTTCTTTGATTAAAGAATAAATCATTTTTGAAGTTTAGTTCATCAAATTTCATTAAGTATTAAGAAAGTTAGAATAACTGAACGGGTTTATTTGTCATAAAACTAATTTAGGTTTACATTGGCCTAATAGCGTAAAATACGCTTCGTACGATGTTTTGAGGTTTGTTGTTTCATAATTTACACGAAATTCACTAAGGTATGTGGACGGTTTTGCTTTAAATGCTGACTCTGTTAGGAATGCAATGCCCAGTTAGCAGAATCATCTTTAGGTGTAGTTGTGACGAGAAACATTGAGGTTGTTACTGTTCCAGTACATAACGGCATATCGGTATGTGAATTTTATGTTAGGTTGTATTTAAATGTCTGATATATATATTTTGACATAATCAGATCTAAGTAAAGTTGTATAAAGTGGTCATATCCAGGCCAACGGTAATGTAGGTAATTCAATACACATCTACGGTATTGAGAAGTGTTTTGTTAAAATATAGGCCGAGGAATCTGAGAACGTATTTTGATTGATTGATTGATTGAATATTTAGCGTCATTTTTATGCCATCGAGGGCTAACAGACGATCAGTTAACCTAACCACTGTTTCCTGGGATTAACCAGTACTCGAGCACATCCCATCTCCGCAAGTAACTGATAACTTTCCCACTTGAATCAGTGGTGAGAGACGAATGATAATGAGACACAATGTCATATGTCAATCATCACGGAGACTGTTGCCGGGCGGGGGATTCGAACTCACGACCCCTGGATTGATAGTCAGACGCGTAACCGACTGAGCTAATCGGGCCAGCACGTATTTTGAACTGTTGATATTGTGGTTACGATAAAGTATTGAGATTCACCATGTTAAAATTGATTGATATGTGTAATTAAATTTTGTTGATGCTTATTCTGATATTCACAAATTGATTAGATACAGAATTGGTCTGTAATTGTTAATATAACGAGGAGAAGTTATGTAGAGATATAATTTCTATGTTGAGATTGATGGAGGGTCGTATATGAGATGTTGTTTAAACTGCCATGAAACTGCAGATAGTAAAAGTTGAATGAAATGTTATGTTATATTGATAAATCTACCATGAAACTGTTAGATGGTAAAAATTGAATGAACTGTTACAATATGTTGATAAATCTACCATGAAACTATAAGATGGTTAGAGATGATTTATATTGTAGCCGTTTTTAGACGTAAGCGAGAAATGTGTCCGCTTCGTCAATAACGACATATAGACGTGACAGGAAGTCAGTTGGTTGCAGTACAGTCATAGAAAAGCAACCCATATATTCGTCATATGGACGACTTGACGTTTCTGATGCTAAATCTACAATATCCGGACGCGGGAAGTATATAGTGCATTTTTATAAACATTCGAATGATAAAAGTAGTTTAGATCGCGATGTAGGTTAGTAAGTGCAGGAGATAAAACTGTGTGAAAAAAGGGTTAATACCACCATAGGACTTTTTTATGAGCCAGCTGTGATTTTTGTGTTGAGTAATTATCTTTAATTTGTATATATTGTATACTTGTATATTCATAATTTTATTCATGTAAAATTAAAATTGTAAATTTTACTTTGTGTACAATTGTATTCTACCCTTGTGAGTTGTCGGCCCTTGATCATTTTGTTACAGACTATGGTTTTCAAATTTCTTTAATTAAAATTAATACGAGTCAATAGCAATGTACTTGTAATGGAATCTGATACAAACTAATAAATCACAGTTTTAAGATATTTCTGTAATTTATTCGTATTCGTATCTGTAATATTAAGACATTTTGTCTAGTTTTAACCTTAAACTGATTTTATCAAAATCGGTTATATTATTTTGATTTAAAAATACTATATTTCGATAATATTACCATTATAAAGAAGAACATCATTGCATATCAACGTCAAAATTATAACCAATCATTGCAGACTAAATTGCAACTATTAATCAATCGACTAGCTGTCGTTTCTGTATGTCAGTGTACAAACATCAGTGTACAAACATTTTAATCCAATTCTGCTGGTTAGTATATCAAATATGGTGTAAAGTTTAGTCTGTCTTTCCCAAAATTATATGGGTAACTGCATTGCATTTAACGACACAAACGAGAAAAATATAAAAAAAATATACACTTATTTCCATATCTATATCCTCGGAGCAGAAAATTGACAGCTTTAATAATATTTTGATAGTTTAACTTTTTGACTGGTTTATTATTATTCTGTGTAGACTTTATAACGAGGTTTTAGGAAGAAATTAGAAATTGTATGACAGACCAATATATAATCATTAATTGAAACGAGAATCCCGATGAAGTTGGTGTCAAAGATAGCGACACTTTTATTTTGCCGCGATCAGTGTCCAAAGAGATGCATTTGCGGGCTATCTTTTAAGTTATCATCCTTGGAAACTCTTTTCTAAATAGTAACGTATAGAGCCGATTATAGATATAAACATGTAGTAATGTTTGTTCTGAGTTGCACATTACATCCGCCTGGAGAATTAGTGCAGGGACCTACTTGGAGAGCAACTGACTGATATGTTGTGTTGAAAAAAATTGAAGTACTTACAAACGTTGTATACTGCATCTAAAATATCAAATAAATTACTTGAAATTTTACATCAAACTGCAAGAATTTAAATTCAAGATCATTTTGGCGTGCGTAAAACATTATGATTAATGTAAGGTGTATGGAACCTTAGATGTTTTATAAATCATAACTTATCTAAAGTTCCATACACCTTATATTTTATGAACAGAAATCAGTTGCCTGTGAAATTTGAACGATTAATTTGCCAAAGTACTAATTCTTCGCGTGCTTTTTCATCAACATCTAGCAGAGAGCTGAAAGTTTCCTATCATTCTATAATAGTCCTTGATCAGTTTAAAGAGTGCTTCAAGTTGTGTTCGACCGTAGAAATTCACATCGTGCATTAGTTCAGCGTTGATATTATTTAATAGATATTGATATCATAGAGCGCATTCAGGTTGCTCGGCAATAGAAAACAACGGCTGAAATCGGCGCTGTGATGTGAGAAAGTGTTCAACAGTTACGCCTTTAACGAACTACATTATGATTTTATCAACTCGAGTAACGATTTCCTTTAAGACAAACCTACCTGAAGCCAATAGTTCCTGCAATAGTATATAAACAATGATTAGTTGCTGCTTAAACTATCGTTCCCACACAAAGTACCTTTACATTTGTCTGGTCTTGAACAATTATAAGGATAACAACAACGTGTTTAATTATGTTGCGTGCAAATAAGCCATAGAACCGAACTCTCTTACTTGCCGCGAGGCGTCACACGACATATGCCCTCGTCACAAATATTCAATTAATTGCAACTGCTATAACTAAATGTGATAGACATATTTTATTTTCATTGTCAGCAGTTGTCTCATAAATACCCGTACACATTTACTATATGCGTTTTCTCAGAATGGTGCCTTGTGATTGTATTGTCTATATCGTACTTGTGGTATAGTATAGTTGCCATGTTTTAAATGATGCATATCAAATGTTTGGGAATAGGGTAGTCTTTCTGTTTGATGGACTAATATATTCATAAATTTGTTCATATTTCTTTACACGGAGGTAATGTGTCTGGTATGTCTTTAGTTTGTATAATAATTAATGTATAAGATTGTGTATCTATCTAAACAATATGTATATATCTAAACAATATGCAGATAGGCATGATATCAACTGATCATGTTTAATCGATATAGGACACTGATCTGTTTGCCATATTTATGTTGTATTTGGAATCTTTATATTGAAACAAGTTTAACATTTCTTGTGCTAAAAGAAGAACGAAGAAATAACGAACGTATAAAGTCGTATATCTGAAATAACATATCAATTTGTTACACTAAAAAAATCATGCAGATCAATATGTCATTAAACAGTAAAGTTCAGCATACATTATGTATACATTTATACACCTGGAAAAAAAAACTAAGCGCCTCCAGGAAATTTGACAATGAATGATAACACAAGTGATGTCATGAGATGACCGACAAATTGAACTAAGAAAAACTAAATAAATGTGTTGTGTTGCCTTCAACAATAAAAAATATGCACAGTTATTCAGGTTATTGAACCTTCTAATCATAATATCGAAGCACAAGCACATGTTGTTTCTTTAGCAAAAATAAACATGTTTAGAGTATGGAGCTGTATAGTTTAAAGGCGTTTCCAAGTGGATATGTTTACTAAAAATGACGGGTATTACACCAACATGATATACTGTGACGAAATATTCAATAACGTGAATAGCCTCAACGTACCTGGATGGCAGCCTCAGCCCTCTTCCTCAAGCCACCAGTAGGAAGTCGGGTGAGTTCCTGGAGTAAATTTTACCATTCTTGTGCAGAGCTTACAACTATTATAATGTTCTTCCCATGACCAAAACGATTTTAGAAATTTTAGTTGTGGTCGCGCTAAAATTGCTGAAAATTCAGGGGGCGCTTTTACTTCCTTTATCCATTTTATTTAATAATCTAGTTTTTTTTTTTACTAATTTCGTTTAGTACGATATAAGATCAGTGATTATATGAACCACCAGAGACAGCTTCATGGGCAGAACCATCGCTTGGTGTATTTTGAGAGGCCAATTGGTTGAACATTGGATCGAACACGCAACCTCTAGTTTCTGCGGTCAACACCCTGACCAATGCATTATCATATTACTAAGATCATGACTAAAATGCACACCATTTACAAACCAAAATTATTTATCAGTAGCTTAATACCCCATAAAACCCTTGATCAATCGTTGAATTCTCCATCTAGCAATGACAACTGTCGTAAATAAATGTATAATTGGTCATTTCGAAAATTGGCGAAGATAGGCAAAGTGAATTGTATTGGTAGTCAGGGCAACCAAATTGCTATCGTACGAGGCATCATGTCATGGCGGTGAACACTATTAGAAAGCCATCATGTTTTTTTCTATTTATTTACATGGCGACCATTGAGTCAGTACAGAGTTAACCAACAAGCAAGACTTCAAAATAATTGAAACCTCCGTAAATGTTGTTGCTTAATGGTGTTTTGCGTCGTTTTCAAAAATTGTTCAGTCATATTGCGACTGTGTCTTCTTGAGACAGTATTCTAAGCGCTGCCACACTTGGTAATCATGCCACAGACACATGGTAAGATATCCAACCCAATCACAACACAACAGGTCGACAATATCTATAACCATCCCCTAAATGCATAACGCCAAAGATGCGAGCGATAAAGTTTCTAGTACCATGTTTAAAGTCTTTGGTATGACATGGCCGGGGATCGAACCCACGACCATTCGCATTAGGGGCGGACGCTCTTTCATGTGACCAAGACTTCATCTTCAATAAATAATCTTTCTGAACTCACTTATCATAACGAATGTAATTTTCGGTCGTTTCTTTTGTATGGCTGTAGCCTGTGAGAATCACTGTCGATCTCTGCAGAGGAGGTAGGAATCCTCCAAATGGGTGTCATGTTCATTTAATCAATTTTTGTCATGTTCACTATTGTAGTTAAATTACCGACCCCTGTGTGGTTCCAGGGAGCCATATGTGTTATGGCAATCATGGGATCACTGTGGCTCATGCATGTCGTAGGAAGCGACAATTTGAGTAATACAATAGAATTTGCTAAAACTCTGCAATTCGGCAGGTATCAAAGTTCTAGGTTTATTCTGCATATTTATTTGTTGATGTATTTTTTGTAATCTGTATGTTAATTTATTGATTGTGTACATGTAGAGTGAACCTAAAATCTTCCTTCATGTTGGTGTCAAATAACCTATAATGTGTGTGTACGCCGTTAAACCCTCATTCATTCATTCTATAGGTTGTTCTGTTTTTATTATAACTACTGCACTATATTTATATGTATTGACGTAGTGGCAATGGCCTTGACTGTCACGTCTTATGTTCGACTTTTATATACATAAGAAGTATTGAAAACTGTTTTACTACGCTAAAGGTGATAAAGCTGATAATAAAAATCCTAATAAGAAGTATTTCATTTCGCCAATGAAAGCAGTAATAATACGTAACTACTTGACGGTAACTAGCACACTTCGCTCTGACGAAATGAGGATTTTGCTACAATATATAAGAGAAACACTGTCTTGTTTTTATTCAATGTTGTGAACTGTATGCACTGCCATAATGCAGACAAAACACATTACCCCATTGGAGTATGTTGTTATAATTGTACATGTATTATTTCATTACTTCATCGTTTTTAACACAGCTGGACTCGAATCCACGACCTTCACGGTGAGTGGCCATTAGACGACAAAAGGGGTGTATATCTTAGAACGGTCTGTGATATTGCTAAACCTTGAACTGGTTAACGTAACCATTATTTGCATGTTTATCTTCGCTTTTTCATCTATCGTATTATAAGTTATTGAATAAAATATCATCGTTTACAAGTTAGTAACACGATATCGTATTTCATTAATTTAACGGAACATCTAACACGCCACCTGACTTATTATGTAGTTTCTCTAAAGCTATTTAAGAGGCTCCTGCGCAAAAAATAAGCAAATTGCGTCAAACAGATGCGCAGTGGTAATTTGTATCAAGGTTCGCAACGGGGCTATAAAACACCATTACATAACTGTCTGTTAATGTCGTATGCAATATTCAATAGAGCTACTGAATATTTTGATGTCGCTATTGGAAATACAAAAGTGGTGGGTTAGCTATTCCGTTCAGTATAGTGTTTGTGACAATGACGTATAATAAACACAATATATAGCGCAGCTTAACAGAAACAAGAACCGTTGCATTGGCAATCTATCAACTGCTGATGTTATTTCAAACATTAAGGTCTCACTACACAGTTGAATTTTGTTCTTTGTTCTATATAAAATAAGGTCTAAGATTTCACTGGTAAAAAAATAATTCCACATAGATTTTTTTTAAAGTATTTTTTTTTTCATAGCAGGAATGTACACACATTTAAAAATGCTCAATACTTGGTAGGTTGTCCACGTTGTTTTTTTAAAGAGGGTGCAGTAACACCCTGAGCTTTTTTGAAAATAGATCATCAGTGAAGTGAAAACCTCATATTTGTTTAAAAAAAAGAAGCCCTCAATTGCTCATAAATTAATCAATCTGTGAAAAAGCTATAAAAGTCACATTTTTAACACCAGTGATGTCTTATTGCAGTATATGCTATGCCAACTGTTGCTCTACTCATCTGCAGCAAGAAATCACAGCCACTATGAACCATTTTGAAAATATTTCATAACCAAAGTACAAAAAAGGGGCGTAACTGTGTAGTGAGACGTTAACGCCATTATATAGAACGTATTGTTAGATACGTTATAATCGGACAGAAACGTCATAACGACAATGTTTAATTAAAATAACCCATATCCGTGACATTGACATCGTTTTGCATATTTATACATATTGTTATATGTTGAACAAGAACTTGGGAGGCCGAAATTAGAAAATAATGTCTGCAATATAACCTTCGGAATGTTATGTAAATATTCTTTTATTTAAAAAGAAACTATGAGTTGGGTCGTTTTTCTAGTTCATATCTATCATTTAGTGCATGGCTTTTACTCTGATAGTATGAGATAGCAAGTTTTTTTCGTAAACGCTTTTAATTCCGGAAGCCCTTGTGTGTAACATTGATGGCGATTAATATCCTGTACTGCGCTTAAAACTGACATATGTAATTGGATGTAAATTCACGCTAATCAGCTTTCATACAATAAATCACGGGTTTAATTAGAAGTAGAGCTCGTATCAAGAAACCTGTCACCCTAGACAAAAATATGGTTAATGATGTCGATCATTCAGTAAAACCGAGTCTCCTATTTTCTATTCTTTGACGTCATCGGTGCTGTGCGATACTCTTATCAGATATCCTTTACGTCGCACTACACAGTTGCACCCCTTTGGATCCACGGTCACATGATTATTACGCTTAAAAATGTGTATGTAATTTCATTTGATACATTTTCAAAAAGATGGGTTAAGCAAAAGTTCGCATCGCATATACTGCAATAAAACATCACTTGTGTTAAGCAAGTGACTTTTATAGCTTTTTCACAGATTGATTAATTTATGAACAATTGAGGGCTTCCATTTATTTTTTAAAAAATGAGGTTGTCACTTCACTGTCTAGTGAACCTACTAGTGCATGTTTATTTTATTGTGCGGATACATTCAAGCTTTGGAAAAAAAAATCTTTGTTGAATTGTTTTTACTGTGCAAATCCTAGACCTTATTTTATATAAAACAAGGAGCGAAATCCAACTGTGTGTTGACACCTTTAATGCCAGTTTGTTTTATATTTTTAATTGCGTTTTGCATGGTTGACAATTCATTATACTCATTCACTAAATTAACATGCAATTATATAGTCTAAGAAAATTTAATAATATTATCATTTAAACGTGTCTAATATCTTCTTTGCGACACCTTTTATTTGTATGTTACAAAATTAACTGCAAAACATATATCTACAACATTTACAATGATTTATCAAGACGGCTATAAACACAAGCATTTAGATGATAAGTATTGAGAGACCGGTGATAAACCATGTTGATAAACCTGACTGATAAACATGAAAATAATCTAAAGAAACCGATGATACATTTTACAGGTAAGCCTGACTAATAATCATAATCTGATATTTGTTGTATATAAGTGTATTTAACATCGCCATCTCAAGGGTTATTATACTTACATTATATGTTGCCCTACTTCCATAGCCATAGCGATCGCTGAGACAGTTCTAACAAGAACATTCCATTTTAAATAGAATGTCATGGCCAATAGATGTTGACTTACTTCCTCGGCCAATGAAATCGCTCGCTTCAGGAACGGGAAAATAGATCGGCAATTAAGCCGGTTAAGTAAAGTCCATGTTTATATATAGTCTCTTATCTAAACGTGGATAATCATTTAAGACGGGAGAAATGCAGAGGTAATTATGTAGAGACGCAAAAACAGGTGTGATGATGTAGCCTCTATTTTCCTTTTGAATTCTATAAACTTCAACTTCCTGTTTCTGTCTATTTAAGCGAGAACATTTACGGACAAAAATATCGAATAGAAAAAAAATCTTATAATTATAAGATAAAAAATCAGAAAACCAGACGAAAAAATATCAAAATATATAATTGTATTAGCAACGCTGATTATTTAACTAGGGCTGTTAAAACACTTGTCATTATGGTATCTCCGGTAATGAACCATCAACACAGGTGTTGATAACCAGTTTAAAATCATTTTACAATATTTAGCTGTAGATATCAAATGGATCATTACATCTAATTATAGAAGGATCTTGCTTCCTGTATGACATATTTTACTGCTAGGCAACATTTACATTGTACAAATAATCAATCGTCAAAAATGACATGATAAAACTTAGACAAGATTTATAAGGTCAAAGTTCGGACAATCTAAAAATATACCGCTAGTCTGTAGTTCGGAGCCACCTCTCCCGATTGGGTCCGTTAAATAGCAATGTTGGGAAAGCCGCATTTGAGCACGTTGATTGGTCAGCTGCGTCAACTGAAATTTTGAAAAACGTCACAGTTTAGTAAACGTTCAATTGTAATGAATTGTAGGACAGGCATTGAATCCCCTGCTTTTTCATTGGTGTAGGATAGTTAAAATAAAAGTAACAGATGGAAGAATATTCTTTCTACAGAAATGTAACAGAAACTACCCAAATAAAGATTAAATAATATCGCTGCATAGTATAACAATGTTGTTATGTCCCAAATATATGTGTAATTGGTAATTTTCGAACATGCATATGAAGGGTAATGGCATAAACCTAGCTTTGAATTCAATTTATTTATTTCGAACACATATTAGTCAATATAAATGACCGCTCTATATCCATAAACAGTATTATTTATATTTAAGTTTCCTTGACAAAACAGACTGTATTTGTCCTGTGTAAAACATTGTTGACTGTAAACTATTTTCGACCGAAATGATCAATCCGATGTGACCATTTTCCATCGATCAATAATAAAAAATGTGCTCCACTAAAATTGCTTTTAGAAAACAAAAGGCCAGCGATGGTTACAACAAACGTATGAGTGATAGGTGTAGTCCAGAATAGATATAGGAAAAATAAACTTGTACTTCAACTCGTATTAAATATTACATAACCATGTTTGGTTAAAGATGCCGTCCACAGATACAATTAATTGTCTGAGAGAAGCATAAGACGAGTAGACTCAGCTTTTACTTGACTCTGCTGTAGTTATACATATTCATTTGTTAGGCCGACAGCAGACTATTCATGAATAAAAATACCATTATTACAACCTATTGTTATTTAAGACAATTTAATACGTAAGTACTCATTTATAGTATTACTTATTACGACAGCTCCCGTAAATAGCCAAAACACTTCCTTTAACTTATTATTATACCGGTATCTCGAAGATAATACATTGATGTGCACGTTCTGTTTATTAGCACAAACCTCTAGCGTGATGACCATATATCAGCGCTGTAATATTTTGAACACATTTCTCTATTTATGTATCCAATAATTTCAGAGGCATATTGGTGGCTTTTCCTTAACGTCAGGTTTGAAAATAAGGTAAAATAATACTCACTTGCTTTACATAAGAATAATATACTCAAGAGCTATGAAAACGAAACACATGAAGAGATAAGAAAACATAACACATGCTTTGTAGTGGACTTACTTGGAAATAGAAAAAAAGTGACACCAATGCAAGAGGTACCAAATTGTTAATACCATCTGAAGTTAACAACCAAAAACACCAACAGATAATAATTACTGTAGGATTAAAATAAATATGTTGCATTTTATATATATTCGTGTGTAGAGTTTTCATTTATCTTGAATGTATTTCCTTTTAAAGGGAAAGGTTAAAACTTAAAACGCAATCCCTGTTCTAAAATAGACAGCACTTAGTTACTGTTTGACGACCTTCGCATCGTCATTTGGACTCTTTAAACATGTATATCTCAATGAATTACATATCAATATGTTGATTTCTAAAGGGAACTCATTTTTAGCCTCATCTAGGCGCGTAGCCCAAGTAATGAAATCCTTATTCAATATGTTATTTTGGCATATTTAAATAGATATCATATCGGCAATACGGGGTCAGTGATTATATATAAGCATGATATAAACGGACAATATATTTAACCAATTTTAAAATATACTTTGAAATATCTTTGAAATTGAGAAAACGTGATGAAATCAGAGTATATTTGACATTTTATGTCAACACACAGAATGCAAGAAAAGGTTATTAGTTTTCATAATGCTTATGATATCACGCCTATTTTCTAACGCAAAGTCGGTCACACACGCTCTTGCTTTTCGATTTGTAAACTTTTCACCCTTCATTTAATAAAATATAAGTCTATAAGAATCGCACATGCCATTTTTTCTTCTATTTGCGATTCGTTTAACAGCTCATTAACTTTATTTTATATTCCATTTTTGACAAAACTAGTATAGCAGGATAAATATATAGTGAGCATATTTTATGGTTTGTTTTCATTGACCGTCAGTATATAAATACATAGTTTCTTTATTCAATAAATCGCAATAATTAGACATAGATAACTATGGTGCCAATACTATCCAGATAATTGATGGAGTCAATATTGGACAACCCACGATGATAGTTTATCCATAATCGTCCTCGCGTGGGACCATGGTGCTAAACCATGCAATGCTATACACTGGAATGATTGACATTATACCAATAACACATTCATTACTGACACTCAATAGTAAATATCTAAATGTCTAGAACAAATACCTAAACATAATAAACGCAACTCTATACAAGATGATACTATTTTTTCTATGTTACACATAAAGTGTTCACATATCTTTATATAAATTTCTTAAATCACATGACGTTGTATAGATTGATAAGCCCCATAATTTCATAACAACATTTTTTCTTATCGTTATTACTTATTTTCTAAAGTGTCACCGCCCCCACTTCCACCAAAAAAAAGAGTAAAAAGTCCTACGTACATATTGTGTTGACGTCAAATACCGTTTCGTTTCTTTTGCGTTTAAGTATATAAACTTAAGTTCACATTATATATTGAAGCGGTTTATAACTTTTACAGTAAAATTTAAGCATGAACTTTAGAATGTCATATGTTTCAAATCATCAGTAACATTTATAATGGAATATACGTCAAACATTTCTGTCGGTAAACTACACCATCTTTATATTTATGTTTTGATACTGTAACAAATATTTTGATCTATATTTAACTATTCAATAAGGGTATACAGGTTACGTAACATTGGAAGAATACCGCTTATCTTTGGGACTGATCGTGCCAATCCGATGACTCCAGTTGTCTCTGCTTATCTATGTTTGAATGGTATTAAATACGACTATTGTCGTTGAGTTGGTAGTCTGTAGTACCGACCCAGCTCTCGAGATTGAGTCAGTTAAATAGCAAATGTTGGGAAAGTTACATTTGAGCACGTTGATTGGTCAGTTGCTTCAACTTTTTCAAATTTTAAATGACGTCACAGTTTAGTAAGTGTTCAATTGTTATGAAATGTGGGACAGGCATATAATTGCCTGCTTTTTTTATTGGAGGTTATTGTTCACAGTGTGGAAATTATATAAAATAATATTTTACGTAGTATAAATCTAAACAGTTGGAAAAGATGATGTAACGCAACATTCATTTGCCTTTATTTACATTTTTACTGCAATCAGCCTAAATGAACTATATAGATTAACTGCATTTCATTTCTAAATTAAAAACATTGCAGGTGGGCAGAGCTAAAATGGACCAGTTTGCCTTTATTCAGCATGTTGACAACGTCATCGTTACATTCATAGCATTGGCTTTGTGGTTTAATGCGTATAATTTGTTTCTTATATATCAAAAATAACATAGAAAGTGTTTTCTGAATTATAATGTAAATCCAAGCATTTAAAACACGAATTTTCAGTTTTCATCTAGTGATGAAAAACATTAGGCCAGTTAAGGTCTCACTTCACAGTTGAATTGTGTTCTTTATTCTATTTAAAATAAGGTCTAGGATTTCCCTTGTAAAAAAAATAATTCCACATTGAAATTTTTTGTATTTTTTATTTCATAGCAGGAATGTAAACTCACATAAAATGCACAATAGGTGGTAGGTTGACCAGGTTGTTTTTTTTTAAAAGAGGGTGCAGTGACACCCTGAGATTTTTTGAAAAAAGATGTCCTCAAATGCTCATAAATACATGTATATGTTGAAATCTTATAAAAGTCACGTTTTTAACACCAGTTATGTCTTATTGCAGTATATGCTATACCAACTTCTGCTATACTCACCTGCAGCAAGGAATCACAACTACTATGAACCATTTTGAAAATATTTCAAAACCAAATTACATAGGCCTTGTTTTTAAGCGTAAGAATCATGTTACCGTGGAAAAAAATGGTGTAACTGTGTAGTGAGACGTTTAATGTTGCCGAGAAACCCTTCAGGCTTCAGAACAATTAAACTGACCTGATATTTGTCATCACCCGATGAAAACTCAAAATTCGGGGTTGAATCCTTAATGGAATGGCGTTATGTGTATATAAATTGTAAATAAAACCATTGGCGGCATTGTCATTCATAGTAAACGTGTGCAGTGCCAAAATTGTTTTAATCATTAGACAAATATGTGATATGTTCCATCCAATATGTTCATTGCGTATACTATTAACAAGGTGAAAGTAGTTCATACAACCATTTCCAGTTCTGAGATGGTCTTTATACAAATTCACAATTTAAATGTGACAATACTTTAGGAATAGTCCTAAATGGGTTTATAATAATTTTGCAATCCCAACATGACCTTTTGAAAATCAAAAACAAATGTTTATTAAAAGAAAAAAGAATGCATATGTACGCCCTCTGTTTTTCGACCGACCACGAAATAACTTCCTGTTCCCAAAGGTTGTGTCATGTCAACCTGTCTCCATTATATATGTCTTTAAATCAAAGAGCTATATATAGACTACCATTTTAGCAAAAAAAACACTATACTTTCATGCAAAGTTTAGTGAAAATACCCGAATTATCCGCGGACTAATATATTTTCTTATTTTTAATTTTTCTTTAAAAAAAAAATGATGTGGTTGGTGCTTGTCTTGTACGGTATTCATGGCTCCTTCGTAACGACATCAGCTGATCACGAAGACTACGTCATATACGTTATTGTTACTGCTTGAAATGTTTGGTATCAAATGATACGCTCCAATTACCATTCGAACTGAAGTCAACAGACATATGTTTGGTGACATACAAGCATTTCATTAAACTTAAACATTTAATATGAATTGCACATAAATGTATATTATAGAGTTTAAAACAAATGTAAATATATTTTATAAACGATACGGTGTATCAGGATATTAGCAGGTTCATTTAATGTGGAAGACTATAACTAATGATGGAATACAATATAGTCCAACCTGTTATATGCTTTTACCATGTTTATTATGCCACTGTTTAAATACTATGTGTATGTATAATAAAGCTTTCAAAAAATGTTTATTAAACTAAACTAGATAAAATACTTTATTCCGTCTATCATTTGAATTACATGTTGATATATTGTACTTGCTATATTATGTTACCAGCCAAGATAATATAGTACAACTAAATCAAATAATATTCATCATTTGTTCCATTAATTTAATCTCCTATCAAAAAAGTGTGGTTCGCGGTGTTTCAGAATTAACAAATCTAGTGTGTAGATCCTGCTTGCTTCATTTCACTTTGATGCAAGAGTCTGTATTTTTTTTTAAAAAAAAGTTTTTTTGTTTCGCTGAACGATAAAATTAGAAATTAAAATTGCTATCTCATTTAACATATTCAAGAGGAAGTTAATTACACTTATAACTACTGGTAATTTGTTACAAGTCGGTTCTGTTATCCGTGTTCGTACATCGTTGCCTGAAGCGTGAATGTCTGAAACGTTTGCACCTACAAATTATCCTGGAAACGCTGATTGACGTATGAAGCTTGAGGTATACATCCAATTAGAAAGAAAAAAATGGACATTCCATCCATAAATGACACCTCCACTTAACGATGCTGAGTCAATTTAACCAGAAACTGTGGATCCTTGGGAATGTTGTAATTGATTAGAGAAGATGGTTAATAACCTAGACAAGAACATCGATATTGATATTGATTGTCGATGGTTTCTTTTATTTATGGTCTGCCTGCCTACCTACCTATCTACCTACCTCCCTTCCAATTTATCTATCCACCAATCCATGCATATATCAACCCTGCCTATCTTTCCATCTACCCATCCATCCATCCATCAACTCATCCACCCACCCATACATCAATCAATTTTATTTCTCTCTCTCTCTCCCTCTCTCTCTCTCTCTCTCTCTCTCTCTCTCTCTCTGTGTCTCTCTGTCTCTCTCTCTTATCAAAAGTTCCGTGGGTTAAATGTACTCTTTATCCCAATTGAACCTTAATCAGATGCAAATATAATGAATTTGGATCGAATAATGTACTACAATGCTTTACAAAGTTCAGTTTCATTAATAATAATGACACCGTCGACTAATTGAATGCCTCAACCTTCCAATCATTATAGTATACATTTTACTACCGTTTGTCGACTCTCATGGGTATTGGACTTCATTTTACTGTGTCTGACTTTTGATTGACAGCTTTAATCATTGCTGTAACAGTACAATGACATAAAACGATGACCCTGAGGAGGGGCAATATAACTATACTATAATGGATATCATTTGGAGAGAAAATACATTCAATATCAAAGCGAATGTACGTTTACGTACTACTTACATTTTCTCAAAGTAAGTTATCCTGCATATTTATATTTTATGAGAACTAAGAAATGCATTCAATTCGTTGAGAAGGTTTTAGTTATTTCAAGTTACATTTCCATATACACATAACGTCATGGTTTAAATCAGTTTTATTATATTTATCTACTCAGGGATTTATTATCGGTAACTATCAACTGTATTAATTGCAATTAAAATAAACTCATTAATAAATGACCATACAGATAAATCAAATCCACAACATGACTTTTGAAACATATTGTGTATGTGAGAGCTTTTCTATAATTATCACGTTTTGAACTCTGGTACAATTAGAATATAGCCAATGAAGAATCACGTTTTGAACTCTGGTACAATTAGAATAGTAGCCAATGAAGAATAAACGCGACTGTTTGTTCCGTTATTTATGATATATAGGCTTCGTAATTAAATCATACTTAATATCAGATACCAGAAAGATTCCTAACACTCCTACTCACAGCGTCTGCACACTTGCTTTTTTATACAATTACGCAACTTGTTTTTCTAGACTCAAAGACAGCGCGAAGAAGTATCAAACATCACAGCAGACTGTGATGTTCATAAATAAGAAAATAATTACATGACCAACAGGAAGCCTAGCATTTGAAAGAAACCAAAACAGCATAAGCACTACGCAGAATAATAATAGTAACTTCATATATACGGAAGAAGCGACCGTCATGGAACAGTCGCTAGGAAACTGCGGAATACGGTAGTTTAAACATGATTGTTTAAAAGACACTGCCAAGGTATATATATATATATATATATATATATATATACATACATATATATACATATGAAATTAATCATTTGTGAATAACCAAGACATAAATGTACAGACCAGACTACGGCGAGCGCGCCTGGCTACAATGTAAACCATAGACATAATATCAAGGTCTTTGCCAAACCAATAAATTTGACCATGACTTATATACTTTGATTTACATGCAACACATCAGGACTGAACGGACAGATTTACATTCATGAACTGATAGCTTTATATGAATAGGATCCAGTTAAGGATTCATGACTACTCACATATATATACATGTATATATATAACAAGTTAAATGCAAATGAACATGCTTTTTTTATAGAAGCCATATCAGAGGCCGGTTTCAAGATACATCACAAGCTGAGATTTTCCTCAACTAAAAAATTAAAAATTTCTCTAAATGATTACTTGAATTAAAAATATACTCAACTTTGAAAAAAACCTTACTGTTTTATTTCCTGAATGCCTGTTATATTGCATATCAAATTTTATTAAGTAAACAATATTTATACAGAATTGACATTGCTACCATTTAATTAGGATTGTGTGTCCGTGCACGCATGCAACGCACATATATTGCGAAACAAATGATTCGCCTGCTCGCGGTCTATCATGAAACGCACGTGAAAAAAATGTTGCACTCATGGTTACAGCACATGTTCAGTTTAAAAAACAATTTAGTGCGAAATTCTAACAGATTGCTAGGCTGAGTGATGATGCGTGCAGCGGAATGCGTGCAATGCAGAGTAGCTCGCAGTGGCCTCACGCGATACTGACTATGAAAAGATCAAATTCAAGAGAATTGACTTAATTATTGATATCAAAGAAGAAAAAGTATAATGATATTGAAATGAGTGTTTTTTTAAAACCGTTTAATATTATATAGTTTTACATAACTGTTAAATATGTCAGACATCATTTATAATACATTGAATATTCCAAATTTGTTGTAAGAAAAAGCACATAAAAATGCAACTCATTTCTTGGTACCATTTTAACCTACTCTTGCTCAGATATCGTTGATACTTGTAGCATTTATCGGTCATTTGTATATATATTTTTAGATGTAGATGTGTTTTCCATTCATTACAAAACTATATGTGCTATTGCTTTGAATGTCGACGAAAAAACAGATATTAATCCAAACAAATTTATTTCTTAGGTACCATTTCAACCTTCTCTTTCTTAGACATACTTGATATTTGTATCATTTGTCAGTCACATGAGTATATATTTTGGTATCTATGTGTCTTCCATCCATTACCAATCTATGTGCGGTATTGCTTTGCATTGCTTTGAATGCTTTATTTTACTTCCAGAACAGGAAAGTGTCTTTAACCCTACAACAGAATTCCCACTCGTATATGTTTGTATAGTTTTTATATATTGGTGTAAAAGGACAGCCTTCACAATGCAAAAAATACAATGGATGTTCCAACTTGGTACTCTGATATATTATGTAACTTTTTCAGAAATAAAGAATTTAACAAATTGCCAAAACTGTGTTCTTCTGTGTATAACCCAATACCTACGAATGGTCCAGGTTGACGTTTAACTCCCCCTCCAACAGCGGACAAATTACATATATATTATCCACAATGCAATCACTATAAATTCCGTACTCACTGCTATAACAGATTGTTATAGCTTTTTCTTGTTTAAAATATGTTATCCTTCAATACCGCTAAGAAGTATTTAAATACATATACTAGTGGTAGACAACCTGTATTATACTTTTATTTCGGGGAAGTGTCCCCAATGTAAATAATTAACTGACTTGTGATAAATACTGTTGGTTTTCGAAAAAAACGGCTCAAATAAGATATATTGTCCTTCAATACCGCTTAGAGGTTTTTAAAAAGTATTCGAATATACGACCAAATACGCCTGTTCATAACACACTTATTCTCCTCGGCTTATTCTATCCCAGAACCTGATATATCCCAAATTTGGTCTATATACCCAATCAAAAAGCAGGGAAGTCTATGCCTGTCTCACAATTCATAGCAATTGAACGCTTAGTGAAAACCAACCAGCGCTTTCCCAAACATTGCTCTTTAACAGACCCGATCGGGAGTGCTTGGTCCGTTTTGCAGACTTTCAATGACTTATTCAAGATTGATTAATTTTGTTATTTAACCAAATATATCTGATTGATTACGGTATTCACACGCATGGGCAGTATTCATTCAAACCTAGAAAGAATTCTTACTTTCTTATTACTTTCATACAATGAAGCCCTACCGGTTATATTACTATGACGTCATAGTGTATTGGATTCTGCAGGAATAAATAAAACACATAAGGTCCCGATATTAAGCCGGAAATTGAAAATAGTATTTCATCGTAATGACGTATTTACATGTATTAGACACATGCCAAATAGTTACATATACTTTTCAATGTACGACATATCGATCAGTCACGTATTAATGTCCAGCTATAACTTCAGTAATTGCCAAAATGTGTATTACTGGACGACATCCGAGCAGACTGTGCGTATATAATCTGAAAATGTCAATAGTGTTTTAATTTCAGTATAAACTGCTTATTACTTTATTTAAGTAATGTTCTCACTTTTTGGAATATTTGCATGACGAAGGATATGTATTCTTATGTATTTACACAAGTATTTCACTGCAGGACACGTTTTCAAATATACACTGAATACATTTCTAACCTGCCACTTGTCCTTTTTAGATCGGAAACAAATCCGACATATATAAATATCAATGTTAAAATATAAGACATTTAAAACATTCTCCTTGAGATGTTTTCATAAAATATCATAGAAAAAAACGAGTATTTTAATCAAAACAGGTTATTAAATAATGTCAGCCTCCTAACAAAAAGTCATAATATCAGTAACAGCGTTGTGACTGCACGACATCACACCCTCATGGACACAATGAATGCTGATGCTGATGCTACTATTCGATTATGTCTGAATCACGTCACATTCCAGTTGACCAATATTCTGTCTTTGGGCTAGCTGGAGTAGACTACAACTAAAGGTATACAGTAGTCACGTGACCTATTATAATCGTTTATGACTTGCGAAACGTCATTTTATTCCAGAAAAAAAGTGAATTGTTTATTATAGTAAAATGAGCATGACAAATCAAATAGTTACATACGAAACGATATTTGAGCACAAGATCAAATGGGTATATGAATCACTGATAACACATAGTAGTATTATAAGCAATAAGCAAATGGATGTATCATCAATAAAATGAAGTTGGTAAAATATTTTACGTTACGTGCAGAGTACAGCATAAAGTATTTAGAAGTCACGTGATCTTCATGATCATTTTTGACAGGTGAAACGTCATTATACATGAATACAAGAAAGAAAGTAAATAGTTTATTATGGTTTACTGTGCATGCCATAACAAAAACATACACACAAAACAATTAATACAACACCCGACCCATGGTAGTATGCTGAACGGAACAGCTATTGCGCCACTTTTGTATTTCGATAAAATATTGAGTAAAGTTATTAAAATTTTGCGTGAGACATTTATAGACAATAATTTGTATAGAGCGATTGAGAAAGTTTATACAATCACTCGTGGCATCTCTTCTGCACGAACTTTTGATCCTTTTGGAGAAAATACGTCAAATGATAAAATTAGAATGGTAAAGCTTAAATGTACATATTGGTTGTTAATGAAGTACCTGTATACATAGACTTATGCCGTGTCACCGACCCCATCATGTTTCGTATTGGTTAAGAGAACGTGACGTTAGGTATACATGGTAGAATGACTACTGGTGGTATGTGACATCTTTTCAATGTTTTACGTTGAAATAAAGATATGAAAAATATTCATATATAAATAAGTCACTGTGATGATTAATTACGTGAATCAAAACAAAGACTGAAAGGTTTATAGGTAACATTTTATACACGTTTAAGGCTTTTTCATTTTTGCTTATTTTCTGAATTAATGGAAAACTTTTTATAACGTTAAAGGGAATATATCATGATATTAATTTTTTTTGAATTGACCAACAATATTGTTTTCCAATATATTATGCCTATATATACTCATTGACCCCGAAATGCCAAAGAATATATATTTAAACATGTCAAAATAATATATTGAAAAGAGGTTTTCTAACATGGCCTTCGCGCCTAGGTTAGACTAAAATAGATTTCCTGCTTAAAATGGCAACATATTTTGTGAATTAATTGGGTCAAGGGATTTTATTTTGATTTCAATTTGATCCGTCATAGAGTTTTACACGTTGCAAAATTTGTTTCATCTTAGAATGAGTCCGAATGACGATAATTGTGAAGTTTTTGAAGCACTTTCAAGTGCGGTCTATTTTTAGAATGGGAATTTCCTTTCAATTTTGACCCCTCCGTTTTGGTGTATTTGATAAAACAAACATTTAGGATTTTATTTATTTATGATAATGAGATGCTTTTTATCTATTTTATTTTAAGATACTTATAGCATTTATAGTGATATAGTCCCTTTTTATTTTTATATATTAAATTGAACTTGTATATAAATGTTTCAAGTTACTTATACATTTGAATAACATCCATTAAATTCTTGGTTTCACTCTCAATCTTTCCATACATTTTATGAAATATTTATACATATATGTTTTACGGCGCATGCTTAGTTTATTTATTTTGTTAAGTTAATTATTAGCTCTCATTGATGCTAATGTCAATCAAAATATCCAGTATTTTGTTAAAATATTTTCTATTTACATGCTTGTACGCTAATATATTTTTCACTAGACATTTTTCATCATCATCTGATCTAACTATACAGGGAAACATTAACATATTTGATATCTCTAATAGATACAAAATGTCTGAAAGCGGCAAGTTTAAGTCTCGACATATATACCAGGAAACAATGTCGTCTTTCCTTGTGCATGGTTCGTGTCTTACATGATGTATCCGTACAGTTGAGAGACTAACCGATAAAAGTTGCTATGGTTTTACTTTACCATGAATAACATTAAGCTGAATGTTTGCATTATTATGATTTAAGTCATTAAGCAGTTTAATGCAATCTTTGCAATTAAATTATATTACATATATCCCTATATATACAATTAATATTTCTATTTTTATCCCTGTTTAAACGGGGAAATCAATTCTAACGTCACTCAAAATTGCCCAATGCTGTTCATGTGTCCACAACAGTATTAATCTATGAAATAGAACTAATCCTTGCCGAGACCTTCAAACAAATATTTGAATGCTGTCTGCAACGTTCGGGCAGGCATCTATCACTAGAAATATCATCTTAACCGGTTACAACATTTATGTCAACCTGATAAAGACCGGAATCAATAAAGTAATTTTGCATTTATCATCAAGTGAACAAATATCAGACGTTATCCCGTCAATGACATTTTTTATTTCTTATTTATAATAGATAAGTTTCATACTCCTTGTCACTTCATCTGTCAGGATCTATAAAACACCGTCAAATTATCAGAGATACGTTCAAATGCAGTTGCAAGTGGGCTTATAGCGCAAATCTCGGCTGCAACAAACGTCAATAACCACTTACCGTCTGGCAGTAAGCTGGCATTTACCTAATCCAAATGCCGTTAACATGCCCTTATGTCGGTTTTACTTAGAAATCTTTATCTATAGGTGTAAACCCACCATTGATTTTTGTTCTTTATTTTAAAGTTAATAATAAAAGATTGATGCCTTGTCAGTCATAGAGTGACCCAAATGAAAGAAGTGAAACTTACATTTTACTGTTGTCAACCTTTGTACTATCAAAATATGATGAGAAAAGTAGGGGTCATGTGTCATATAAGAGACTTTTTTCTGCTCAGTGTGTACACTGTTGACAAAGTGGAACTAAACTTCCGAAATCATGTATTCATACCCCAAGTTTCCAAGCATCAATTTTGTTTTCTAATTTCACAATTCAAACATGACAATGCTGTCAAAATGTTCAAATACATCAATTATGTCATTCAAATAAAAAAATGAACATTAAAATAAAGAAAATACATTTTTAAAGAAGAAAATAAAACGAGGACTATTTATAACTGTCATTATGCAACTATCCCCATAGAAGAACTTCCTTTTTCCAATGGTGGTGCTATGCCTATAGCTGTCATTGCAAATAGTGAAACATATTCGGAAAATAAGAATTTAATTAAAATTCAGGATGAGTATGCAAGGTAATTGTTTGTATGATGTTAAATGCAAATAAATTGAAATGCGAGTATTTTTGTTTGTATGTATGAAGAATGTAAGACGTAAACGGTGCCGTTATTTATTTGTGTTAACGTGCTCTCTCATGTACATGTCCAATATGCATGTATGTGTGTGTTTCTTTCATAAAACCGTTTAAAGCCACAAACTAGACATATTTAACATATTTTAGCCATTTGTTTTCGTTTAAATATTTTGCTTAATTAATAATTAAATTGTTTGTAAAACCTTATGTAATATCATAACTCTTATTATTATACAATATATTTTCTTATCTCAGGGTAGCGTAACTTTTCACATTATAGGTATATGTACAATTAGTACTTTGTATCTATCTTGATATCAATTATGTACATACTCTATAACAATATCTTGTTCGGTAGATGATACATCGTTTTTAGTTATACCTGTTTCTTACGATATACAATATGTGTTATTACGGTAGCTAATTTGGCGAATGTCACGGCTAAACATAAGGATGTAATTATCCTAGTTTTTGCTGTAATACAAGAACATAATTTGAACATCAAATGATAATAATATTGGTCTTCTATCTTTAAATGACAAAGAGCAACTGCATGTGTAGGTGGAAGGAGAATGTCATTTATTAGATAATATATCTTTTTACAACGTCCCCAAATAGTACATATCTTATCTAGGATAAACAATCCTATATGAAATGAATTTACCTATTTCTTTATGTAAATTTGATGAATATGAAATACTTCGAAAATTAAAATTCATCTGCTTATGGTATCATTTAGCATACATATGTGGATATTGCCTCATTTTTCAGAATGACAATATCGGAACCCGGACATGAATTATGTCAAGTAAGTAGCACGATAGCACCTTTTTTGGTGAAAATATGACAGCTCTAAGGTGCCTGGATTGATGTTCATTCGAATGGTCAGTCATAGATCGAGATAAAGGGGTCTAAACAAACAAATTGCGTTTCTGAAAAAGTAATTTTATTCAGGCGTTGTTTTTTTCTGAATATTTTGATGAATAGATGATATTCTGAAAATAACAATATTTAGTTACATCCGGGTATGATAAAAGATGGAACTGTCTAGAAGTGACTTTATGTATACACAGAACTCTGCAAATGTAATTGTTTGTTGAGACGTTAAACCCCAAACCTTCTTCCACTGTAGGAAGAAATTGTAGGAGTGGTTATTATACAATATTTGTTTTCCTAATCGTATAAGTTATATTTCAGTGTACTCAAAACATATGGTTAAACGGCTGCTTTACATCCTGCTAAAGCTGTGGCACAGCGATCCATGTATACTTTGTTTACGCATTTTGTCAGTTGCACTAAAACCTTTATCGAACTGTATAACAAAACATTTTTGAAAATATTTATGACAATAATATCTAATGACAATAATCTAGTACAGTAACAAAATTGAAACAAAATCAATGCTGTTGTCACTGTAGAATTACAATAAAGAGCTATTTAATTGGAATCATGTAAATAATTATACAAAACCTGTTCCACAACCATTCTTACGGTCTTTGTAATGCCGATGGGGCTTTAAGCTCATTACAAGTGTTATCATTCGTTTTGTATATTGTCTTTGTCCGTATTTAGTGTATATACAGTTTATATATTCAAAGCAATTGGGCGCTTAATAACCTCAAACCTCAACTTTTCCCTGAAACAACTGACCAATCAACGTATTCAAAATTTAATGTACTGATATTGAACCGACCCAATCGTGAGAGCCGGATCCGTTCTTCAGACCAGTCCGTATTATATTAATATCTTTATTGATATCTACATAAACATATTTTGCTATGCTAAGTAGATATTGTCATGAGACTATAATTAAAAATATAAAGAGATGACTCACATGAAATGAAAATTGTCACACATTTAACCATTGTTTGATTATACATTAAATGAGACTTTTTAAATAAATATACCTTTAAAAATATTATTTTGTTACGTCTGCTATTAATATGTATATAATAAACAGTTACCATTGATGCGTCTATCATTGTGTGATTTCTTTTCAGCTGAGAAACATTCAACCTAGATTATGGTATGGGAGCATTGAACTTATATGTAATTTTGTCGTTTATTCCTCGTGAATACATTGTAACAGTTAAGTTACACATCGCATTAGTATCCTCATCAATGCAACAATAAAGTGCATGGCATCTCCATTAGGTAACATAACGATTGGTGGTATTTTCCCCCCATTTAAACGATAATTATATAGTTTTCATACGAATTGGCGCGACTGCTGTGAAACACATCGACCTGTTTCTGAGGTTGTTCGTCTCTACATTAGTTTTGCTTTACGAAGTTCAGAGAAATAAATAAATGCTTAAATTATATATGATGTTCACGCCTTTTTTTGGCAAGCGCGATATATCCACCATTTATATATATAATCATTGGCGTTGCAATGCCTTGCAAAGATGGAAGTTATCTTTATTTGCATAATCAGAACTGATATTAGCACTGGACAACTAAATTATGAGATATACCACACATGGCAATATATAATATACTCGGTTTTTCACTAGATGTTGATGTAACATCAAACCTGTTAACAGGACTTCATGCTTTGTTTTAAATAAAATCCGCATTGCCGGGATGCGCTTACTTTGCAAGTAACACAATTTGATCAATAAATCAAGTAATTGATAAATCGTCTACGACTATCTGGTCTTGGCTCCGTCTATCCTATATATTGATAGTCTTCTTATTTATTGTATTTTGCAGAATAAATTCACCATGTGCATGTATCAAGTGTTGTATCAGGAGTACCAAAGTGCTATATATTTTAACGTTATTTTAACGTTCATTACATCTTTTTAGTTCGTGTAACATATATGTTTAATGGGACTATAAATATAAAACAAGTTTATGTGTTGCTACCCGGAGGTTCTTTCTTTATCATAATATAAGCACGATTAAAATGAACTAATAAAAATGTATAACAGGGAATAGGTTGTAATGAACATATTTGAATTTACATATGCAATTGAAATGGGTCACGAGTCACATCAAAGCGCGAATAAGTAATGTGAACTTGTATTAATTGAAAAAAAAGGAATTTAGACTTTGACAGATAAGTCCAAACAATACGTCTCGTATTAACTATGATCAAAGCATGTATTCTATGTAATCAACTATTTGTAGATTTCAAAGCGGAAGCACATCAAATAATTTGTAAACTGGAATGTTAGACAATTCCACTATGCAAGAAAATGACAAAACTTATTTAATTTGTAAGTCATTTTTTTGTACGATTGATCAAGAGAAAAATATGTATAACTATACTAAATACTTAATGCACTTATTAACCTTTATTACAGACAACAAACGGTTTATTTTGAATCGGGTACAATTGATGATTGACCCTATCTGCTGTAGCATAATACAGTAGAACTTTGTTGGCTCGAACACCATATATAGCTCGGACCATTTATCTGGTCCCGAAGGAATTCCTATTTTGATGAATATACATGTTCACGTATGGTATGAAGTTGAACAACCCTTAACTCGAACTGGTTAGTCCAGTCCCTTCAGGTTGGAATCATCGAAGTTCTACTGTACAGTTTTTCAATTTGTTTTTGTTTTTTGGTTATATTGTACGCATGGTTCGTGTATTAACCTTTTGTTTTAAACACAGACATGCAAGGTTAAAATTTTCCATTTTCAGATTTAATTAATAGAGTCCGAAATAGATTTATTGCTAATGCAAATTGAAGTAGCCAGGCAACATTGCTAGACACTTTAAGAGTTATTAAATCTAATTAGTCCAATAAGTCAAATTAGCAGACGGCAAATCGCAAATCAGCAGACAAAATTGTAAACATCAAAGTACAGCACTTAGTGCAACTCTAGCAATAGTAATGATTATAGCAAAGCTGATTTAGAAACGTACGATTATGGTAATTTGAATAATGGATCATGTTTTTCGAAGAAGATGCCTGTATACGTGTTTCTTATTAGAATCAGGCCTTAATTATCCGCTCATCATTTTTGTGTATAAGTTTGTTGTTGTTGTTGTAAATGAATAAGAATTATAAAGCCAACATCTATGTGTATATATATCTAACCAGACACAATATTAATACATTATTAACGTCTAACTACACAGTTACGCCCCTTTGTTTCCCACGGTAACATGATTCTTACGCTTAAAAATGAAGCCTACGTAATTCGGTTTAGAAATATTTTCAAAATGGTTCATAGCGGTTGTGATTTCTTGCTGCAGATGAGTAGAGCAATCGTTGGCATAGCATATACTACAATAAGACATCACTGATGTTAAAAATGTGACTTTATAGGTTTTCAGAATATGCATGTATTTATGAGCATCTGAGGACTTCTTTTTTCAAAAAATCTCAGGGTGTTACTGCACTCTCTTTAAAAAGATCAAGGTGGTCAACCTACCAGGTATTGTGCATTTTTATGTATGTATACATTCCTGCTATGAAAAAATATAACTTTAAAAAAAATATATATGTGGGATTCTATTTGTAGCATAGAAATCCTAGACCATATTTTATATAATCAGAAAACAACATTTAACTACTCTGTATTGAGACCATTTTCGCAATCAGCGTTAACTTGGCACAAATGTACAAATTGTTGTTTCTGTGGAAATCCGATATGTATAGACGCTGTAGAAAACCATTTTATGTTTGTTCTTAAACTTAATGTACGTGTGAAAGGTTTTCTCTTTGTTCATTTGTGATTATTGCTTCGCATCGCTTCCAGTGACCTCTAATTCTGTCAACTTCTTAAAAGTAACTTCTCTTGCAAGTCCAAGTCGAAACAGCTAAAGATAGACAAATATTTCTATATTTAAGTCTTATCATGGTAAGTTCACAGTTTATACATTATATGAAACATTATATTTAACAAATAACCATGCCATTTTATAAATAATTTAAAAAGATTATATTTAAACATATCAATATATATTTTAAACCAATTTATTACACATTTATATCACATTGCTGTTTATATATTTGCATGTTTTACTGATAAGCTTGCTTACAGAATAGCAAACATACTTGCAGAATAGCACATATAAAAAAACGCGTTTCAACATATATATACACCGTATAAAATGAGAGGGCGGTGCTAATCTTGACATTTTGTCTAAAATATTATTAAAAGTATATACGATATATGCCATAACTTGGCTTATCATACAATCAAATAAAATCCAGATTAATGATTAATTTAAATGCCCAACCTGTAGTTATAACCAATGCATAAAACTAAAGAACTTGTTTTTAGAGAAAGACATATCTTGTTAAAATGTTATTTACGTTTTTATATGAATTATTCTGTGAGACGTTTATAAAAATATAAATTATATTAAAATGCTTAACATGAAAATACCAGAATAAAATATCAGAACATTTTGTACAAAATAAAAATTATCCTTTTGATATATTGACATACTTTACTGTTGGGCATAGGTTAATAAAGTCTTGCTCTCTGAACAGTCACGCTTAAGTTTATCTAATCTGCTCAAGAAGTGAAAGAAAAGCAATCTGCTGATTCAGAGAGTATGAAATACTTTCGTAGATAGTTGCCTTGCAATAAATTGCTTTGCCTGTTCTTATGTCACGTTTTACCCTCAGGAAGAGTTTATTTGGGCGTTTAAGTTTCAGCTTGGTGTAATATATTTCTTGGGAGTGTGACATAGCTTTCTTCATTATCATAACTAATTTATCATAAGCTCTCACTTAATTTGTCTGTTTTGCTTTCTGAGCCGTTTTGTTCTGTTCTTTGGTATTTCTACAACAGATATGTTGATATATGACGAATTTGAATCCGGCAATGATTTTCCTTCTGTATATCAAAAGCTTTATCAACTGTGACACAATCATTGTCATCTGAATCACTTTGTAACATGCAGTAATTCCGTTTTGCCGAAATGGTAACCAGTCAGGGTTTTACTGGGATATTTTCTTTGGAATACTGATAACTATTTGTCTAGAAAAATGCAAATCTGCAAACAGTTCAGATAAATATGTAGATAATATAATTATATTTTATAAATAAGTTATTGAAGAGAATCCTCAATATTAAGAATATGAACACAAATGGGAATATATAATGTAATTTTGATCAAAACTTTCAAACTCCCACAAGCTTGCTGTTAACGAAGCCATGCCAACCATGTCATACAAAAACCGAGGTGTTGTATCATGTTAACTAACAGTTTCTGAGTCGCTCCCTGTTATGTACAAGGAGGTCAATTGGTCACATCTAATAAGGGGTTCACATTAACAAACTGACACACTGACCAACTTACGAGTATAAACTATTCAGCTATTAGAGAGGTATTCGAGTCTTATCACTCTTCATGTATACACGTTATTAAAGTAGCATTCTAGAACGTATTGTGTCTTACAGTTTATCATACTTCCAGCCTAATATAAAACAACATAACACGAGGTAGATTATGTAACTAGATAAAACTATTCTGAAACAATGTTTACATTTATTGACAAATAATATTAATTTTATTATAATTAATTAAACTGATTATAATTGTAATTATTATTACTAATTTTAATATAAATATTTCTGACATATTCAGATTTCAAAAGGTTTTTCTTATAAATTCCATACGTCATTATGCTTTCGCATGTTCAGTCATGCTACTTTTGATTATTTCACGTGGTTTGTACTAAACGTTTTTGTTTACCAGAACCTAGTTTTATAAATATATACTGCGAAAGTACAAGTACACATAATAGCCCCGACGAAGGAAACACTTGCTGATGAGAAAGCGATAGAGTTAGAATGCAATGCATGCTGCACGTAAAAATAAAATTCATCTTACGGCAAGTAATTATGATATATAATTTACATAAAGTATCATTGTTGCAAAGTAACCATGCAGACGACTCAACAAGGGCGGATAAGGTATATACCGTAATTAAAATTATATGACTTCACTTATCACTATGAATTTACATATATGTTTAACATGACAATGTAATGGTATAAAACTGTATTAACACAATACTTTTATATCTTAACTACTCCTTTATAACAAAATCTCAATTTCTATTAAAACACTACTATAAAACAATTTTATTACTTATTGTACTGTGAACATGCGTCTGTGAACAGTTTCATGATTCCCGCAGAGAACCAACATTTAGGCCTTTGTCGAAGGTACTGATTTACTGCCCAAATCAATGCCCCTCTGTTGGCAAATTTGTTCCCAACAAGCATTTGTTTTATTCTTGAAACAAATAAAATACACTGGGAGTAAAACCAAGACTGTAGGGAGGATGGTGAAGAGTTTTCCACATGTAGCTCTTCAACAAGTCCTAAAGCTACTAAAAAGAGGTCTATCAAAATATGATGAGTTAGATATTTTACTAATGAAGTAACTGGATAATACAATTTGCCTTTTGAACGATTAAGGAAAACAACATATGCGTAGTTGTTATTGTGTTTTCTTATTGATTTAGAAAACCATCACCAGTATTTTCTGAATCAGCGCAAAGAATTTTATTACTTTCTCTGTTAAAAGCTTCTCTTTGTCTGTTAACATGCTTACACAACGATATCTTTTCTCTCTAACCACTTTATAGCATCATCTGATCTAACCAGTACAGTAAACATTTACATTTTAAACATCTCTTATGTGCACAAATTGTCTGATAGCGACAAGTTTCAGTCTGGACATAGATAACAGGAAACTCATCTTCCTTTACGCATAATTCATATCTTATATCAGTTGTACCCCTATAGTCGAAGGCTTATTTAACATAATAAAATTGCCCAACGGCAACACTATGCTGTATGCTTTATAAGCATGATAGACCAATAAGAAAACGTTTTTTCACAGTCGTTTTGAAGTTTGTATTTTTAAGTGAATTTTGTAATTTAAAAATAATTTACATGATGTTTTATATTCAAAGTCAAATAGTAGTTGATTTAATCGAGGCGGTAGTAAGAGTGGATAGAGTGTTGGCGATCATGCAATAGATAGGAGTTCGATCCCCAGCTCCATCCAATGCTTCTCAAGTAACAACACTCAGTGCTGAATCTACCCAGTGGGCGAATTCTATAACAGGATTTGGGATTCAGTTATGATGAATTCCTCTATAAACCAAAGCTTAAAAAAGTGGCGCTGACAATGTTCTCCTTATCTCCTTCTTGTCGTCCACTCGAGCTCCAGTTATTATCACATTGCTACTCTGGCTACCACAAAGCCTTCAAAGACATTATGTGTATGGCATCAACTTTTCCATTTATATGCATTTAACTGAGCATTTCAGTGTTTTACAATTTACACATGTGTACGCTATCGTAGTAAGGCAATTCTTAGTATGGCGTTGTGACTTCGGTTTACACTGTCTAGTCTTGTGAGAAGACGACAAGGGAAGAGCGAGGTTGGTTTCACGTCGTATCTATGTATGTATTGTTCTTATTATTCCTCATATCAGTTGTGTTCATGCTGCTTTTGTTTTTAAATCTCCTGCTGGAATATATCACTTCTAATTTTATATTTATCACCAAGACAACAAATATCAGACATTATCACATCCGGGACTTTCTCTAATACATTTTATAATAGATACCCTTGTAACTTCAGTCTGTCAGGATCTATAAACAAAGTCAAATATTCAGAGATGCGTTGTAAATTGGCATTAAGAAAAATGATTGCGGCAACAAAAGCCAAAACCCTCTGACTGTCTGGAAGTAAGATTAACTTTACTTAATCCAGTCGACCTTGTGTCGAATTTATTTCGAAATCTGTATTTAAAACTGATATTGTCTATAGTCTAACATATTTGGTGAATCCGAATTTAATCGAAAATCAATAAAATATACAAATATAGAGGTTGCCTGTATGCAATTATTTAATGCAATAAACATTGGCAAGCTATCTTTAAGATTAGACTGGTGACAGTATGGCTTTGCAAACTATTCGATGATAACGCCAACAAGAATAGTTTGGTCCTATCACGTCAGCAATTGGTGGAGAGAGTAGTCTAAGCTCTGCCAAAATGACATATCCTGCTGCAGACACGATATATTACCATACATCTCCTGTATAAATGTTTATAAATAAAGTTATTTCTGTGTTTTATAGTATACACAAGTACATGCTTTCAACAGTTCTAATGCGGATACTTTCATTTACATTTAATCGTCAACGGAGAAAGAGTGAGGGTCGGCGCGCCCGTCAACCAGGTTTGAGCTTCCCCAGTGGCATCTTTACTACTGACCGTTCCAGTGCGGTGACCAATGTTAACATTACTTAACTATGAATGAAATGTACTAATTGTGTATGATTATTGTTCTATGTCTCCTGTTTCCATGGTAACACCAAATCATATTCCAAAGAAATCTATAACCTTAAGAGTTTTACTGGTGTTCATTTTTTCCAGCCTGTAAATGTTAACGTGCATTATTTACAAATGCTAGAATTATATATGTATTCAATACGGTATAGACAAAGACAGGCCCCGGTTTCACAAAAATACTTAAGTCTCTTATTTTACTTAAACGTGATAGTGTGCTCAATTTTATTACTTAAATTGAGCAGTTATTTGAGTTTAAGTAAAATAGCAAACTTAAGTATTTTCGAGAAACGGGCCCCTGGTGTTTATAATTAAGACTTAGGTCAGTATGGTTCAACAAATATCGATTATAACTGATAAAAGTCATGTTTCGTTGTGGCTCAGTATTGAATCCAAAAACCTCTGAACCTCAATCCGATGCTTCAACCACAACTTCACACGTTACACCACTTATAGAAACAGTGCACACAACAATTCAGAATGAAACGTATTATTTCAAAAGCACACGTGTATGTATTGGTAGTAGACGAAAGATATTAATAGTCCAAATTCGTTTACTAAAATTCATATGTCTTTATATCCGTACAAAATAAAAAGGGTTATTCAAGTTTGTAACAAGCTACAAAAAGTACTTGCACCTATAATCGTCTTTTTCTTTCCGAACAATAACACTGGAGTCTATAACATATTGTTATCGTTACTGTCCATACATTTATGGTATTGTAAAGACACGGGAATTATCATAACCTGAAAACACTATTACAACGCCAAATAAAGTAAAGTACATTGGAAAATACCGAGAGGGTCTATAAAATAGTTGTCTAATGTATGACCATGTGGTAGACTCTTCCTATAGCACTGCGGTTTATAATTTACCAGACGTGGGCTGTCAATCAAACAAGTCAATTATCCAGTCAGATATCGATTTTAGTTGCAACGTCGCCATTTTCCTTAGACAAACTGACGATATCTAAGTAAACACTACATTGTATTGACGTACTTAAGAATGTTGACTGTCATTCTGTTTAGGACATATGTGATAAATTATAACAAATAGAGTTAATTGATGAATAGTTTTTATTTGTATGCATATAACACAGAAATATTACAAGGGACTATTATTATCTACAAACACATGTTTTCATATGTTTTCAAAATTACTCTGGCAATTCATTGTCCCTTTTTTGAAAAGAAAAATTGTTAAATTTATTTCTAAACAATTAATTTTCATATAGAAATAGTCCACTTTTAATAATGACCGAGAAAGAGGTGGTGGTCAGACAGTACTGACGGGACGGAATAATGAGACAGACAGACAGAAAGTGAGTGCGTTGAGAATAAAGGAATCATACATCATCAATATTTAAACTCGAAATCTCTGTCTAGGATGTAACTAATCAATTATAGGATTCCCCGAGGTCAACAGCTCTTTGGTTAAATTGACACAGCATCATTACGCTGGCACTATATGGATGGCTTGTTCATCTTTTCTCTCTAATTGGTTGTATACAACAAATGTCATAGCTTTGTCGACTGCAGATCTGTTGCCAACGTTTCAGACATTCGGCAATACCTTATACAACAGATAATCATTTTACTCTTGGCTGTTAAATGCTATAAATATTAGTACTGTAACTGCAGCGGTGGTCTTGAAGTAGAGCGTCCGCCAAGCATGCGGAATGTCGTAGAATCGACCACCGGCCGGGTCATATCAGCATTCTGAAAACAATGGTACAAGAAGCTTCCTCGCTTGGCGCTCAGCATTTAAAGGATATGTCTAGGTCTGGTCGGCACGGATGTCTGTATAATACGAAAGGAAGGGTATCATATCATGTGTCTGCGGCATGCTAATCCAACGTGGCGTGGACACCGCTTAGAATACTGTCCGAAGTAGATACCGTCGCGAAATAAATGACGCTACACACCATAACACCATACTAACCAACAAACAAACCAACCAACCAACCATTTTTTTTGCTATCGCATTTGAACATGCAGATACATTGGATACTTGCATTACTTTCATTTTGTCGCATCCTCAATTAGTAGTCTCTCTTCTGCTCAGACTGACTTCTTACAGAACATCAAGATTACACTATTTTAAAGAATAAACCAATGACTTAAACAGAGGAGGAAAAGCAGCTGAGTGAGATGATATGAACGCTTGCGAAATCTTGTTTTAAAATATTCTTAATTCCATTCATATCAGAAATACAAGTCAAAATTATTCCTTTGAACAATGGAATTCTCTACAAAATGAGACCATTCCCAGCAAGATATGTTTACAATTGTTAAAGTACAGTATGATTACAATATTGTGTATACTTCAACTAAAATATGAAGGGAAATATTTGAAATTCTCTTTCTTTCAAACTGCAATATTTTAAATTCAAGATCCTTTTAAGTGTTTAAAAACATTATAAAACATCTTCAGGTTACATATACCTTTCATTATATGTAAAAATAATCAGTTGTCTGTAATTCCATGCATGTTATTTTATCAATATTTAGTAGAGAGATACACGTTTCCTATCCTTCTATATAAGTCCTTTAATAAATCCTACTTCATCATGCGTATGGAAAACTTTTGCAAATATTGTAAAGCTATCACAATGTCTAATACGTATCTATTCATGTGCTGGTAAATGACTTTTCCATCTTTTAAGTACGTTTGACAACATCGCTATGGTATTACTGGACTTTAATGGTAACATGTGTATTTAATTCTACGGCTTGTAGTTAAGCTTCTAAAACATTTATATATGATTCTTACACTTTTGTATGGCATTGACTGCCAATGTCTGATAGATTTCTTTATGTCCACCAGCTAAATGTAATAAATAAGGCATAAGAAAATATTTCAATATTTTTTTTTTAAAATTTCTACAAAATCTCAATCGACGTCTTTATATTGTTATATTTATGTTGCAACTTTTAACTTAATACAGCTAACTGCTACTAGCATACTATATTCCAAGCTGTACTATGCTAGTTGCCAGAACTACTCGTTTATCTTTCAATTTGGAGTTAATGCTGCATATCCATGAAAGTTGTGTGATTGAATCATTAAGTTAAGTATATATATTAGGTTAGAAACACTACATATACACAGCAAACTCAAAACAGCAGTATTATCTGGTTCGATCATCACACTATTTCTTTGCTGAAGGTGATTCGCCAGCAAGCAATGGCGAATTCAAAATCTGTCCACTAACTGCCGTATTTTCTTGAAAAGTAGGTGCGGTGACAAAATATAAATTTATTTTCACTTTTTAAACGAAAATTAATAGTGTTTCATAATAACTTAATAAAGGCAATTATATATTTATTTTCGTTACGAGCCAAAAACACAGCTAAGATTCTAAGCTAGTAACCATGTAATTCTCATATATCATACAGGTCTCTTTTTTGTTAAGTGCCTAATAACATTTAAAGTAAATGGTAATCAAACAGCAGATAAATAGTTCCATTCATAAAGTGTAATATTATGTGTAGTAATACTTAATTTAAAAAAGTAGCTCTACAGTAGATGCTATGTTTACTGTGTATATACATAAATCCCGGTAATTTCGAGCAATATGCCATGCAAACATGCAAGTACACAATAAACTAGTCATAATTATATGCAAATGGAGTTTTTTGTCCAAGGACATAACACAAAGCCGTGGCTGGGATCGAACCCACAACCTTCCGATCATGGGTCAGATAAACTACCAGTAAACAACGCGCTCCACATTTGTACTTGAATATCATGTAGTATACCAAATAGAAACAGAAATAGAAATAAGCCCATGTGAACATATACAGAACAGGAATAGAAATAGGTCCATGTGAACATATACAAAACAGGAACAGAAATAGGCCCTGTGAACATATACAAAACAGGAATACATTAACATACATGACGTAACACATACTGTATCCTATTTTTCAAAATTGTGTTAAAAAATACAAAGCAAATAAAGATATAATGCAAAATGTATAAATATCGAAATGTGCATGCATATATACATACAAAAACACAAAAACCAGATATATGTTAATTAATTGGTTTTATTTATGAGGTTGCATCTTATCAAATACATACATAAAACATTTGCGGGAAAATCAAACACGGGAAATACAGTCATGTTTTCTTGTTACGGAGCAAGTACATGTATGATGTTATTGACAAGTAAGTTTACTTTATTTCAAACTGATTATTGGAATAAAATATATATTTATTTCATGTATTTAAAAGTAAACATGCTTAACAGTTTATTTATGCATATAATCATAACACAAATAATAAGTGGCATATTAACCTTGGTAACGCATATTTTTCATTAAAGCAATCATTTAAAAAATGAAACTTGAGTAAATATTCTGGTTAGATTGCGTAAAATTATGTGGTTGTGGAGGTTGTATTGTTTGTTTTACATGTAGCAAGTTCCATACATGCTCAATGGGTCAATGACATCGAGTTGTATCGCCGTATTTGCTGGAAATAGCGACCATACACGATACTGATTTAATTGTGATTTTTGACTTCGTCGGTGATGCATTCAAAATGTTAGGTACATGTTTATTTCTGTAAGAAATTTAATAAAATTATCGCAAATATGCACATTGAGATTGTTTATAAATATGCAGATTGAAATAAGAATTTTACAAACTCATGTTAACGAGCTAACAATAAATCTAGGCGACCGATTATTTCTTTTGCCGAGTGTATTATTAAATACAACAAAAAGCAAACACTTTTGATAAGGTCTTAAGTGACTGTTATTTACTGGCTTATTTACAGTGATATAAGTAACGGTATAAGTTTGAAAAAGTTTGAACATATGGAATTTGCAAACGGTTGTCAAGTGATAATGTTACCTTTGCATATATACTTAATTTTCTGTTGTGTTATCGTTTTGTATTAACAAATGTCATTACTGCAATCAGGAAATGTATTACGATGGTCTTATTCAAATTAAAGTAGCTGAGGAACATTTCGAGACATGAGTTGTTTAGTCCATGATTAAGTTAATCCGTATCTATACTAATGAGTATACCAGGGATGTTTAACAAACGTGCGGTCATGGTAGTTAGGATAATGAATCCTTCATTTTCAAGATGATGACATTTATACGTGTTTTCTCATAAGATTCTGATGTAAATGAAAACAGTCAGATTCATCTTGATTATTGAATGACTTCGGCGTCGTTCTGGCGCAGTTTAATGCTGGGCAACATTCCTTGTCATATTATAATCAGAAGACTTCCAAGACAAATAAAAACATGTAGGTCTAACAGTAGACGGAGTAAACGAAGTACAGCTTATACAGAAATATTTAATTCTAAACAAACACTCAAGACTGTAAACGAAATGACAATCGGGATGTTACGTCGGAGGACACGAATATACACAAACAATAGCAACAGTTAATCTTTCCCATAACCTGATGTCTCCCGAATTAGGTCCATTGACCCCTAATAAAACAGCAGGAAATTCCATGTCTGTCCAACGATCCGTATCTATTGAACGCTTACTAAACTGTGACGTCATTCAACTTTCCCTGAAGATACTGATCAATAAACGTGTTCAACCTCATTGCTTTGTAACGGAGTCTATCACGAGAGTTGGGTCCGTTCCACAGACTATGACAATAGCATTATTGCCGCCTTGAATAATATGCTCACAAACGAAAAAACGACACCGCACGGTATAACTGAAAAGTGTTAAAAGCCAACCAACAGACAAACCAAACTGCCTTAAAACAGAAACATACAGAATAAATGACAAGAGGAGTATTGCCCCTCTAAAACACAAAAAGGTGTCTGAATAGAAATATCAAGAGTTTGAAGTCAGGGTTGTGTGTGGTATCAGGATGAGTTGTAACTATTTCTGACTTAACATTATCATGTTAATGCGGGAAGTAGTCGTTATTATGTAAAATTTAAATATATCTTAAAATAGTAACTACGATTAGAAAAGATTAGAAGTTTTCCAAATTAAACACTTGCATTATGTTTGAAAACACTTTTGTTACTAAAGATAATATGCAAATGGCACTTAAAAAGAGTGACCGTTCTATTATATCACAATTTTACGGGGCAATTCTTCCACTTAGGATTGAAACTGGTCGATATGTTGGCAAGAATTCAAATAAGATACTGTATATTCTGTTATATAAGCTCCGTTGTAAACGAACGGAATGTTTCACTCATCTATTCTTTCTATAATGATATTGGAAGTTATATATTTCATGTAGGTAGTATTAGAAAAGATCATTCAAATCTTGATTGTACAGACAAATTAATACTCGGCTTACAATAACGCATAACTATATATATTTATTTTATGCTTTTTGATGAATTATAGATATTTCTCAGTGGATTATTTATGGTAATCTACTGGTTCAGACAGTGAAGTTATGAAAACTATTGTCATAGATATACTTAATTTTTTCTACATTAATCCAATAATATCTAATTGTGAATTGAGGTCAAAATAAACAAAATAATATATAAATACATAAAATAAAAAGAAAATTTGTTTGTATTTCATCTCGTAAATCACCAAAAATGATATTCTCGCCAGCGGCTTGCTTTTGGTGATCACTTGATGAAATATAATTCGACCTTACACCAAAACAAACAAATATCCTCAATAGTTTTTAGTTTTATTTGCTAACTTGCATGACAGAAAAAACAGTAAATACAAATGTTTATTTATTTGGTCTTAAAAATACTACGTCACGGTAGGATATTCACGTGGAATTTTTGGTCTTGTTACTATAGATCATAATGCCAGAGGTCGTATTTTCTATTTTGGGTGCTGGCTAGAAAAAATGAGACCACGTTTCATCAACTAGTACCATATTTACTACCTGTTTTTGTAAAACATTAAGCAAAAATGAAAACACAAAAATTGTAGCCATACGCCCACCTTTTTGGCTTTTGGTTGAGGTACTTTCAGAATTTTATTTTAGAACTGTTGAATTTAATTATCCTGCCCAACAATCGCTTTAAGCATATTGCATCCTAATTATAAGCATGTGTCATTCATAGAAATTACAGATTTGAAGATTTCCGTTAAAAACCATCTAGTATAATTTTAATTGATTCGACGAGTCAAATTTCTTCGTCCATTTATACAATATTTACATATTATATCTTTCGAATTTTATTACATATTTACTATACGGCAATGACGATATGATTGACAATATTTACATTAAACTATAGGAAAAACTCTTCAAAAGTTTTTACGTCATTCAATTTTTCTATCAGAGTTTAGGATTCACATAAGTGATAATTAAACAAATTAATTGAATGCAAATTCGCAGACAATTCAGGTAAAGTCCTAATCTTAAATTTACATATTTTTTGTGAATGAATAAGAAAAGATAATATTTACAGGCTAGACAAATGACCTCCTTTTTAGGAAAATGTTCACTGAAATAGAATATTTTATAAATAAATGGTACCATTCTGAGAAATGCGAAGCTTATAGCCAAGTTATTTTCTTGAATTTTGTGACAATACTGAGTCTTGTACTTCTGTCAAACTCATTTTGGTAACTATCTTATTTGTTTTTGATATACAGGCATGTTACCATGAATCGAGTTCTTTCCATTGTTACCCAAAGAAATTGATTAGCCTGCCGTTGCAATTGGGCATATATTTTATTGATACCTATTTCAGACCCCTTTTAAACGCTGTAGTAACAACGAGTTCAGCAACTCCATTGTTGCAAAAAGGTACCAAATGCCTTCTTATTTTATTTACACTTGGGATCTTATTGCACCAATGGGACAATACGATCGATCAACCCCTTAACCCTTTACTCCATAGATACGCGCTTTCCCGCACCAATCACAGAAGGCCTTTGAAAACAGTGCAGGAAGAGTTCAGATTGCTCGTAACAAGCAATCTGAACACTTCCTGCACTGTTTTCCACTCTGTCAGTTAATATAAACACAATTCACCCATTGCTGATATGTGGTGAATTAATGCTTTCAATATTAGAGGTGTCAAAATGGCGTCTATATGAAGTAAAGGGTTAAAGGGTAATAAAGTCGGTTGAACTAATAAAAACACCAAATCGACATATATACAGACATTTGTTAGTTTACTTGCAAATAATACCAAAACATGATTTTTGCTGAAACTCCTCAAAAATAACCAAAACCTACATCGAAATGTCAATATACGATATAAAAAAGAGGCAATATATAAACAACAGGAAAATTAGCGTTCAAATGACACGGTCACCAAAGCAACAATTATTATTCAAACAATGGAATAATATGAATAAATAATTATATTAGATAAGATGCACACAAGGTAAAGAAGTGACAACAGGGTTCGCCGATTTGTTCATGTCGGTAATGTGTATTTTAATTAAATATTTTCGTTTACGAAAAGTGGGTAAAATGCCATAGACTATGGCGTTTTACACACTTTTTGTAAACGATTCCGTTCAGCATAACGGAGAATATTTTGAAAATGAGTGACTTTTATGTTGACGTCATGTAAATAACGTTACGACCTAATACGGTCGCTGGTATGTTACAGTGTTTAAATGCATGCTAAAATGTTATTTGTACATATAAACCTTTGTAAATTTGTGATAATGCATAACTATAATGTATGAAATATATGCGAACATCAGATAAAAGTTAACATATTATAGAACATGTCACTTTGCGTTTGAACAACTCCCGTGTAATCTCTGCGGAATGCCTTATACACCTTACTTCTACTCAGTAATGGTTCTTCTCCTGGTTCAACCAGCGTTGTTCGAGAATGAAATACGGCTTTAGCTGGGGCTAGGGATTTTCGTATGGCACATTTTCTGATAATAAAATATATAATGCATGTATCTATATCATATCAATTTAAAATTAAAGAAGTCCTATATATATGCAGAATATTTCGTTTTTATTTTTCCGAAAACGAATCTTCCGTGGCAGAATGGTATAAGATGCTGACTGATCACAGAGGTATTGGGTTTGAGCTCAATTCGGTTAAAAGAACAGATGCTTGCAGAAGAACGCTAGTTCTGCTCATCTTTATCCCGAGGCCTTCGTCACTCCCAGTAAAATAACATATATAATCTGTTAAGTGTTGAATTAGCATTCAAAATATTATATATATTGGAACGATAGTAATACACTGATAAAAGATCGGAAGGTTATTTCGCAGAAACAAAGTCATCTGTGAGTAAAAGGTTAAACAATTGTTTGATTTCATTTGTTTGCTATAATGTTTTTCTTATAAATACTTTTATTCAAATTTACTAAATTAATGTGCGGTTTCAGATAGTAATATTTGGTTGTTAGCTTGACTAGATGCCAGAACAAGCATATCTAAAATCAATCTCTGAACCAAAAAGTACGTTGATGAAGTAAAATCGATTTTCATCCAATCAAATGATAAGTTATCTACACCATTACTTGAGCTGACTAGTTGAAACGTTCAACAACCGCTATTTAACATATCAAGTATATCTGATTGCATGATAATGAAAGCAATTATATCAAAACAGTATTAGGAAATTATTTCAACGTTCTCGTCCTTCTTTAAATGATATAACGTAGTTTCGGTCTGCATGGCAGAATATTTAATAGTTCAGATACTTTTTAACAGATGTTTTAAAGGTGCTTATTCAACTACATGTATTTGGACAAGATTATTCTGTGTGTAACAATAATACAACTAATTCAATTTAAAATTTTGTTGTAGCATGTAAGACCATGTTATTTTTTCTTCTTTGCAAACAGATATCAGAGTATATTGCCATAACCAATTCATCCCTGGTCGTATAGTTTATGGAATTATACGCTTTGAAATAAGTTTCTTTCCAACATTAATTGTTTAGTTTATACTCGTCGGACCCGATTAGCTCAGCCGGTAAAGCGTCTGACTATCAACCAAGGGGTCGTGAGTTCGAATCCCCGCCCGGCAACAGTCTCCGTGATGACTGATATACGATATTGTATATTATTACCATTCGTTTCTCACCGCTGATTTAAGTTGGAAAGTTATCAGTTACTGGAGGCGATGAGGTGTGCTAGTGTACTGGTTAACCTTTGAGGATCACAGGAAACATTAGTTAGGTTAACTGATCGTCTGTTAGCTCTCAATGGCATAAAAATGACGTTTAATATTCAATATATCAATCAATCAATCAATCACTCAATCATTAGTTTATACACATTTATTTTAGTTTGATCACAAAGAAAGCTCAAGCTGATATGAACTGCTCTCGAGTCCGGCTCCTGGACACAACCAGTAATGACTGTTGTTTTTTTATAGACACCGGGTCTAGCAGGAGATCAAACGCACAACCTTAAGCGTGAGCGGCCAACACTTTATCTACTACTGAACCGCACTGCTGGAGGTAAGACACTGGAACTACAATCCAGATCCGAGAGAGCAGATATTGGCCGAACATGTTGCCGATCCGGATTATAAGTAGCTTTCATGGGTTTGAAGTGCGGATAAAAAATTCCGTCCGGAGATAGACCCTCAATTAATACGTTATAGGGTTTTATGAATGGCCATAAGCCAGGAAATTGTCATGGTGCAAGAATAACATTAATCATGGCCCGATGCTGGTAGGATAAGCGCGTGCAGTAGTTGTAGGATAAATATACGCGGGAATTCATGTCCGATATGCAAAAGCGAAAGCCAGTGGTTCGTCTCTTTTAAATATAAATTATGTATTTTTTAAATTATTACAACGTATTTTCAAACGTAGTGTTCATGTATTTTTTTTTCTGAGTACTTATTAATAAATAATATTAGTATGAAAGGTAAACTAATTGACATAAGAAAAGACAAAGATAAAAAGAGATATTACATATAACACGGGGAATAAAGGAATCACTCATGGATGTATTCGTTGTATCTGTCAAATCACGATAGTCATTGACTGGGTTACCAAAACTCAACAGTTCCTTGGTTAAATTGGTACAGCATCGTTAAATAGAGTTATCATATATTAACTTGGTATATAACTCTTTTCTCCCTAACTGGATATACCTCAAACATCATACATCAGTCAATGTTTCTTTCTTTGATTTATATGTGAAAACGGTTTCAGATATTTACATTACGGCAAAACTATACATACATGCAATGATACACTTTGAGAAGCTAAATTATAATATACCGGTTTGATATAAATTTCAACAATATATATAATTCGTTCCTTTGCGTCTCATCATTGCATAGACAATTTTAAACTATACTGATATTACAGTTTACACAATCATTTTATACTATGTCATTATACAAAGAATTATAAGAGACAATATGCAACAACAGTTTAATATCAAAATAACATTACAATAAAATCACAATATAATACATTTCCATGTAAAAAGATGCACAGAGCATCTAACCCAGGGATTGGATGGTTGTAAGTTTGGTCCCCCCCCCCCCTCCCCACGGCTATGCGCGGTGTCTTTGTGCACAATGCATTTTCAGCATATGCTTAGTACTTATTTTACCCGGGACGTCTTCGAGCATGATTTGTATAAGTTGTAATAACTTATTTCAGGATCAAAGTAAAATAAATAAGTTTTAAAACAAAAGATGCAAAACCATTGTAAACAAATAAAGAACATGCACTCTTAATTTATTATGTTGCTTATAACTGTAGTAAAAGATTATCTCAATCCATTGTTTTTATATACTATAGCAACTAGGCGGAACAATAAAAGAGAACTATATTGATCGACCCAAAACGAAATGTTTTAAACGTTGCTCGTAGCTACGTAATTTTATATTCATCGCCATCTTTATTCTCAGTATCTATTGATTTTAACCAGTCCTTTTTTGTCATATTAGCTGTATTGACAGTTTTTGTAATAATAGTCTTCGTAACATGGTGATTATTATTTGTAATTGAGGAAAGCATAGCGAATCCATTAGTTGAGATAGAAAATACGTCATGTCATTAAGTGATGCATTAACTTAAAGGGGAATGTTATGTCACAACCATCTCAGAATCCAGATTTCTTAAAATTGCCATGTCTTGATTTTTGTTAATATAAATAAGGATCAAATTTGGCCATGTATGCTATATTGATGCAGTTCAACTGTATAAATAATTACAAGCCTGCATATTTTGCAAAATGTGTGATTTGAATGACACAAAAAAATACAAACTTCAAGCATGAATATTATTATTATTATTATTATTATTATTATTATTATTATAATAGATGTAAAATGATTTCTGAAACAAGTAAGAGTACCCTATGTATGAGGGTTTCTCCAGACGTAGCTCATTTTTTAAATAAAAATATCAATTTAAATGCACTATTTTCTGTTTTATATGATATGACCCATTTCAGTTCATCTAAACATTTAGAATTAATCACATGTGCTAAAAACAGAAATGAAAAGAAATAAAGTTTGATTCACTAATCACGTGGAATAATTCTCATCTTAATTAACAAGTACACGACCGAATTGCAGTGACATGATTAGTCATTATTTGTCTTTGTTAATGAAACAGTGTAAGGTCAGTATCCATTTTATTTCCATGTCAAACATGTTGATGATCGTTTAACTCCACTGCGTGCTGCATGTTTACCATTTTACAGTTGGCACTTTTTTTCTTTTAAATTACTATCAGAAGGACTGGTAACTCAATTATATCAAAATTCTCTTACTGATAACTCGCCTAAATACTTTATTTTTATTTCATTATGTTGGTTTGTCTGTTTTTCAAGTGCACAAAGTTCTCTTACATTAGTATCTGTCTATCCGTGTTATTTGTTGTAGGTTCTTGTGGCACAAAGTTCACATCAAGTTTGTAAATAGCATGGTGGAAGCCATTAATATCTAGTGACAATGTAATGCTTCGTTGTAAATATTTAATCACATCATTACAGTTGTAACGCCATTTTCATCAGATGACGTGTTATATACAATATATCCAGTATTATAGGTGTAGAAAGACCTCAGAATGAATTTGAGCAGAACCATCGTCCTTCCGCAAGTAACTGGCAAACTGTCTCATATAATGTTTTTAGACCGAGCGGGCCGCTAATCCACGACCTCAGTGGAGAGATAGGAGTAATCGCCAGATAATAACGCCTCATTCGGACCACCTGGCCGATTATCGTAATTGGGCTCGGAGATGAATACCAGCCATTGGCACTACTTTCGGCAGTCGAGGTCTAATACCTAAGGATGACGGAATAGGCCGAGTAAGTACGATTAGGCAACGCCTTAGATCACTCAGCCACGGAGGATTCACTATGAAATAAGAATGAGCAAAGTCACATCTGAGGTTAATATTGGACTGTATAAGTAAAGATTGAAAACACATTCTAACTTTTCATATGGTGGTGAAAAAATAGCATAACTGCTAGTGTCAATTTATAGAAAGTTCCATGCATTTATGGCACGGTCTAGATGGATATCCCAACTAATACAGCTTTTTAACACAGTCGTTTCGAGGTTGATGTTTTAAATTTTGATATCTTAACACGGATCATAAAATTTGTTATAATATTACTGAGTAGCATTATATAAATCTCCCATTCATGTGAGGGCGCTATTGAAAATTGTCAACATGAGAATAATAATATTGAATGCGGCAACGTCGAGGTCAAAACCATTTTTCGAAGGTTGATATTTGTCAACAACGACTTCTTGTTTGAAACGTATGCGCATCAGAGTCGCGCATTTGTTATTATTTTACTGGTCAATATTACTGGGCAGTAATATAATTTATTGACTGATCGGTTAGGGAACATTTAAAACAGAGACTTAAATTGAGGTATAATAACTAAAAATATTAACTGTTCGGGCAACGGGATTTTAACATAGATACTTGAATTGAGGTATAATAAAACAAAATATCTATATCACGAGTTTACTACACTCAAGCACGGTAATTTATGTTGTTAACGTTTTAATTTATATAATTATATTTTTTTTTCTTGCCTTTTTACATTAAACCTATACGGCCAACAGACGACAACTATGCAACAAATAGTAGGCCATCCAAACACAGGAAAAAAAACTTTTGATGGCAAATTTGAGTAGAATTTGGCATCCATACTTAATGTCTTCCTTGGTATGTATACAAACCTGTGAGGGTGGATGCCAATCATGAAATCGCCTCATAATCTCAAAATTAGGTCAAAGGTCAACTGGGTGCAGTAATTGATATATAGAATTAAGAACACTGTCTTGTTAAAATATTTATTTATTGATTGAAGTGGAAACTAGAGAAAAATTGATGTTGTAAGCAACTACTAGGAAAATGAATAAAATATATTAAAAATTGTGTTGACAAATTGAGGTCAAATGTCAAAAAGTGTGTAAACACTATGAATTTTGAATATCTTGGGAAATGCAAGCTTCCAATAAAAAAGAACAGGCAAGTATTTTAAATCAAATGAAGTGAATACATAAACAAACCTTATGAGAAAAATAAGCAAATTAAAATAGAAGGACATAGCTTCATGATAGCGGTATAGTTAATATTCTTTGATATTGCTCAATAAAGAAAGCCAATGATATATAGTCGTTTTAATATACACTATTTTACTAGTTAAAACGTTGTTATATAATAAGAATAGTTGTTAGAATGCGGAAAGTAGCTATTCGGATAGCATGCATTCCGAAAGCCTGAATAATAGTGTGACTATCAATGGTTATGTACCATTGCAGTGAAGAATTGGAAAAGTCATCAAGTTAAAATCACTTCATATTCAAAGACATTCAATAATTCACTTTTTGTGGTAAAGTTCCTTGATCATACAACCCTAGCAAATGGCAGAGGTACCAAGGACAATTTGTGTTTCAGCACGGAACAAATTTCTATATTTCAGCTAGCATTTACAGCTGACAAAGATATGTTTAAACGTTTAAATGTTAAAAAGACTCTGAAGTAGTTTTCTGTCATCTTTAACAACCTGAACTTTCTTCATGTTTGAAACACCAATTATCAAGGCAAATGCTTTTGTTGTTTTTTTCTTCAAAGGATCATACTCAGAAAATGTCAAGAGTATCCATTTGTTTGATCAAAACTAGAACATCAGACTCATTAATATCAGTTCTTAAAGGCAAACAATCATATCTGGTGTAGGTATGGTCTTCTGAATCACTTTCTCCTTACAGTGACTTCTCTAACACATCCCACTGAGTTGTCAAAGTGACACAGAATTTGTCTCTGGCTAGGTCATTTTGTGCATTCCGTTCATTTTACAAATGTATTCATCTTGTTACTTGGTCAGTGTTAAGTGATTTTTCTCCTTTTGACTATAACAAATCCTATCTTTAAATTCTCTACGAGAGACTTCATATCGTCTAAGTAAACAGGTCTTGATTGCCGCATACAAGTTATTTCTTTTTAGAATAAAGTGGCTGATCTGCTGTGATAACGGTGTTGCTTTGACCAATATGATTTGAAATTGCTTCAAATACAATGATAACAGTTGTAAATGTGTTCAGTTCATCTAAATAGGATTGTAGTATTGGAAGCATTCCTATAGTTGTCATTGGCAGAATATCTGGACTGCTTAATTCATTGTAAGCTCTCCAAGTAGGAACTGTTTGCACATCATTTTGACTGTTTTGCTAAAAATCTATTCAAATATTCCAAATATATGCTGTTTAACGTGTTTCATTATAGTTTGTGTACCAACTACTTGCATTTATGTCGTCAGGTCCATGTATTGGATAAAGCCTACCATCATTGCTTTATCTAACTGGATAGTTTCATAGTATCAGCAGAAGCAAGATTGCCCCATTCACAAGTTCTGGTATTAGTACCCACAAAATTTCTCTAGAGTTTGATTGTATTCTCCAACTACCATATTGTGCTGTTAACTATGTTTCTTTTGTCTAACGTACTTCAACAGCACCAATAATATCACAGGAGTAGTGAGCAAATGTATCATTTTCTATATTTTCATGGACAGATCACATCCATTATTTGATATACATCCCAAGACTGTCATTTGCAATTAAGTTGTCATTTCTACTGATCATATTTATTTCAACATTGTGGTTGACAGCATGAAAAAGACAAGACATTCATTTCAGAACGAGATGCCTTGTGACGAGCATGTCCAAGGCCAACATCTTGATATTGTGTATGCCATTTGATACGCCAAATACTATATCTACTGCGCTAGTATACAAACTTTACAGTTCTCGGCATAGGTTCTGACTTCAGCATAGTCGACTGGAATAATCCTCATACCACCAAATAGCAGGCGAGATAAAGAAAGAACCTTCCAGGAATTACCTTGTCTACATAATCAATGTCTATTCCTTCCCAAAGGGAATCATGCCCATCTCACCTCTTACTTGTTGAGCAGCAGTCAACACTTTTCTGTAGAAGTATACTTTCATATGGCTCTAAAATAGTTGTATCATTATCAGATAAATTAGACGCATAGATGATGGTCTAATAAACTGTGCTTTTTGGTCAGTAGCTTTTTTGACGTCTTCATAGAACGATCCTTATATTTGTTTGGAACAGACTGATTTAATACTCGTTTCCTTGTAAAACAGCTACTCCAGTCGCCACCAATAACCAACGGAGCTAAACCCTTTTCCAGTTCAAATCATTATGCTGTCATTACTGTATCATCTTCGATAGTATCCTCACTTCACAACTTGTCTTTTAAACTTAGACAAACATTTTAGAATGTATTTTACTTTTGACGCAATACATATTCTTGAAAAGGTCACTCTTATACAGTGTAACTGTTTTACATCTTCTGACTGGAATAAAATACAACAACTCCAATCAGTGGGTAATATTTTGCTCAAGTTGTTGAACGGAGAGGAGCATCTTTCGACACTTCTTCGACACTAACTAGTAGAAGGCCAAGGAGATCCAATTTTTCCTTTGAGATTATTAATTTTGTTTTTGGAAGTGAATGCACTATAACAAATTCTATGCAATAAAATGTTTCAATCTCGCCAAGTGTCACGATCCAAACTGTCAATTGTGTCAAGAACTTTTTTTAATTGGAGTTACCAAGTAATATTCTACGAATCTCAGATAGTTTGTATGGCATCTGTATATATGGGGTGACAACTTTTACTAGTTTTACGTACAATTAAGGTAATTTGATTACATCATAACATAAACTCTATTTCTTTTACATTTACTTTAAATTTTTAATCTAAGGTATATATATTCGTAATTGTTATTCTTCCTGGAATCGCATTTCAATTGGAAAAGAATACATGATAAAAAATATGCACCAGTGTATTATCGTATTGTGTAGAACATACGGACGTTCAAGCGTAAGAGTTAGTTATAGTATTTATCTTCAAAATATGTATAATATTCAAGGTTAATAACAAATTGCAAATTTGCAATAAACAACAACTACTCAAATTGTCTACATTTTAAATGCACTTATTGAACTTTCGGCTCGTATAAAAACAAGCAGAAAGACAGGTATGATTCAATATCCTTTAAATAGATATTTCATTGTCCTTTACACTGTTTTATTAGACTTTAACAACATGTCATTACAAAAAAAATATATATAAAGCAACATAATTGTAACATAATTTATATATACTACCGTGTTGTTAATATTTGCATCTGACTGACCTTTGACCTCAACTGTGACCTTAAAACGCAATTTCATGAGTGACATCCATCATCACACGATGCTATACATATTTGGGAATAATGTTTTGGAATTAAAACAATTCTACTAAAAATTGCCATCAAAAGTTAAAATAAGGGTCATTTTCCTTTTTGGATTGCCTACTATAAGTTGATTGTTTTTGTCTGGGTCGATAACTCAATGAACTGTCAGGTTAAAGCACTTAAAGGCAGAGTAGACACATAAGTGTCTTCAACATTAAAAATGTCATAGCAACAAGCAATTCCGTTCGATTTCATACATTTCAAAACACTAAATGGATTACGAATGTCTGCGTCTTAAAACACATACAAATTCTGGCCCAAGAAGCAAAAACTTAATAACGTTTCACTGGTTCCTCTAAGCATCGAGAATATTTGCAGATGCAATTTATTAAACTATTGTTATTTATATCGTGTTTAACAGCTGAAAGCGCGAGGTCTGGTGGATCCGTAAACAAGGTTTAAATGGCGGGAATTACTAATTCAAAATTAAGCATTTAATTAAAACATATTTATTTTTTGTATATTAGAACAATACCATATATTTGTACCCAATATAGAAAGGATCAGAACGAAACATTATATCTTATAGAGCTATTAACCAGATTAAACATTTGGTTTAACGTTTGTGCGAATAGTAACAAATTAACTTTAATTGTACTCGTGTTCAATGAAAATGCACCAAACTGCTTGACTTATCATTTTCCCAGGTTTAGATTGTTAATCGTTACTTTACGAACACACCGAACTATAAACAACTTTTCAGTAAGATTGCATGGTTTTGGGAAGGACATCCGCTGCCAATGACCTAGTTTTGCGAACCTTAATTTCCTGAATGACGGACATCTATTTTTCATAATGCTTAAACATAAGTTCATCTTTATGTATCCTAGTATTATAATATACTACTTTTATAAATCACGATATCATTCTATATTCTATAATGGAAAATGTAACTCCAAATTACAAAAGCAATAATTAATCCTCAAATATATTTGATCTTGCCTATCGAATATCCGTCTGACACCAGTTTGTTATTGGAACAAGCCATAATCATTCCAGTGTCTATCATTGCATTATTTGTTTCCAGCAATGAAACAACATGGCACCCAGATAACGCTATGCGAGGGTGATAAGGTTTATACTATTGTCTACTGCTGTCTAACTTTGACTTTAATTACTATCTGCATATCGACTGTATTCTTATTGTATTGTAGAAAAAACAAACATAGCATTAGTATTGAAGAAGTTTCTAATGGTCTGAAAGTAAGTAACAGCGCTTTAAAGTTTGATTATTTGCATAACTTGCATTTATATTTCGTTTGTCTAGTATTTTTTTAAAATGTTAACGCTGTATTCTTACTGTATTTTATAGAATAAACGAACATAACATTAGTATTGAAGAAGTCTCTAATGGTCTTAAAGTAAGTAACAGCGCTTTAAAGTTTGATTATTTGTATTAAAAACGCATTTCTACTATTTCTTTTGTCTTGTATTTTTAACAATGAAATTATGTTTTAATGGAACACTAAGTATAACTATTTTGTATCAAGACAACTGTCAATATTAAGTGATACAATGTGGAATCTCTAATCCAAAAACATTATTACATTATTTGCAACTAAAATGTTTGTATTATGTTTGTGATGTGGGCTGAAGTTCTTACAACATAATACACTTTAATTATCTCAGACCTTTAATTTACGACAGGACATAGAGCAAGTTATAACAAGACAATTCACTAAATGACCAACATATGTTTGATAAGATTGAATTATTGTCTTCTTGTTAACTGATCAGTGACCTTATGGTGTCACTTCTCTAAACGGTTGCCGTAAAACATACAAAGTAACTAGAAACTCATAAACAGTTTATATTTTTATTGTAAATGAAAAATTTTCCTCGGTTATATTCAGTGGATAGCTGATGGTTAGCTCAAACATTTAATATTCAATTGACCTAACAGACGCACACCAATTAGTCGAATCATCATTTATCTACTTGTCCCAACAGGTTAACAATTGTAAACTTGTCCCATTAGACATACATCTTTCATTCAATTGTCCCCAACAGACCAACAATTATTTTGTCCTAACAGGTTAACAATTATTAACTTGTCCCAATAGACATACGTTATTATTAAACTGCCCCCGACAGGCCAACAATTATTAACTTGTCCCAATAGACATACATTATTATTCAATTGCCCCCGACAGGCCAACAATTATTTTGTCCCAACAGGCTAACAATTATTAATTTGTCCCAATAGACATACACCTATTATTCAACTGCCCCCGACAGGCCAACAATTATTTTGTCCCAACAGGCTAACAATTATTAACTTGTCCCAATATGCATATATCTATTATTCAATTGCCCCCGACAGGCCAACAATTATTTTGTCCCAAAAGCTTACAATTATTAACTTGTTCCAATATACATACACCTATTATTCAGTTGCCCCCAACAGGTCAACAATTATTCGTGTGCCTCAAAATGCGTATGCTAACAATTCCATTGCCCCACCAAGCCACTTTTTATTGACAACATGAGTATATCTCTATGTATTGTAATGTTTTTCAAAAGTGTCATATTTTCTGGGACTTTTCTCGTTCGATTTTAATTTGCTTTTTTAAGTACTGTTTAAATTTATGATTGCACAATAGTTTTGTTGTTTTTTAAGTCAAAATATAGCTTAAAAGGTTGTCGTTTAGTTGTACTGTTTCATTTAGATTTATACTATTTTTTCCATAATTTTAAAATGTATGAAATACGTTGACTTTATTTCCAAAAATCATTATTAGGTATTCTATCGAGATCAATGTATTCTTTAAAGGTGTAGAAATCTGTTTTTTTTTCAATAATCATGTAATTATTCAACGAGTTAAAGTCCTTTATTATATCAAGTTTTTGTTCTATTTGAGTTTATTATTCAAAATGATGTCCCCATAGTGAATGGCGATTTGCCTCTCATTTTTTTTCAAACTGGCGGTAATATTATAACAACAACTTTTAAGATTTTGGAGGCTAAATAACGGGAATGTTTGCCTTCAGTGCGATGAAATTATCCTCATTTTTTTTAACTGCAAAAGTTAGTACTTCCATTTACAGGACATTTGTATGTTATTGTCACCATGCATATATACATCATAGTGTGTATGCTTTTAGAAACATCCGTATGTTTACGGCGTACCAAGTGCTTAAAAAATGAGAAAGGATTTTAAGAGATAACTAACTAATTATTTGTGTCTATTTTTTAATATACAGTGCTGTTTACAAAATCAGATGTGTCCCCTCTTTTATTAAAAGCATAATCAACTAAGCCATCATTAAACCTTTCGTGAGAAAAACATCTTAAATCTAATAAACGGTAACATCTGCGATAAAAATCTAAAATCCAGATTGATTCAAGTCACAAAAATATCAACTAAGCCCTTTACAGATTATCATTTTATTTTCAAGTGTTTAAAATCAGTTATATTTTAACTACACGAGTTGACACTGTGTGCATTTTAATTGCTTTCTTTTGTTTTAATTCTTTTTTTTCATTTTTCTATTCGTTTTTTTTTTGTTTTTGTTTAAATTAAACCTCTTGTACTTTAGACTTTGTATCTTTAAATGCTTGAGAGCTGCACAGCACGTTTTAAAAAATAATGATTACATTTGAAAATAACGACCAAATAGAAGACTCTACTATCAGGAAAAAACATTGATCCTTAACAAAAAAATATAACACGTTTTGCTGAAATTATTTAAATCGCTTAACCAAAATGAAAGTGTTAATGAACTAGCAAATCCATTGACAATACTTCGGTTCCTAATGCTGACGAAAATTATTTTCCGTTTTTCTCCCCCGTATCCCGCGATCTGATTTCATTCATTATTTCAAAGCTCAATCACACATTATGTAAATGAAAGGCAAATAGTGATTACTATGCATAATGTTATTTTCACGCGTCTGACTGAGACATAATAATGTTTTACTTGTTAAACACGTTCATTTTCATGTATGTTATATATGTTATTTGTTTAACTGTAGTGGGGGGTCGAATCTAATGTTGGAAGAACTTGTGGCCCAACCCCATATCTGTATACATGTATATATATAGAAATATAATATGTTTAAACCAAATCATGTATGCTCAATACTAACCAGACCATGTATGCATTCTTGATACAGCATTCAAGCGGAGTAATCTAGTTGAAGGTCAAAGGGAGAAGTACGCATAATTTCGCCGATGGCACCATAAACTGTTAATTAAAAAAAATTAAACAGCACCGGGTATAATCATTTTCGATAATATGGTCATCAAAGCTTTATCTATTTTTATTTATAGATAAAAAATATATAATAAGCAGTTTGTGGGGTATATCACAAACTTTGATCCATAATTTTACTAATTTTCTCGTGTAGTTTCTATTTTTACGTTCTAAATATATTATATAAAAACCTTTTCCCCATTGTTGGTTTTAATTTCTCTTCACCACGTATTGGTTTCAGAGATAGAATCAAACGAACTTTTGACACAACAGAGAAGACATTTTTTCTGTTGTATAACTTCCATTATTTAGTAAATATAATTATATAAAAACTGTTGATGTATTTTATATTTCTGAACACACCTTATTAGTTGCGGGAACGGAATTAAATATATTGTTTATAAATCTTTCTTAATACGTATCAGCAGTATTATAAAAAGCCGATACACTTTATCTTATTGGTGCAGCTCATCTACGAATTATAGCGTCTGACCTGTGGAACAGCGGAAGGATAAACTGTCGATTTCAGCGACAAAGCATCGGGAAAATGTGGCTGTCTTGATGAAATTATGGAACGTTACTCCCCCTGTTATCCCGCTGGCTTTAGATTATTATTGGTATTGGATCACAATTAAGCTAAACGCAAACTGCTTCATGTTTTATTGCAAGTGCCTGCTGGTAAAGTCGTTTTGCTAGAATTGCATGATAGCATTTGTGTTCTTTTTTGTATAACTGAAACATGCATTAATAAACGCCAGTTTGTGTATGCATTTAAATTATAATTATTTGACAAATTAAAATGGATTTCATCACGAGACAGTTACTGATAAATCATTTATCGAATACAACAGTCATCATTTTAATCAAGGTATCAGTTCTTTATATCAAGTATTTCATAGTCAACAATAGCACATCAGTTGTAAGCAGTTATATGGAATGCTAATTTTAACATTAGAATTGTATAAAGGACACATGGACAAAGTCAACAAAGAACATAAATAATAAACAATCAAGATATTTATAAAAGTAGTTGTCCATTCATGTTTAAGTTTAGTACTGTATCTTTGCAAATATCTCAAAACGTTCTCTTTTTTTTATAAAAGTAAAATTTGCATAATTCAACTAGGACTATGAGCTAACGATGCACTGAGCTTCAAAACTTTCTTTGAAATATATAATTCTCAACTTAGCTTCAACTTTATGCATGACCCGATGCCTCTCATAAAACAACACTCAGTACTGAGTCTACCCTGGAAGCAGACTCGAGAGCGGTTCATATAAGCTCTGAGCTTTCATCGCAATCGAGCTAAAAAAACAAAAAAACTTGGCTATGCATTTTTGTCTTTTTCATGGATATCTTTTTTATAGAAATTGTAAATACACCTAGGTCATCTTGGAGATTGAACTTTCTTAGAAATACAGATTTCAACTCGGAGACAGGACTTTTTTTTTTAAATATATGCACTGTTCCTGTAGATTATCTTGAAGCTTTGATGTTGTTTTATTACATTATTCAACTTGAAGATTTGATTTTTTCACAATATGTACAAGAAAAAAACGTGGAGATTGAACTTTTTAAATAGATAATTGAACTTTAAAATATACAGTTCAATTTTAGGACAGAACTGTTTCTTTTCAAATATACACATTTAGATCAATTTGAAGAAACGTTTTTAAATAAACAGCAATGTAAACTTGGGTATTGATTTTTATATGCAGAGCATCTTTGAGATTGTTGAACTGTCTTTGAAATATACCATTTTACTTCGGGATTAAACTTTATTTGAAACAAATATCAATCATCTTGAAGACAGAACTATGAAAAATTATTTTTACAGCTTAACATTTTTAACAAATAAAATAAAAAGTATCTTGTCTTATGTTTTTCTTGTACACATAAAACAAGCAACGGTTTGTAAAGAATAACATCTGCCATATCACTTTCAATCAATATGCTTATATAATGTTTTGAGTACATCTGTCACAAACTTTATTCTTTCATCTCTTCTTGACCATTATTTTGCCAGGTTTCAGTACCTCAAGTTCTTTGATAATATTTATAATAAATTATTCTCATTTGGTTACAGTATTTTTTTGCGGTGATTGCAATTATATAACATCCGATCTCTATTCTGTATTATGGACCAAACTCTCCCGATTTGGGCCATTAAAAAGCCACATTAGAGCACGTTGATTAGTCAGTTATTTCAACTGAAAGTTTGAATGACCTTACGGTTTATTAAGCGTCCAATTGCTATGAATTATTGGACAGGCATAGAATCCCCTTTTCCACTGGTGGTTAATAGACCTGATTCTGGAGATATTAGGTTCTTTGATAGATTTCCGTTTCATTGATTGCTGACAGCTCTGAGTATAAATAAATGTTGCCAAAGTAATTCACCAATGCATACATTATTTATTTGTTTATCACAAAATTTACAGTGCAGGGGTGTTATAAACCCTATGACATGTTTTCTATACTAACCAACTGTAATATCATTTCCGATTCATCGTTGAACTTCGGTGTTTTCTGTGTAAATCGGTTCTCGTACTTTTCGACTTGCCCGAATATATAAATGATGTCGTTTTTCCAGAAGTGGGAAGAAAACTTGATGATGTTATTCAATTCCAGTAAGTGCGAGGTGATCCGCATCACAAAGAAGAGAAATCCCATACAGGCCATATACAACATTCATGGCCATGACCTGTGAGTTGACATCTACTGACACTCCTTCTTTCTCTCGGGCACCAGACTGTGGAAAAGCCTTCCAGAGCGCATCGCCACACGTTGAGGCTTTCCGAGGAGAGTTGGTCTCTGGACTACAGTGTGACGGAATGGTTTATCATTTGAATTTTAATCTTGCACATACGTGTGCCGAACAATATCCTTGTATCATACAACAAAATATACGACGATGCCTCAGAGTGGGATTTTGTGCAGTAATGGAAGAAGAAGAAGAAGAAGAGACAGTGAGTTACGCTCTGTTTTGCTGCGTTTTAGGAAAGGTTATGGAATCGAAGACAAGAATGTTGCCCCAGGTATCGACAAGTTTGTGACATAAATGTCATCTAGATACTTCAAGCCATGTCCACCAGAATGACCAAAGGGACGATGTTTCGCAATAGATTCGCAGTCTTTTCCCTATATTCCCATTGCCCCATCTTCCTTCCCCTTTCTATTTTCTGCAAATTTCAATGAACATAAGAGAACCACTTGAAAAGTATGTATTTTAGTCGGTTCCGTAAGGTGACATGCATACATGTAGCTGTGAAGATTCTCAACTTATTCCGAACAAAGATATATTGACAATTTTGATGATTATACAGTTGTAAAGGCAGAATATTGCAGTGGTAATCATCGTGGATTTCCGGTCATAAGGACCGATGTTCAATCCCATCCATAATCTAGTTTTTTTTATTAAATCGTGTTTACAATTAAGTCAATTATTTATCTGTATATCTTGCCTTTTGTAAATTGAACACTTCCGCAGTTCAAAAAAGAAATATTTTTTCTAGCACCCACCTATTTTTTTCAACGAATCTGAAATAAACTTGCACAGCATTTATTTAACCTAAAAATCTCGGACAAGTTCTTGTACCAGTGCTATTGAACCACAAATGCTCTCTGCCACAGGGCTTATAAGCATATTTTAAAGGAATCTTTGAAAACACCTTTTCTCTGAAAGTTAAAGCTATAGGTATTTTACATGTAGTATTGTTACTACGGGGGTCGCCTGAAAGAAGTTGTAGAAGTCAGGTTCCTGGGGTCAAATTTGACCATTTCACCTGAAGATATCCTATGAGTCATCTCTAGTGAAGTTAAACACCACTTCAATGAACTTGTTTTGATGAGGAGGATAACATACATATTCAAACAGCCTATTCAAGACGCCGGACGTACAAAGACAAGAGATGTAGAGGGCGAGTCTGATCTGCAAATGTAGAAAGGTCAGAAAGTGTCAGGAAAAGAACTTTAGGCAGTGTATGGATTTTGTTTATCATGATGATGTGTAAATAATAAAATACTTTAGTAGACGTCTTACTTAAAGGAACACTATTTGATTCTTTCGGGAACTATGTTTAAAACTTGGAGATCTAGGGAACAGTGGAATACTTTAAGAGATCCGGGGAACAGGGACCCCCTGGGAGGGTCTATGTTCTGATGTATTTGTCAGCGATATCCAGTATTTGATTGCATTTCTTACGTCAGTTATAATATTATGGTATCTATAGCAACATACAAATATGGCTTGTGTCGTAGCTCAAAATGTTAAGCAATTTGACAAGTAAGGATATAAAAAATATCAAACGTTTCCCGGTAAAAGACGAGGTAAACCATATATTAGTGAGAGGACAATGTATCAATGTCTGCGTACGGCATTTCAATATTAGCATTCAAATTAAAACAAACTTACATTGAAAGGAAAGAGCGTGTAAGTTTACAGGTCATCGCCTTTAGAAATAGAGATTCGTTGTATAAAATATCAAAATAAAATATTTTATATCATCTCTGGAAAAGTCATTAGAGATGTTCGTGTATTTTTGCATTCCCATTTTATTTTAGGTATTCTGATTTGATGTCTATCAATGAAACATTTCCCCAGTCATTACTCGCGTCTTAAAATGTTCCTCGACTACTGCATTAAACATAATGAATATATTTCCGGGTTGTACTAATGAAAGCTAAAATATAGATGATTATATTTAGCACATTCTGACTTTCTTCGAAATGAATGAAACCGATTTCAGATGACGGGATGAGAGGCTATGTTTAAAGTAATAATCTTCAAACTCAGTCGTTTTTAAACTTAAACAAACTTATATTCTACTACATTTGCTTATACTACAGTTTGCATAACACTAATTTTACGTTAGACTTAAACACATCATCGGTGTGGATGGGAAATATGAATAAGTTACACTATCTAGTACGTAGCTTGTTTGTATTTCCTCCCAACCGTGAAAAGTCGATCATATTAACTGAGCATAATTTAATGTTCATAGTATAAATATGTGCCACGGTGTCAGTGAAAACGGCTTTAACAAACTGATTGATAGATTGAACGTTTCAATCCAGTTATTTACACGACGTTTTGACTGAAACCCGGCGGTTTACATTGGTACTCATGCCGTGATGCACACGGATGTTGTCGTTTGATGTTAGAAGATTGTAAACTATAAAAATATCAAATTCAAAATGGTTAAAACAGTGCAGAAAAGGCACTGTGTCGTTAATGTCCATTTTAAAGAACGCCGCGAACCTTAAACACTTGAACTTGTGAGCAAAGTCTTTATTTGAAATTATTGTTCTTAAACTGTCTTATGTCAATGGTGCAATTTATTGTACAACTTTCTATATCATCAATGCATTTTGTTACTTCTTAAAATTAATTTTAACAATATTTTTGTATTCACGTGTTTATTTTTTAAACAAGATAATCTTTTTTTAATTAATTAATTATGTAATAACCGGTTACACGTTAAACAATCGGGACGGTAATGCGGTGGATAAAGTGCTGATATCTGTCGCCATGTATCGCAGGTTCGATCATAGACCCGACCAGATGGCCTGTCAAAACATTCAGAACTCTGCCACACAGGAAACGAACTCGAGGGCCATTAAAATAATTCTGAACTCACACTTCATAATCGAGTTAAAATCATTAGCATACACATAACTCGTTATTTAAGTTTGTTTATTTCATTATTTACACTAGAAATAGGCAACACAGTGCACAACATTTGTTCAAATATACCGATCGTTTTATTTATTATGGTAAATCCGGGCTAAACATTAAACATAGCATGTCAAACTAGACACTAGACAGAACCAATCAATAAATTATGATACGAGTCGATTCATTATTAAACATAACAAAATCCCGTAGCCGCACTGTTCAAGACGCTGTCGTCTAAAGACCGCTTACATCTCACAGCTGATGTCGTGGAGTCGGTTCATTAATAAACATATCATGGATATCCCGTAGCCGCGTTGTTCAAGGCGCTGTCGTCTAGTGACCGCTAACTTCTCGCAGCTGATGTCGTGGAGTCGGTTCATTATTAAACATAACATGAATATCCCGTAGCCGCGGCGTTCAAGGCGCTGTCGTCTAGTGACCGCTAACCTCTCACAGATGATGTCGTGGAGTCGGTTAATTATTAAACATAACAGGGATACCCGGTAGCTGTGTTGTTCAAAGCACTGTAACCTCTCACAGCTGAAGTCGTGGAGTCGGTTCATTATTAAACATAACATGAATATCCCGTAACCGCGTTGTTCAAGACGCTGTCGTCTAGTGACCGCTAACCTCTCACAGATGATGTCGTGGAGTCGGTTAATTATTAAACACAACAGGGATACCCCGTAGCCGCGGCGTTCAAGGCGCTGTCGTCTAATTACCGATAACCTCTCACAGCTGATGTCGTGGAGTCGGTTCATTATTAAACGTTACAAGGATACCCGGTAGCGGCGTTGTTCATGGCGCTGTCGTTTGATGACCGCTAACCTCTCGCAGCTGATGTCGTTGAGTCGGTTCATTATTAAACATAACATGGATATCCGGTAGCTGCGTTGTTCAAAGTACTGTAACCTCTCATAGCTGATGTCGTTGAGTCGGTTCATTATTAAACATAACATGGATATCTGGTAGCTGCGTTGTTCAAGGTGCTGTCGTCTGATGACCGCTAACCTCTCGCAGCTGATGTCGTTGAGTCGGTTCATTATTAAACATAACATGGATACCCGGTAGCTGCGTTGTTCATGGTGCTGTCGTCTAATTACCGCTCGCCTCTCACAGATGATGTCGTGGAGTCGGTTCATTATTTATCATAACAGGGATATCCCGTAGCCTCGTTTTCATGGCACTGTCGTCTAATGTCCGCTAACCTCTCACAACTGATGTCGTGGAGTCGGTTCATTATTTATCATAACAGGGATATCCCGTAGCCTCGTTGTTCATGGCGCTGTCGTCTAATGGCCGCTAACCTCTCACAACTGATGTCGTGGAGTCGGTTAATTATTTAGCATAACAGGGATACCCCGTAGCTGCGTTGTTCAAGGTGCTGTCGTCTAATGGCCGCTAACCTCTCACAGCTGATGTCGTGGAGTCGGTTCATTATTAAACATAACAAGGATACCCGGTAGCTGCGTTGTTCAAGGTGCTGTCGTCTAATTACCGCTAACCTCTCACAGCTGATGTCGTGGAGTCGGTTCATTATTAAACGTAACAAGGATACCCGGTAGCTGCGTTGTTCAAGGTGCTGTCGTTTAATTACCGCTAACCTCTCACAGCTGATGTCGTGGAGTTGGTTCATTATTAAACGTAACAAGGATACCCCGTAGCCGCGATGTTCATGGCGCTGTCGTCTTATGACCGCTCACCTCTCACAGCTGATGTCGTGGAGTCGGTTCATTATTAAACGTAACAACGAAAACCCGTAGCCGCGTTGTTCAAGGTGCTGTCGTCTAATGACCGCTAACCTCTCACCGCTGATGTCGTGGAGTCGGTGTATTACTAAACGTAACTAGGATACACCGTAGCCGCATTGTTCAAGACGCTGTCGTCTAATGACGGCTAACTTCCCACAGCTGATATTGTCGAGTCAACCCAACACCTGTATTTGTGAAATCTTACTAGTTACAAACTTGTCAAACTGGACTGGATCTTCTGCGTAACCATTTTTTTGTTGCAATCTTATGGATGCATTGAAATATTTAATGTCCATTTAACCAGATAAAACATCAAGACCAAGACGAATATAGTTTTTATCTGAATTAAAATATATTCCAATAACTTTTATTTTACTGAGTTAAAGCAGCATCCTTGAGTAGACATTACTTGATTTTTTTCTGACTATCACTGACAATTTCAACAAATCAGTCTGTTTCGCTTTAGAATCATCAAATATTGTCAACACATACTTTAATGAAGATAACAGTTATCGATTGACAGATGAACGTGAGCACGGTATTTTTTGTAATCTCTTTTTCAATGTGTTTCTGCTTTTTAACTTAAGAGAAATCGCCACCAGTTAAAATACCATAAAATACCCGCTGACACTGATTTGACTTTGATAACAGGTAATATTTTGTCATTATTTGCTGTTACAGTTATTCTTTTGTAATTTGGTATTCCTTGTGTTTAAATTACTTTAAAGAAAACTTCTCCCCAGCACAACGTTGCAATGGCAACGTTTATAAGAGTGTTCTATGTCTAATATAATGATACAAGTGTGTGTGTGTGTGTCAAAATCTCTGAAACTTACAATAGCATCACAGTTACTGTTGTATTAAAGTATCAGCTGTTTCATGGAATTTGTTAGTTGTTTGCTGTTTATATGACCTAAAGTAGAATCTATTAGACGAACTGTTAAGTGATATGTTATAAAAATTATTTATACCAAAAGGCCATTAGTGCTTAATCTTTCGCCACCACAAGCGTTCTAGCCACAAGCGTACTAATGATTTAAATTGTATAGAGACGACATCATACTAATCACTTCAGCCTCGGTAACATACATTAGAAATTTGTTTTAGTTAATAATAAATAAATACTTACAACGTAGGGAGTATATTTGAAAATCAATAGTAACTATTTTACAGAAAATAAAAAAAATAACATGTGAATAGGAAATAGCCTTTAAACAACATAGCCACAACAACTTTACAAATCACAAAATAAAGCATACTAAATGCAGTAGGGTACATGCATGCAAAGGAAATGAAAACAGGTCGCCCTCGAGCGGTTATTTGCAAGGTAAGAGTATCAAGGGGCTGGGGTTGCAGTGGGGGCTTAAACATTGGTTGTGGCTGCAGCCATATCTCCACGTTTACGACTTATCCAATTGTATGTGTAGAATATGCTTGTGTTTTTATGCAAGTATCGTTACAGCTGTTACAGACAAGAGGAACCCATAACATAATTACCTAACCATAAAACAGCCGCTGACACTGATTTGGCGTTGATAACAGATATTATTGTATCATATCAATATGCATACATAAAATTTCTCTTTAACAGCATGAAAGATACATCCTGCAGCAACAACAAAACTGAAGACGTCATTGCTTTTGAGTTGTGCTAAACAAGTGCTGAAGCACGTTTTTTCACCGTTGATAAACTTTTAACTATGACAATGTAATTAATTATCAAAACTGAGTCGTAAAGTTTCCGTGAAAACTACATTTGTTTTGCTTTTATTTCACCAATTTGGAAACAATTTTCTGGCGCATTTACACACATGCGTTTGATTGCTTGACTTAACTTAGGTGTTGCTTTAGTAAATAAGGCATGCAGATAATGACTTGGTAAATAAGATACTATTTTAGTACCTGATAGTCTCAACTTTATCGAAGTTTGGCTCAAAAATCAGTAACTTCTCTATCTTATATGATAAATGTTATACTATCAGGCACAAACATCGTATTCTCTGTATTGTTAAAATACTGTACTTTAAGATTGGCCAGCTGACACTTACAAGAGCATGAGACCCATGCTTGACCTCTACCATAATTTCCTCTGTTTTCAGAAAGTGTGTGTTTATATACCATTTATCACTGTCAACTGCCAATTATAATTGTTTTTATTTAATATTAGATTATTAGAATGGGGAGACATTGTTATTCTTACGATTTTCTTGGATTCATGTATGTATGTATTTGTAGTCCCAATCATCCTCTGAATAACAAAGCTCGTTATGAAACAGAAATTGTTCAATAGTTAGGTGTTTTTGAATGTAATAAACCCCAGCCTCTGAAATACAAATAGTGATTGTAACATCTATCAGTATCAAATCATAGTTACACGCTAGTCAAATAACTCCTTCAATACCAACCCACATACGTTGTCTGATAATCGTGTTATATGACAATTGGTTTTGAAGTGAAACAAACGAAATTGCCTCTAAGATAGAACAGCCGCGTGTTATTTACTGGGACTTAACGCCGTTTTTAGCACGTAGAATGTTATATATGGCATATCCAATACTATTTGTGGAGTACCTAAGTAAGTATCGGAGTAGAAGCAGCGTTCTTCTGCAAGTAACTGGCAGACTTTCTCACATAAAATTTTTGGTTATATGTGCATATACATAGCACCAAGCCTGATTGATTTTAACGAAATCTTTTTATCGAGTATAAAACTATCATACAGTGTAACTGGCGAACAAATAAATCTAAACCACAATAACAGTTTGGTTTTACAGCCTGTATCCCTCACCTACACCCACCCCTGTATACGAGAGGTATTGTTTAGTAAGGTAATGTATTATTACATGATTTCTCGTCCTCACTCTTCCACCATTCGCCGCATCATAAAACATGGTTGCGTAAATAAGTAAAGTGTAACAAAAGGGGCCTTGGTGCATTTCACTTAAACGAAAACAAAATATCTCACGAAAAAAATTGTCGTAAGCCTAAACCATTATAATTATCATTTATAATATTTTTAACTACCATCCGATGAGCCCAAATTTAGATCAAATCATGCAAAATATAGTATGTATTGTGAAATTACGATCATATTTAACGTTGAACAAAAAGCAACGTAGAAATTGTCAAATTGACTCTCGGCCATTTTGATCTTAAGTTATTTTGCGAAATGTAAGCCCTGCCTTCTTACAATAATAACACAGCATATAGAATTACATTTGTGTAAAACATTATATGCACATATTTCTATCGAGTCTTAGGCTGGAATAGAGTATTCAATATATATCATAAAACATTTAATTTACAATACAAATCATGCTACATTAATACATCAAATTGATTTTTCCTGATACATGTCGATTAGTAACGAGTGATGTTTAGCTGATATGGTAGATTTACGATCGGTGACAAAGGTAACCCGTATAAAAAAGAAAAAGTACTAAAGTATATAGATTTAACATAACACATTTCTTATTCAAAGTTAACATAGTTTTTAAGTGTTTGTTTCCGTTCTATGTGATTGCCACTCCAGTGTTGTATATGCTTATTGTTGTTTGGGCCAGTGGCCAATATTCATGTCTAAACTATGTATTTTAATATAACAGTTACAATAAACAGGCGTGGTGCTTCAAGCCATCAATACAATAAAAATACAATGCAATCCTTAATCAAAGTTCATATAAAGTCATGGTTGCATAGTGGTCTTCTAGGTTTATTTCTTACAACAGTACATCTCTATATATTTTTAAAGGCTGTTTATAAAACAACACAATTACATTCATCTTACCTATCTAGTGGGATTGTAGCCCGCTTATCACACACACACACACACACACATACACACACACTACTCCAGCTGTACTGTCTTTACCTCGTGATGGTTATCAACATTGTGAAAGCAATCATGCAAATATTGTTCTAGAAACTTTATTTCGACTGACTACCGTAATGGAAATTTAGCGCGCGGTTCATTTAATTCATTTGAAACAAACCATTTACACAATAAATTAGCGATAACACATTTCAACCATTTCAAAAGACAAATACTCTCGAACATTTCAAGACACAGTATAAACCAACCTTTATGACTTGGGACTTGTAAACCTTGAATAAAACTCTACAGAGAGAAACTTTACACATCTTTTTCAACTTCAAACACGACAACACTGACCATCACCTGACCATGATATCATGTGAACAATTCAAAACAATCTGATTGGAGCAATTAAAATTTACGACATCACATGACCATAACAACTTTTACAAATATGGATATGTGGATAAGGGCTCAATACGGGGTATTTTACAGAGAGGTTTCTATGGGGAATATATTAATAAATATATTATAAATACGTTTTTATACGACAGATCATTCTAAAAATGACCCTGCTACATATATATATATATATATATATATATATATATATATATATTTGGTGCTGATCATGACTTATATACTATGGATTTACATGCAAACACATCTGGACAGGGTGAACAAATTTACATACATGAAGTGATAGCTTTATATGAATAGGATCCAGTTAAGGATTCATGACTACTCACATGCTATGTAAAGAACAGATTTATAAGCCCGTCTGATCATATAGATACAGTGAATTAATATATATTTAATTTCATAAAGGGAGATAATTAAATTCACAACAACGTTATTTACGATATTTGGGTTCTTTTCAGATGCTCATTCCCAGTGCATGATATATATATATATATATATATATATATATATATAAGGAGATAATTATTTGTGAATAACCAAGACATAAATGTATAGACCAGACTACGGCGAGTGCGCCTAGCTACAATGCAACCATAGATACAATATCAAGGCCTTTGCCAAACCAAATAAATTTGGTGTCGACCATGACTTATATACTAATGAATAACATGCAATACATCTAGACAGGGTGGAAAAATTTACATAGTATTACATGAAATGATAGCTTTATATGAGTAGGAATCAATTTAATATCTGAAAAGATCCAAAAATCGTAAATTCCGTTGTTGGGAATTTAATTATCCCCCTTTATATTTAAATTAAATATTAATTAGATATATATATATAGGGGAGAGACAATAAATTAATCAAATAATTAATACACCTAAACAAAACATGAATTCTTTAAAATTATTAAAAAAAATGCCGAGCTTTCGGAATAAAATAAAAAGATCAATAATGTGTTTTAAATGTCCAATATCGATTACGATAATAAAAACATGGAAGTATGAAAAATCACAATAAAAAATGATAAATTGATGAAAACGTTCACAAATTATGATGTGCACATTAAGGCGCGCGTATATTACACGAAAAAAAAAGAAAATTGTAAAATTTATATGAAAAATATCGAGTTTTAAGTTAAATACGGCGGTAAAATTCAAACTGTGCTGCGAAATATGTGAAAGGCAAAGTTGTTATTAAAGAAAACGTCACTCTGACGTGGCGTCGCACAACGTCGTGTACTCTTTAGCGCCATCACGTCGTATGTATTTACACGGCGACATTTATATTAAACGTCAAAAATACAACTTGTTATATTAAAAAATTGATTGCACCGTATACACCAATAAGAGAAAAGAAGTACAGTTTTATTGGAACTCATGTATATAAAATACCGTATATTCATACATTGGTGATATGTATTGATGAACAATCATACATGTAAGTATACATTATATATATATCTGTTGCGAGGGACCAAATATTGGAATAAGAATGAGTAGCGTGTGTCTTCCAGTGGCTTATATATGATCGAGTTCATTGGTTAAGCTCATATGGTTGTGGGGGGAATATTGGATATGAAACATTCAGAGTGTTATGCGCTTTTGACTTTTAAATGTGTATTTTAATTAAATCATTTAGTATTAATGAATAATCATATACATATTTTGATAAACTCTTTAAGATGTATTAAAGAAAACAATATGCACTTTTAAAAGATAACTTACAGATGATATGTTGTTAGGCATAAATGTATATATTTTAATGTACAATTTACATTACACATTACAAATGTCAAGAAAAAAACTGATATTATATGTTATGAAAAATGCTATATATTTCCATAACTGAAACAGCCGTATTAATTATCAATGGATATATTGAATGAAAAAGGTAATTGATAGTTATTCCAAGTGATGGACATTAATATGGATATTAATGCAAATAAATGTCAGCATTGTTAATAATGTTACGCATTAAGATATAATTAAAGCAAGTTTCATAAAATATAATCAGATGATTAATTGTGGTTTGTGTATGATATCGATGTATATATAACTTCGTACTTATGTGCTTTAATTTATACTTCTACTAACACAGTAAATTTCTTAATGATACATAACATTGTACTTATGTGCGTTATTCTAGAGTTCTACTAACACATTTAACTTCTTAGTGATGCATAATTTCTTACTAATTTGCTGTATATTAAAGTTCTACTAACATAGATGAGTTCTGAGTAATGCGTTAAGTCGTCAAGACGCATCGTAGAGACATAATCATACAAATGTCGGCGATATATATGGGTGGCGAAATAGCAAACATAACAGGGAATGATAATGGAAACACAACCCTGGCAATGGATGCTGGTGTTATCGATGTTGCTGGGTACCTGGAAAAGGTCATGGGAGAAAAGAGGCGTGATATAATATCTGTAGGAGTGTTAACGTTTGTATATGTGTTAATATTCATCACAGGGATATCCGGGAATATTTGCACGTGCATTGTCATTGCACGTAACGCATACATGCACACCGCCACCAACTATTACCTGTTCAGTTTAGCCGTTTCTGACATGCTCACGTTGATTTTTGGTAAGTTCCTATACTTTCAATTAATAAATAATTGTTCCGTTTGGAAAATAGACTAAAAACTGCAATATCATTCAGTGCAGTTACCGCACTCGAATTTAAACTTTCTAATTCATATTTACAATTGTATTTAAAAAAACTAATGTTATTGACTACGAAAACTTTGTTTTTTAAAAAATAGTATAATATAAAAAGTAGGCAGAAGTTGGCATGTGTTTCTTTTTTTCTCAGATAATGAAGAAATACGATGACAGCTGTGTTAAGAAACAATTATATCACTGAGATGCATTTAATATGTTTGACCCCACTTAATGTTCAGAGAAACGTTGCTATAATATTGCTAATGTTGCCCTCACACCATAGCGTATGCTGAAACCTATGAGTTGCGTGTAAAATATATTTGTGTACGCACCAAACGCAACCAAAATCAACAATTTTGTCAATTTGTAACCTATTCGACCTATGGGTTGCGTGTGAGTTGCGTGTTGGTTACGTGTGGGTTGCTTGTGGGTTGCGAACTGAACTTATGATTCCCCCAATATCTGCGATCAGCAGCGTACGAACTGCGTGTGAGTTGCGTGCAGAACTTAGTTGCGTTTAACCTGCGTGCTAGTTGCGTGGTATTTGCGAATATCGGTCACGTGATAAAAACCTATAAAAGCGGAGCCTATTCAGTATTTTCTTCAGTACTGATTTGGTCATTGAAGAGTCAACACTGGGAAAGCTACTTAGAAATCAGATAAAAGTGACCCCAAACGTGATGTCAAAACTACTGAAACAGCTTCCCGTGGCCGTGGCTAAAACAATCAGCAAGAGGAAAGAGGTGTGCCGCTTGCTGATTCCGCCCCTGCCCTCCCCAAGACCCCAACCCGAGCCATGTCCGGATCATAGCATTCAAATAATGTAGCAGTCATTGCTTCTGATGAACATGGCTCTGGTTCTCTACCCAAATCCAAGAAGACGAAGGTGAACAAGCCCAGGAAAATCAAAGAATCTGCTACCATTAGCGAGGCCAGAGAGATTCTGATATTGAGTGGCTGAGGGAGAACCCAATGGTGTTGAATCCAAAACGCAACGCCTACAAAGACACTGCCAAGAGGCTGAAGAGGTGGGAAGATCAGGCCCAGGTGCTGGACCTCTCACACGATGATATCAAAGATGGCGTGACATTCATGTGAAGCTTGACAAAGATTAAAGAGCGATGCTGGTGCCAGGGAGCAATGACCGAAATGGAGACGTTGATCAGTACCCAATTCACCTTCCTGAATGGCATCATTCGGCACCAAAACCTGGCCAGATACCTTAAATTTGGACCTGCGTTCATAACATATGAGTAGCTTACCTGTTGCGATCGTGTTGCGTGCATAGCGTACCTGTTGCGATCGTGTTGCGTATAAATTGATCGCAGGCATTCGCAGTGAATTATTGGACATGTTGAAAATTTCCAAACTTACTCTCTGTGTGTCTGCGATCACCTGCGTGCTTGTTGCGTACTTCAAAGCTATAAAACCTATTAGTTGCGTGTGAGTTGCGTTCGGAACTTATGACCGCTATTTTTTATTTCGCAACCATACGCAACTGGTGATCGCTATGGTGTGAGGGCACCATTAGGTTTGCATATTGCATTTCAAGCGACCGCTTTTTAAACGCTTCTGAACATATGCCGCTTAAATAATGTTCTAGTCAAAATAACAAAGTGTACATTTTTTTTTTAATTTTTCAAAATTCTGAGTTACAGAATGTTTTTATTGTTTCTCTTTTTTCCGTTACAATGGCTGTCTATCGATATCCCTCTGCTCTAGTATTATGTCGACCGCGACATGGTCTAGTGGTAGAGCGTCCGCCTTGTATGCAGAAGGTCGTGGGTTCAATCCCCGGCCGGGTCATACCAAAGAATTTAAAAATGGTTCTAGAATCTTCCTCGCTTGACGCTCAGTATTTAGAGGAGAGTTCTAGGTCTGGTCGGCCCGGGGTCAGTATAATGTGACATACCATGTGTCTGCGGCATGATACTCCAGTTTGTCAGCGCTTAGAATGCTGTCTCAAGTAGACACCGTCGTGATATGACTGAAAAATTGTTGAAAGCGACGCTAAACACCATACAACATTGTATTATGTCAGTGGGTATCACACTGTGTCTGTCTCTCTGCTTGACTCTATCGCTATCTTTGTGGCCGATATAAGTATACCAGTTCAGAACTCTTGTTGGGAGTGCCCCAATCAATCCTGATTGTGCGTCTAGTCTAGTTCGCTATCTAACATTTTATAAGGGTTTCCTTCCAATTATTGTGTCCAAAATAAAATTTTGTCCCATTTGTAAACAATCTTCTTATTTAAAATGTAGTTTTCTGACTGATATTAAAAAAAACTCTCTCTTTCTCTCTTTCTCTCTCTCTCTCTCTCTCTCTCTCTCTGTCTCTCTCTGTATCTATTCAATTCCCATATAATTTTTATCTTAATTTTGAATGATTGATTGATTGATGATATGCATTTGCACACACCCATCATATACTTAATATGTTCACCTTATTCATTAATCATAATTGTTTAACAAGTAAATCCGAGTCATAAAAATGTCATCGAGGCTTGAAATTTGTTGTCGCATGCAGCCGCCAAACACACTGTTAGAGGGAATGATTTATTGCCGTGACACACGACTTGTTTCAACTGAATATTAGATAGCGACGTGACCATGTACAACATTTAAACATATTCGGTCAAAGTTGAGTTTTACAAACCGTCTTCCGTGGCCTAGTGGAAGTGGGAGGTCGAAGATTCGAATCCCGGTTAAAGCACTTGAATTTTTTTCTGATGATGGTCGTTTCTCACCCAGCCGCTAGTTAAATTGAGGGGTACAGAATGTCTAACAGCTTGACCAATTGCCATGTTAGCTTTCGGGAAGTAATTGTGTACATCATAAATGTGTCTCATAAGCCCATTGTGGCTTGTCTTTTCAATAAACAATAAACAAACACTTTACTTTACTTTTACTATGCTGTCACTAAGGAGGACAGGCGCAGTTAGCTCAGTCGGTAGCACGTCTGACTATTACGTTTGAATCTCATTTCTTCCATAGACTCCGTGATGATTGATATACGTCATTGTGTCTCATTGTCAACTATCTCTCATCGATGTTCCAAGCGGGAAAGTTATCAGTTGTTAGAATCCAAGGAAAGTGTGGTTACGTTAACTGATCGTCTGTTTGCCCTCTGTGGCATAAAAGTATTAATGACGTTTAAGATATTGATATTAGGGGATTGACACGAGTAAAAATTAGTTTGATTCGTTAAGTATTATGTAAGATCGATTTCAACATTGACGTGTGTTCCTTTAAAAAATAAATTTGCGTATCCGTTACGTTGGCAACCTAACGGTACAAACGTCATTTCCGCTTTCATCCTTCGCGAAATCAAATATTTCGCCAAAAATTGCAACCATGTTTATTGTCTGGGATGTTTACTATATCCGAACTCATGTTAGTCAAAAGAAGGCGCATTTCATTTCAAATGTTATTAATTCTATTAAGACTTAATGTGATATACTCACCCAAAGTTACCTGTCACATAATACTTATAATTTAATAGTTGCAAGCCATTTTGATAAAACAATTGGAAATAACGAAAAATAATAAATAAAACAAATGTCTAACATGATTGATTGATTGATTGATTGATTGAGTATTAAGCGTCTTTTTCCTGCCATCGAGGGCTACAGATTATGAGTTTACCTAACCACTGTTTCCTGGGATCCTGAAAGGTTTACCAAGATCAAGAATACCCCATCTCTGCAAGTTACTGATAACTTTGCCACTTGAATCAGCGATGACAGACGAATGATAACTGAGACGCAATGTTGTATATCAATCATAACGGAGACTGTTGCCGGGCGGGTATTCGAACTCACGACCCCTAGATTGGTAGTCAGACGTGTAACAGACTAAGTAAATCGGTTCCGGCTGTTTAACATAAAATGATCGTTTATTATAACCGGCCTCCCCAACAGGACAGCATAACTACAAGAAATATAATCGATAATCATAATTAAGAGATAAACAACACTCAAACAAATATAATAATTAACACGTGATTTGAGTCGTTGTTATTTAAACTTATATATTTTACCTCGATTGTCAAACATTTTAGCAACTTAGACAAATCATGCTCGATATCTTCCTTGGAAGAACCAACACTCAGCACTTACGGATCAAGTGCCTCGCAGAAGGACACCACACATAGCCGAGCCGGAGGATCGAATCCTCGACCCTTCGATCATAGGTTCGTTACTCTACCACTAGACCTCACGCTCCACTATGTGATTAGTTGTGTGTTTGCGCATTTAGCACTACTTGTGAGACTAATAATAATTCGATCAAAGGTGACACAGAGACCTACTGTAAGATAAGTTTTTATTCCAAAATAATGTCTCTAACAACGCAACGTCTACACTAATGAAAAACGACAATTGAATAGTAGCCGCCACATCTTAACATTTACAGAATTGAAACATCGCCATTTTCGTTTGTGTTTATTCATGCTGTGTAATTTCCCGAAGGACCGAGATGAATTGCTCAAATCTTAGGAGTGATAGATTCAGCCTATTTGACCATTCAGGCATCCACAATGGCTGTTAAATGTATATTGGATAACATTGAAAATGTACTATCACTAACTTCGTGAAATTAAACTATTGTCAAAAATTTTCAAATCAGCGCCAGTTATAAGAGACGAGTGTCCCATCACCATGCAGACTTATACAAAATTAACACAGCATACTGTTCTTTTTGAACGAGTTAAATTTAAATTAATACCTTATAAAAAAAAATTCAGCTAAAATCATTTTACTGGTTCAATATTGCAACCATTTTACTTGAACAAACAGCAAACAACATAAGTTCTGTACTACTTATCGGGTAACAGGGATTCGAAAATTGTGCAGCATTCACATTAAGATGACACTTACACTCTAAATGTATATTGGAAATATTTGTGTTTGTGAGTCTTGTGGTGTCCTCCTGTGGCCAAGTGGTCTAAACGCCATCTTAAGATCACTAACCTCTCACCGCTAATGACGTAGGTTCGAGTCCCGCTCGCTCCAAAAACTTTATGTGAGAGTGTTTCCAGTTACTTGCGGATGAATCGGTGGTTCTACTTAGTCCTGGCTCAGTACTGAGGTCTTCCTCAACCAATAAAACCGGATATGTCATATGTTACATGAAATATGTCGGAAATGGTGTTAAACCCATTTAAAAAAATGTCTTATAAAACGAAATTACCGACTGAACGTCAGTCGTTTAATTACACCCTTTACTATTCACATCTAAAACTTTATGGCACAGTCTTTGACTAAAACATTACCAATTCAAACGGGGCGGTAGTGTAGTAGGATTGCAGGTTCAACAGCCAAATCGACCAGATGCCTCTCAAAAAAACAACACATAGTCCTGGTTTGACCTAGGAAGTGGATTCAAAAGCGGTTTATATAGGCTCTGAGCTGTCTTGACAATGGAGCTAAAATATACTAAATATGCACTACCAACAACCAATGTTGAGCAACAGTTTTACAGCGCTATGTCAACTTACAACCTCGTGTTATCTTGATAAGCACCAATGTTCTAATTAGCAGTGGTATTGATGCAGATTACCATCTAGTACTACTTGTAAAATAGACTCTGTTGGTTTTTGTAATTGCTTGGCGGGCAGCAATACAGTATGTGGCAGAACCATGGACTATCGAACTATATATTGTATGTTTTATTTATATAACTGTACTGTACAACATATAATGACACGCTCTGTACATTACCAAAGCTGTAAACTTTTCATGTAAAATGCCTATCCGTAGTTCAGACAAAGAGCTTTTAAAAAAAAATAGCTTGCTGAAAAGTTCATGTTTGTATTGCCATCGCTTTTTTCAAGTATCAAATACGTCACCATGAAAATGCTTTTGAATAATTTTTAAACTTTGTCTATTAAATATTTAATTTCACCAAAGAATTAACAGTATAAGCATACACAAATATTTAATATTACAAGGTATAAACAGTACACATAACATCTTGATTAAAAACGAACACATAACGGTAGGTTCCATCTAAAAATAGAATGACGTAGTTCCAAAATAGCGTACTGGCTTATAATTAATCTTGACTGTTTTACAAAACATTTGTATAATACATATTCACGCACGCGTGAAAAACACACTCACGCTCATGTTGATGTATGATCTACTGCCTGTCATCTTATTGTATTTATAACACAATTAATTGCCATGCTTTCCGCCCATTCAAACACCTATGCATACAATAGGCAGTATTTACCAATTCTGTAGGTTATATCTCCCTAATCAGGTCTATTAACCACCAATGGAAAAAAGCAGGGAATTCTATGCCTATCCCACAATTCCTAACAATTGAACGCTTAGTAAATTATGACGTCATTCAATCTTTCCCTGAAGCAACTGACCAGTCAGCGTGCTCGTAACAATTGCTAGTGGACGGAACCCAATCGGGAGAGCTGGGTTCGTTCTACGGACTACCAATTCTATATTTACTTGCCTTCGGTGACATAATGGCCCAAATGGGTCGGGTGCTTTATTTGTCAATTGTATGTATGTATAACATAATAATGCATGGATATGTCACATAATAAGCAACAACAGTATAATTAGCGTTCACACATTGATTAACTTGTTGAGGCAGCAAATGACGCTTACAAAAAAAAACGTCAAGGAACTGTGGTCTGTGTGTCATGCTGACAACACGTGTATATACACAATTAAGTTATTTGTCAGGCTGGGTATGATTTGATTAATTAACTTATTTTAGTCTTATGAACAATGAACTATGTACGCTCGTGTTTCCGGTGAATGTCAGTGTCATATATTCACGAGTCGTTAGATTTGTGTTTTAATATGGGTAAATTGCCGTGGCTTAAAATTTCTTACTTCTCTCTACCGAGGCCGTTGACTTGAGCGCTGCTCGGTCCAATATCATCGCATACTTGTCACTGCCGAGGTCGTTGACTTGAGCCCAGCTTGGTTAAAAAAATCATCGCATACCTCTCAGCTGCCGATTGGTTTGACTTGAGCCCAGCTTGGTCCCAAATCATTGCATACCTCTCACTGCCGGGGTCGATGACTTGAGCCCAGGTCGGTCCAAAATCATCGCATACCTGTCACTGCCGAGGTCGTTGGCTTGAACCCGGATCAGTCCATAAATCATCGCACACCTGTCTTTGTCGAGGTCGTAGCTAGGTCCAAATATTTGGAGAAAATTTGCCTGTGAAAGGTTAGTTTTGGCTAGGATTGAAGACATTGACGACAGACCAATGACTTTGTTTAAAGAAAAGAACACAAAGTAACATACGAACTTATAAAGAATCTAATTCGAGTATTTTTCTGAGCGTCTAAAAGATCATCATCAATCTGACTTTCCCGTAAGAGCACACTAGCATAAACGTCACAACATTTCGTCAGCTTTGGGTTTTTCAGTAATAACATGGCTCGCTCTAAATGCTTACATATCCAATTATTCCCATTTTCAGATTTATGTCAGCATACAAACGTGTTATATAGCACTAGAATCGGAAAAAAAACAATCTATATGTATAGCTTCATACGTATGCATTCATTCGGGATAGGCTTTTCTGTGCCTTTCTCAATGAGAAAAAAACGATGCAGATTTAAAACTATCTGTACAGTATTAAACTTTGTTTAACTACATTAAAATGTCATGTAATTGAAAGTGTTTTATCTAAATATTTTGTTTTTGTCCGTGTGTCTTTGAAATGCAAATTTTACACATTTTCATTCTTCACACAAAGCTTGCACATTTGAAAATGTACATTGGATATAATCACGTGATGAGTGATAACGTTTGGTTTGGTTTTGTTTCACCAGAATGTATGATTGAAATAAGTTGTGTTTGTTTTTGCGTCACACCAGGAGTGCGTTTCACAAAAAAACTTTAGACAAAATCATCGTAAACGTAAACCAACATGTATTCAAAGTATTTCTAATATTCATCAAAATGAATAAAAATTGCTAAAACCATGTAGAAAATGATATATTTTCTAAAAATTTAACTATTTTAAATGTCGATCAAAATTTTAAACAAACAAGATGTAATTATCAAATTAATTTTTTTGTCAAAAGTTATTTTGTGTGTGAACTGCAGCACTGGAGTTTATGTTGCTGCTCTATCCTAAATGAAGAATCATAGGCATTGCTGCTGAGTTAGTCTGTAGTACGGACCATGTTGTTCCGATTAGGTCCGTTGAATAGAAATATTGGGAATGCCACATTTGAGGCACGTTGATTGGTCTCTTGCCTTCAACTGAAAGTTTTGATGATGTTCCCTGTTTAGTTAGCGTTCAATTGCTATGAATTGTGGGACAGGCATATAATTTCCGTTTTTTTCATTGACGGTTACATATAGACCTTGATTCCGAATATATCAGGTTCTGGGATAGACTACTGCTGAGTGTTGGCTTGTTTTGTTACATTCCATGTTATATTTTTCAGAATTGTCTGTCATATAAATGGGCATAGTACCACTACTTGGAAACAGAAAATGCTTCCGTTGAATAGTCGTATAATGGAAGTTATAAATAATCCCTTGTTTTTTTTTTTATTTAAAAATGCATTTCCTTACTTTAATCCTATTTTGTTTTTATTTATTAATATTATTGATGCATTTATAACATCTTGAAAGCGAATTGTGAATTTAGTAAAAACAAATGATGCTTTGAAATTGGGGTATGAATATAAAATTCCGGAAGTCTACTTTCACTTTGTTAATAGTGTACAGACTGAACAAAAAAATCTCTTAATGAAACATGACACCTACATTTGGTATTGCAGGAAGTTGACAAACAATAAAATGTTACACTTCTTTTACTTTAAGTCTTTCCGTGAATGACAAGCATAGCAAACTTTCTTATTTACTATAAAATAAAAAAAAGTCAATGATGGGCTTGCACTTATAACGTTCTTGTTCTTAATATTGCCAGTGTTTGTATTTTACTGCTGAATGACATATTTTATATTGGACATAGTTTCCTAAGTTTGTACGAGTCTATTCGTTAAGTGGTTAATTAGCTTATGAACTGTGTTGCCTTATTTTTGTATCTGGAACATACATTAGATTTATTTGATTTTTTTCTTTCCTCAAATCGTAAGACATCCATTAATTAATGTACTAATTAAACAATTCCTTTAGGCGACATCAATAAATTAAATAAATGTTCAATATGAAAGATATGGTAATAGATAATTATGCTAATGAAGTATCTTGCTTTGGTTAATTATTAATTTGCATGTCTTAAAGTATAATTACTGTCATTTGCAACAAATTAAAGTCCGATTATCTCAAGCTGTTAGACTACGACGAGTTCCATTTTGGCTATTACATAATTATGTTTTATAACTGCCTGTTTTAATTTATTTATATCGTTGTAAAATGTAGCGCGCGTGTACTTTTCGCAGATGTTGAACTTCTACTTTTAAGGAAATAGTTATTAGACTACTTTTATAGTTCCGAGTCAACTTTGCTTAATTTTGTCTAAATAGTTGTCTCAGGACAAATTGGTTAGTAGTATGCATGCATACATCTGTGAAAAAATAATTTTATTGTCATTTCTTTTAATAATACATGCTATGAATTGTGATATTACAACCTGTTTTATAAAAACTATGTTTGCTTTAAGAAAATACAGACGCTAATTTGTTAGTTTTTATATTTGATTACCACATAGTTTCTTATTTATTATTCAATTTATAACATACACAAAATAGTTTAAATTACAAGTTATAAAAGTATTAGTCACAGTTCTCTTATAGTTTTCTCTACTTTTTAATATTATCATATTGACAATGTACATAGCATAAATAAGCTTAAATGTTGACAAGTAATTATAAGATACTAGTTCACAATACATATTTGTACAAAACTAAAACATTATAAATAGCAATGTCTGTATTTAACTCATACATTAGAAATACCAATGTCTATATTTAACTCAGACATTATAAATACCAATGTCTATATCTAACTCAGACATTTTAAATACCAAAGTCTATATTTAACTCAGACATTATACATAGCAAAGTCTATATTTAACTCAGACATTATAAATAGAAATGTCTCTCTATATATATATATAAAACTCAGACAATATAAATAGCAATGACTATATTTAACTCAGACATTATAAATATCAATGTCTATATTTAACTCAGACATTATACGTAGCAAAGTCTACATTTAACTCAGACATTATAAATAGAAATGTCTCTCTATATATATATATAAAACTCAGACAATATAAATTCCAATGTCTATATTTAACTCAGACATTATAAATATCAATGTCTATATTTAACTCAGACATTATACGTAGCAAAGTACATTTAACTCAGACATTATAAATAGAAATGTCTATATATATATATATATATATATATATATATATATATATATATATATATAAAACTCAGACAATATTAATAGCAATGACTATATTTAACTCAGACAATATAAATAGCAATGACTATATTTAACTCAGAAAAATACAAATAGTAATATCTATATTTAACTCTGACATTAAATATTGCAATGCTTATAGATCACTCACACATATAAATAGCAATGTCTATATTTAACTCAGACATAATAAATACCAATTTCTATATTTAACTTACTAGACATAATAGATAGCATGGTTTATAATAAATTCTGAGTTAATTATGGACATTGTTATTCATACATTCTTTCATACTGAGGATTAGTAGTTAAAACTATTTAACTTAAAACAACTCTATTTTTATCAACTCGAGGATCGTTCATATACGAGTACAATCGACCGTTAATCCGCCTGAATATTAAAGTTAAATGTTGTTGTGCTTCCTCACCCATCATATACTTCTGACCTGACTCCTTGCAACTTCTTTGTTCTCTGGATTTGAATTATACTTGTTTGATAAAAAATGTGTACAACGGAAAACATATCGGATCTTTAAATCTCCAGCATACTCTTGAAGGAAAAACATTCAAAGATTGCGATTTAGGATTGAAGTTGTGCGTGTCAGTACAAGTTAAATGTAAATATGTAGAGGGAATCAACACAAAATCTATCTTAATGCAATTCACTATGTATTGTTTGTATTACACCCAGATGCATTCATATTGGAACGTTTCTCTAATGCATTAAATTCTAACGTCCATGGCGTTCATGAATGTGGTAGAACAGAATGGCCGACATATGTTGATGGTGAAATACGTTTGTAGTTAAAAAGCATTTATTTGTCACAAAAGAATGGCTTGCCAGTAGCAATGATTGAAACAAACAGAGATACAGCTCTATGCAATAACGAAACATCACATGTTGTCTTAGTACTTGTTCTAGTTATTGTCTAATTAGCCCTGATACTTCAGTAACAGATTACCATCAATTAATACTGTTGATTTTTGTAACTGCTTGGTGGGCAATACATTATGTGAGAGAATCACGATCCATGGTGCTTGACCTTATAACTGTTCAAACTGTTTACACTATGACGCTTTGCATATTTTATGCCTCCGGAACTGCTTATATATTAGATGTCGTTTTGTCCATTCGTCAGTGTATGGGTACGTGCGTCCGAGCGCGCGTTCGCCCGAATCATTGTCTATCACATAGCTCTAAAAATACCGACGGAGTCCAACGGCACTTGGATCATTAAACCATTCAATTATTTGGAAATGCATAACGAATGCATCCTAGCTCCATGTTGAATATTAATAGTATCATCTCCCGTTCTGAACTTTGCATATCTTAGAGATATAAAGATATAAACTGAATATGCTTATGGGTAAATTTTGAACATGTAAAATAGATGCAAACAATTCAGACGTCTTTATCAAATTCGCTCACATACGGTTTATTGATTAAGGACACATATACAAGCGCGGAGAGGAACGGACTAGCATGCAGGGGCACGCAAACATCCGAATCTACATTCGAATATTGAAATGAGGTGTGATGCTTAATGTTTGTGATAAATGAACATCAGTTATAACAAAACAGTTCACTGTGAGAGCACAGGGTAAAAGACGAAATTACATAAAATTTAATAATTGCCTAGGCTTTAAAAAGAGCATCGAGATAATCACGTATTTATGAATTTTGTATTAATGATAACCAAATACGACCATTATTTTAACCGAATCTTGTTTACATAGTGTTCACTATCTCCTTTAGATCAGCATTGAATCAAATCTTTATTCTATACTGCATATTATTTTACTTTTGTTATATGTCTTGGACGAGACCTCTTTCATAGATAATCTGACTTTCTCGTTATAGCACACAAGCATTAGCGTCACATTGGAGTATTGGAAATCAAAGACCAAGGAATATTGTGACAACAATATTTCTTGGACTTTGGTTTCCATTACTCACGCAGCTCGTTCCCATTAATGCTTTATCCACTTGTTCTTATTTTCAGAACAATGTTATGCGTTAATATTGTATACCAGAACTGTAGCCAGACATTCAAAATCGAGGAAGCTATTTCTTTATCTGAGCAATAGTGGTCCTCGGACATGCATCCCAAATCCCCCTCCACATACACACATCCACAAATACACACACATTCGCCTCTTTACCCCTGCCGGTATTTTTTAAGCCTATGAACGCATTTCCGGCGAGTTCCTGTTGTTTAAAGATATAACCATTTTAAGGAGATTTATTTATTTATGCTATATATATTTGGAGATCGAGCACTACGCGGTTCTTATAAGAAAGCCATATGCTTAGCCTAAGTAAACGGGTTATGAACACTATGAAGACTACACATAAGGTTTATTTTAAGTTGTTCGGGTAGACCGTCTTACCCTTTTTATCTTACATGTACAACGTGACTATGCGAAAATCATGTTTTAAATATTGCTTTATTTTTTGTGTAGCTTCTGCAAATATCGAGGAAGCAAATGCTCTTGCCTCAGTATAACTACGACACTGTATATCTCACATACCGATTAAATTTGTGCTGTTCTGTTTATAGAGACATGCACTTTTGGAACACTGAACGCATTACAAATGGTTTTAAAAGTGTCTTATGTCCATAGAATGTCCTCTGTTAGTCCAAATATGCAGGGAAAACATAGATTTGACCAGGTTGCATTTTTGCAATTTTTATGTTTTGAGGACATCCCTTCTTTTTTGACAATTCTGACCATTTGTGGCAGCGAAACATTACGCATATGTTAACATAATATTCATCTAACCATTTGCCACAGTAGCAATATTCTTGCACTTAAAGAATTTTTTATGTAATTTGGTTTGAAATAGTTTCAAATGGTTCATAGTTAGGTCTGTGATTTCTTTGTTGCAGATGACAAAAGCATAAGCTGACATCATATACTGCAAAACAACATCATTGATCTTAACAAAAGTAACTTGTATGGTATTTTAACAGATGTTTTGATGAGAATTTGAGGACTTCTTTTTTTAAAAAAAAGTGTGACTACGCTGGCTTTAAAAGAAACAAGCTGGTCAGCTTTCCTGTTAGTGCGTATTTATGTGAGCTGATAAATTTCTGCTAAAAAAAAAGTAATATTCTATTTGAATTTATTTTACCGTGAAACTCCTTGACCTTATTTTATATAGAACAAAGAACATAAAACAAAATTCAACTCAAATGTGTAGTAGGACCTGAAAGGATTCATTAACTTCCTTACATTATTCCGTTTGAAGCCATAGACTAAAACATTAAATTGCTTTATTGTATTATGCACTGTGATATTTTATTTTGTAATCCACAAACTGGTCACAGTAACGTCAGAATTGATGCAGTTTTCGTATAAAATGAGCATACGTATCCAGAAGTTTGTAATGAAACTGTGAAGCAAATTTGATTAAATCATTTTAAACACATTTGCTAACCTTATTTTTTCAAGTTAATTTCCGGCGTGTACTAACCGTATTCATTACACCAAACGAGTAAAGAAACATGTCTATTCCATTTCTCAACCAGAGGTGTTGCTCAGTTGTAAATAGATAGCCGTCGTGTTTCAGCAATGTTACACGAATTTGCGGTCGATTTATCACCCAATTTACAATGACTTTCCTTTTGTCACGAATGTTAGACGCATTTGCAGTCGATTTCAATAATGGTTCACCGGCTCACATTCGCTTTTTCAACATTGAAACACAACTTTGCAGTCGTTTAATCAATGCACCGCGGATTCGCAGTTGTTTGCCAACAGTGTTACACGAGTTTACAGTCGCTTCCATCAATATAAATGGCGTTCGCAATCGTTTTAATCAAAATAATACCGCGTGCGATCGTTCTACACAAATACAGCACGAGTTATCTCTTCATTTATTTCTGTTACACGGCAATAACCGAAGTCGTAAATTGCAAGTTTCATAACAATTTAAAAAAGAATGGACGGTATATGGTTTTTCTACAGTCAAGATGATTACTGATTCGTAAGATTCGACGGTATATTGCTTATAGCTACTTTTTTCGAAACAAATCGTTTTATTTTATGTCCGAATACTATGACTGCCCAAAATATACGGTACCGGTAAACGGACGGTATGAAAGCAAGCTCATTTCAAATACATACATTTCAAGTGTGAACTAAACAAACATTTCTTGAACCGCTATGCTTGCCACCATAGACATCGTGCATAATAAAACAGAATTGTATAGCGTTTTTAGATGGCAGACATGAAATAAATCAAAGTTAACGCCTGTGTGATTAAGTTTATAAAATGTTGACTTTTGGTACCATTTATTCAAATATTCAAAATGTTCACTACAAATAGTTTAGCATTGAAATAGTTAGCGCCCGTCTGATTAAGATAATAAATTTTGACTCTCTGGTATCATTTAAAAAAATGTTCACCTACTATAAATATTTAAGCACTGAAATAGTTAGCGAATGTTGACTCTCTGGTACCAATTATTAAAAATGTTCACTTGATATGCATATTTCAGCAATGATTGAACTTCACAACTTAAACATTTTAATAATTATGCAATATTTATAGGATCATTTTAGCTATATGACTAATTCAGTTTGAAGCAAAAATCGACATTTTCTGTTTATGAGGTGAAATGATGTCTGAAGTCGGATTATGTCAAAACGATGGTACATGTACTGAGCATGGGAATGTTTAGTATTTATGGTATTAAACACTGATTGATATTAATCAACATGGTTCGCTATTGATTCAATGTGAGCCCATGCTTCGAACATGGATTGAATATAAAAAGTAACCGAGATTTATACTTAGTACACAACATTTCAACCATATTGTCATTGTTTATTAAAGTGCAAATGGTAGCTGAATGACTGAGAGGTTTTTATCATGGATTTTTTTTAACTTTACTAACATAATACAGCTGTCTGCTATTAGCATAATATTTTCCAAGCTGTATTATGCTAGTATCCATTTGCTTATAGTATATTTACAAATTCCAGTATTCTATGACACATTCACGTTAAGAGAGATTTGATATCAGTTTGCAAGTTTGATTTCAACTTCTTTCACAAACTTTCAAGTGAAATCGACTGCAGTTATATTAGCATTACATTAATTGCCAGGATTTCAGTTCAGGACTTAAAACTAAACTAATGATAAAACACGAAATGTAAGGATTTGTCATGATGCTTTGATTAAGAACCATGATTTATTATCTGACGCCGGCTCGTCACAACAATTATGTAGCTGTTGTTGAAATATAATTAAAAAACTCCAGCATCAAATGTAGTTACACGTAGTTCAGAATACTAATTCCAGATAATACATAAAACTTACTTAATGTATAGTTCTATATAACTACTCCAGATAATAGCTTCAGTTTCCTTGTATTGTTCTACATACCTATTCAAGAAAATACATCCAGCTTCCCTGTGTAGTTCTACATACCTATTCCATATAATGCCCCCAGCTTCCTAGTATTGCTCTACATACCTGATTCCAGATAATACCTCTAGTTTCTTTGTATAGTTCTACATACCAATTCCAGATGAAACCCCAGATTATTTATATAGTTTTACATAACGATTCAGATAATAACTCCAGTTCAGATTTAATTCTAATGGGACTGGGGAAGGAGATATCGGCCAACACATTTTTAAACGCATAACTTTCTTGATTTCCGCCACGTGCAGCATGTAACTGGTTTACCGTTGAAACAGCCCGTGTTCAGTCATCCATGAAGATACTTTTTCCATGTTTTTGACAATAAGTTTCAATTATAATGGACACAACTATAAACATGAAAAAATAAAGAACTTTTAGTTGTGATGAAAATGTTTCAAAACTACTTGATGCGTTTGGAATGTTGGTTAGTATAGATAATACCTGTAGCTTCTTTGTTATATTACATTTCAACGTACCAATTATATAGTTAGGCATAAACATGCAATAAGATCAAATATGATACTGTACTGTCGAAACCCTGCTGTTTATAGTCATGAATACATGTAGTATTTTATAATTTTAGACGAGTAGCGTCCGCCTCGCATGCGAAAGGTCGTAGGTTCGCAGGCCGGGTCATACCAAAGACTTTAAAAACGGTACTAGAAGGCTTCCTCACTTGGCGCTCAGCATTTAGAGGAGAGTTCTAAGTCTAATCGGCCCGGTGTCAGAATAATGTGACTGGGTGGGGTATCATACCATGTGTCTGCGGCATGATACACCAGTGTGACAACTCTTAATGGATCCATATATATTCTTATGGCTAATGGATGTTGTTTATCTAGGTAGTGTGTACTTTGCTGATTGCTCTGTCTTTTTTTAAATTCTGCTTGTAATTACTTTTAAAAGTATCAATTTAAATGTTCACTATAACATTGTTTCAATGTGTGCATATAATAGCTATTAATGCGCTGGTGTTCTATTCAATATGGTCATATTATCATCATTGGAAACAGGACATGCGTCCGTGGAGTAGTCGCATAATGGCGGTTATAAATTATCATTGTTTCTTCTTTTTTTTCAAATAAATGCTCTTTTTTTATTTGAATGTCATATTTGAATTATTTTAACCATTTTGAAAGCATTGCCATGTTTGAATTGTGAATTTAGAAAAAAAAAGTTGGGGTCTGAATACATGATTCCTGAAGTCTAATTTCACTTTGCCAACAGTGTACATACTGAACAGTAAAAAAACATTACTCATCAAAGTTTGGTATTTTGACAGTCAATCAAATGTAAGTTTCACTCCTTTTATTTGGGTCTCTTTATTAATGGCAAGCATGCTAACATTTGTATTTACTATAAAACAAAAAACAAAAATCAATACAGCTTGGCAAAAATATGCATGTTTAATGACCAATTCAAAGATCAAAATAAAGTAACTGTTATTTTCTTTCTTTTTTTGTTTTGACTGCCATCCATAAAATTAAATTTTGTAAACGAATTACTAACAAACCTTATTCAATATTCCATATTCCAGAATATTTCATATTCATTACCAGTTACATGGTTAACCCATAATAAACAGTTTGGAAATACTGCACAATGATGTAATTCGATGTCAGATACTCCATTAAATAATAGAAGAAAGCAAATAGGACACTGTGGTATTAAAACAAGAAAGAGAAAAACTGAGTACGAACTAAGCAAAACCTTAATATTCTTTATTATAATCCTGACACAATAAGTTGTGTCAGTTTCTATACAGTACGTGAGGAAAGGTTATAAATTCACTTCCAGTCATTAAATACCCATAATATATCATTAGAATATACAAACTAATTGGATACTTGTAAAGAAACCAATAACTTGATTGGAATGCATAAAAAACATCAAACAAATCGTAAAGTGTTACTACAGTAGATTAAATTGTTGGCTCGAACATAGATGGCTCGAACCAATTATCTGATCCCATTATGGTCCTATTATGATATATATATTCGTGTACATGTATGGATTATGATGAATTATTATTAACAATACTTGGCACGAACAATCCTAACTCGAACTATTTTTCCAATCCCAACGAGTTCGAGCCATCGAAGTTCTACTGTATTCGAATACCTAAACCTAAAAAATAGCCCGACATCAACAATATCGTATGCTTCATAATTCCATCATCTGCATACCGGGTTGTTATTTGATTGTGGATTTTAACATTAACATGACCACGTCCTATTCAAGCAAAAGTTATATATTTTCATAGCCAGGTCCGATTAGCTCAGTCGTTAGCGCATCTGACCATCAATCCAGGGGTCGTGAGTTCGAATCCCCGCCCGGTCACAATCTCCGTGATGGTTGATATATGGTTCTGTGTGTCATTTTCATTCGTCTCTCACCGCTCATTCAAGTGGGAAAGCTATTAGTTTCTTGTGGAGATGGGGTGTGCTCGAGTTCTTCCAGGATCTCGAGTGGTTAGGTAAACTGATCGTCTGTTAGCCGTCGATGGCATAAAAATGGCGCTAAATATTCAATCAATCAATCAAATCAATATATTTTCATTCATTAAATAATAACTAGAATAACATACATTATTATGATGTTACAAGAAGGAGGAGCGATATTGTGTGCAACGGTTAATTAGGTCCGCTATCCCCATTAGTGACATATGTCACTTACTGTTCCAAGTCGGTAACGTTTTTTCTTTTCTTCTGAATGTATCATTGATGCAGTGAACTTATAATGCCTGTTCTATATACTTGTTAAGGGTAGGCTTTGTTTCGGTGGACTGTGTCCTTCGAATGGTACGATTTCTAGTTATTTGTATATTTCATTCATTAACAGATTCATCAACAGTTAACTTACATTATTTATTGCTTTTCAAACCGTCCAAATCGCCTACGGTCTGAACATGACCTTCCATACTAATATTAATGTTTTATACTAAGAGCAATGAAATGTCATTTAGAGCAAACGTTGGAAAATTTCAGGATATACTGTTTCAATGATAATTCAATGCCAAACCATCTATATACTTTGGCAAAAGCAGTCGTTTTTATACTTTTAGTTATGTATTTAAACTTTATTTCATGTTGGAAATGTACAAAAGAGAAGATATGGCTGTTGACTAAACTGCCAAACTTAAGCAACTACAACATGAACGGGACAGCTAACCCGCCACCAGACACTGTATGTATTTTCTCAAAATATATCATTCAATTTGGTTCATGCTGCACGTGCAAAAAGGCATTTTTAGCCAAACAGATGCGCACGAGCAATTGTATAGAATTCACAATTGTCCGATGTAGAATCAATACATAATGGTATGTTTACGCCGTGTGCAAAATAAAACGACGCTTCTCAATATTTTGACGAAGATATTGGAAATACAAATGTGGCGGGTTAGCTGTTTGTTTCAGTATATTTCCAATTGGCTCGAGAGGAATGTCCGTTTAGACAGCTATTATTAGACGTCCACTACTCGAACATTCCTTATTACTGTAGATGTATTCAATTATGGGTTGGCCATGTCTTCGTTCAACACTTCCATACAGTTCGCTTGCTGCTGCAAGGAAAAACAAAACTGATTAATGATGTAAAAGTGTCCCCGATATAGTAATCTGTCTGGACTGCTGATCAGAATGGAACAAAAGTTATTAAAACGCGTGCAAACACATAAATCACAGAATCAATATCAAATACTCTTGGTCATTCTACAAGATTACTTGTCCTTTATTAAAGTCATTCCAGTGAAATGAGTATTTTCTATTAACTATTTTTAAGAATTGATTATCTTAGCATATAGTTATATTTTATTTAACCCATGTTAGAATAACCAATTTAACATCTCATTCGGACCTTTTGTCGATTTGAATACTCGTAGATTCGCCATTTAAATAGTTGGTATTACTCTCCTTAAGCATCGCTTAATGCTGTGGGTGTATGATGCTCATCAAATTTCCAGTCATATATAGACGATGTGTATTTGACACCTATAGGTATTCTGAGTACTGCCATACTGGAGTATTATGCCGCAGAGGCATGGTATGATACCCCACTCAGTTACATTATACTGACACCGGGCCGACAAGTCCTGTCCTCGAACTATCCTCCAAAAATTGAGCGCCAAGCAAGGAAGTTTCTAGTACAATTAAATATTTGGTATGACCCGGTAGGGGAAAGAACCCAAGATCTTCCACATGCGATGTGGACGTTCTACCCCATTGAGCCCAGTGTGGAATATCAATACGGCACTGTAGTGTTTCCCTTATGAATGTGTTTCATAATTATAAAGGTGGTTGCTACTCGTGGTCTTTCAATATGTTTCTTGTATAGTATTGTGCTCTTTTAAACAAACTAACAAATACCGTGCTTCATTAAAAAAATAAAAAAAAAATTATCTAAAGACTTTTTTTAAAAAAAAAGTATTGTAATGATAATAATCATAATAAATATACTATATGTTTTATCTGCTGTTGTATTTAGTGGTGGTGTGTTTCTAATGCTTGTTTTATGAGTATATGGTTCGTTTGGGGGTTGTTTTATGTCGTGTTGGTTGTTAATGTTATATTGCTGCTATAGAACCTGATTGCGGTTAAGAGAACATTTCAGATTTTCCAGACAGCTCAATCCTTACAGATGTCTGCCTCTATATCAACACTGATTTGGTAATCCATTCATCTGACACAAGCAAACCCTGGATCCGTTAGACATTTCCAGTAACAAACTAGATTATGATGACAATTTTTCAATGAGACGTTTTAAATTCTGATAACTCCAGAAATATACCGATATCTCCAGGAATAGTCACATGTTATATTAAGATGTCTGGCATCCTAATCAGGAGCCAACATTTTGACAGAAAATCATGCAAGACCATTAATCTTCTGTCCTCTATAAAGACTATCTGACCCATAAAGATGTGTTGTTGATCTTATATGACAAGGCTTCTAAAAGTTATATACAATGTTTCAGCAACTTTTTTCTTTTCTTTTATCTTCATCTCAATATACATATAAAGAGTTTTAATACTATACATATAGAATGCTGTCGCGTTTCTGAGAGGAAAGTTGACCGGAATTTAATAACAGCGTCGCGTTTACGACAGTAAAATTTGCTCACTTTTAAGAGCATATTATTGTATGATGTTTATTGAACAATATCATATATTTTTCTACAAGTTATACTTTTCTTTTTATATAGATGATAAGTTAAAAAGATACCAAAAAGACTTATCGCATAAGTAAATACCCACTTTATAAAGTTTTGTTGTTGGAAATCTGAGTTTTAACTTTATGTCATGAAATGTATTACTTTTCAAAGTTTTGTAATATGAAAAACGTGTTTTTATTTTGCAACGAGAGGAGAATACATGTAACTATGTCACTAAAACACGGGCTGGTGTCATAAATGCAATTAATTATTCGTTCACATAACTTAGTACTATATAGATAATTCTTTTTTCACTTAAATGATGCCCGACAGATATCGTAATAAAGCCCAGCTTATTCTTAGGCTGGCTTGCTTTATTTAAATGGCATGATTACATAATAGCTTGATACACAGTCATGATAAAACAATAGTTTTCATATTTGGATATTATAATTATTTCTTACTCATGCCGGGGTTTGTCACGCTTCACATCATATATTTTGTTAACTGCTTTTACAATCAAACTATTCAAAAAGGGTATAGCATTGCTAAAAACTACATATTGTCATGTTCTACTCTATTGTTAAACCGGCAGCTTAATATTCTAATTTTATTTCAATTAGTTATATATTCTAGTATATATGCGAGATACAAGAAGAACATCCCTTGACCGTCTACTATTTACATTTTTGCTGATGTTGTAAATCTAACATGTATTGTAATAGATTGTATTCTTTATAACCTCCTATGTTGAGTGCACATACATACAGTAGAATAACAAATTACATTATGAATAGAGGAAAAATACATATAATACAAGACAAAATGAATAATAATTTTACACAATATAATGCAGTATACGTTTTGAACAAAATAAATGTTATGCTAAAAAATAGTTATACTTTATAAAACATATTGAATAGAGTTTATACATATGGTGATATGATACCCTAACATTCACAATGTATATGGAGATAATATGTCTTGTGAATAATTAGACATAAATGTGTAGACCAGATAACGGCGAGCGCGCCCAGCTACAATGCAAACCAGAGACACAATATCTAGGCCTCTGCCAAACCAATAAATTTCAACCAAGACTTATTTACTATGTTTTTTTTACATGCAACAAATCTGGATTGAACGGATAAATTACATACGTGAACTGATAACTTGATGTGAGAAGGATCCAGTTAAGGATTCATGACTACTTATATATATTCAATACCAGAATTTGTTTGGAAACAATATATGCTTGTTTTGTTATCATTAAAGAGGCCGCAACTATATTTTCTGTATTTTGTTAAATACATAAGTAGTATATCTGTAATTCTATATCTATAGAAAAACATTTATATTTTATATGGAATCTGTCTAGTGTGCTATGTTCGGTTATTTAAGTGAAAACTTAACTGTGGTATTATTCATATTTATGCAGCTTCCATCCTTCTACTAAGACCTGCATCAGCAGACTGATTAGATAATATGCCTACAGGGGATTATCACCACTTTGAGTGAGCGGTTACTTGGCTTAGTTTAGTTTAATCATATTTTGTTACGTATGTTATATATATCAATATATACAAATGAACATAAAATGATAACAAAACATATACATATGCAAATTGATTGAAATACTTGGCTGTTCCACTCAACAAGGAAGGAGTCGCTGCAACTTTTCGCACACATTGGCTGCGTACAGTTCGATTGAACGCTTCGCTGACGTTAGCTAACACATTGTTCTGGACACATGCATTATCTCAAACAATACGTGATGATTTTAAGAAACAAGACAGTAAACTCGTTTGCTATTGAACGGTGCTGAACGCAGCCATGGAACAGTCAATTAAACTGGAGAAACGGAAATATTGACCTGTTTAATGTACTTCAATAAAGTTACAAACCATTTTGTTACTGACATAAAGCTATATACGTAGCTAAGACCCCGCCTCTCCCACGTCCCAGTATTTTACTCTCTTCTCAGGTTGCCCAATCCCCCAATAATTAGAACGCTCCTACACCCATGTAAAATTAACAGTTAATATCAAGTGAAGTATATGAAACACAGACGTGCCAACATTTAATTATGTTTTATGACAATGCTTTTATTTCGTCTCAGATCTGACGCCAGGATAAGACAGAAATAAATTAAAGATAAACAATAAAAACAATATCAGAATTCGAAGTAAGGAATGTTCATGTCATCTGGGATATATTTCATTATCTAATAAAGGAATTTCGAATAATCTGCAATATTGTTGTCCAAAGTTATTACATTATTATATTACCGACAAAAAAGTGATTTTATGTCAGTGTGACATAGCTTGTATTTGTAAAATATTATTCTTGCTTAGAAGGACACGTGACATAACACGTGGCGATGTTGGAAGCCAATCACGTCATTCATGTTCAAGTATCAAATAAATCTCCAACTTTTGAAATAGCACCACTTGCATACAAGTAATAGCAGTGTAGAAATTTTAAAGAAAGTTTATATATCTTAAGAGTGTCATCTCTGCACTCTACTGTCAAAACTTCACACGACTGAGACTTGAATATTTGATGCATTTTTTTTTCTATTTTTTAAGCTAACACTTATGTGAAAATTCACAGGCGTTTATACCATGTGTATGAACCTTTCCAAAATAGAAAGTATGATCATCACACATATGCGGATATTTTAACGTCAAATTTACACGGATATTCTAACTTAATTATGTGAACTTAACCTACATATTTATGCGAAATTTAACAAAATCTCATGGTAAATAAGTTACAAAAGCTTTCTTAGTAGTTATGCTCTGTTTGTTTTCCACATTATTTGGCCTGACGCGGGCTGTCTATCAAACAAGTTGATAATAAAATCAGAGACCGATATTGGTCCGCCATTTTCCTTAGATAAACAAACGATGTCTAAGTAAACACAACATTGTAATTACTTGGACATTCTTATTATAGGAACACTTTTTATAAAAAATGTAAATGACTGAGTACAATTTATTGTTGTTGTTTTTTTTAGAATTGATACCATAGTATTATCTACATTCTTAAGCCCCACAACAGTCTTTGTTTAAAGGATAACTGTACGATGTATTATAATTATAAAATGTTCAAAAATTCAACGGTCATTACACTATGACAAATAATGCGTTCACAGCATCATTTTATTATTTCTTTGATTACGAGTCGGTAAAATCACTTATCTGCGATGTATTTTTGATTCACTGTAAGACCTTAACGTACTCTGCAGTGTTTTCTTTTTATGACGCCTGTTTACGAATATCACATACGCAGCACGGCGAATGTTTTCTATAAAATTGGAATGATGTGTGCGTAATGATAACGATATCCGTCCTTGATTATACACAGCGAAGAAGAATAACTTCAGCACACCCAAGATGACGTTTATCCACATCCCATAATTGGAAAAAAAAGCTGTTGCTGGTCTATGATCATAAATCAACTACGTGAGTCGCTAAATCAGCGACGGTATACTTCTCATCTCGCTTACTGATTACTGGGTGGAAGGCAGTATCTCCACTAGATTTTTTTCTTCTTAACAGGGAATACATGTAAAGGAGAAAACTATAACACTATTTACAATCATATAATATTCAGTTATAGACTTTTCAGCTGTGCAATATGATGTGCTATGCACTAGAAAACATAATTTTTTATATTTTTTATGGTGCATTGCCCATTATAATGACTGCAAAACTAAAAATGCATATTAACTGTTTTATTATATATTAAACTATAAATAAACTCCGATTGGCCAGTTTGATCCTTTACCAGCTTATATCGTAATGGATATGACAAAAAGTCAACAAGTTAAGATCATAAAAGTAATTTATATAACAATAGTATTAACTTGAGTCATTATCAATAATTGCAAACAATAAAATATTCCAATATCAAAATCACTTGTGAAGTACCAATTAACATGAATAAATCAGTTAGATATATTAATCATGTATCTATAATATCTATAATGTATCTTAAATGTCTCTCAGTCCCACTGCACTATCTATTATTTTGATGAATCACTTGTCAGCCATTTGCAAACAACGCCGCGTTTGGAACATTTCCGTTTTTATCTATGCGTTCAACTAGCATTTGGAGTTCCCATCAACTATTTAAGTAACTATGGTACATCGTAATTTTATGCACAGTTTTACAAAAACCGAAAATTAAAACTGGTAAATATTATATAGTATTTTGGTCCATGGGGGATCATTCTGGCCAATAAGAACTCATTTATTTATAGATCATATAGTAATTATATCTGAAGAACAGCTTTTACAATAGATAAAACTTAGAAATACACTTGGCAGAAAAGCCAATAACTTACGATATCTATTTCGAAACGAGATGTCAGTGGTGGAACCCTTTCTGCTACTGTATTAAAACCGCAGCGATCGTCTCATTTTAAGCCAAAGTTGTTTGAGCCAACGTTCACTTCATAATACAGCGAAGTCTGGCTACATCGCCAAATATTTTATATTTTGTTAATTTTATATGCATGTATGAAACTTTCAAAAGAAATAAAATGAGGATTTTATGTGTTCTGAACCAAATCGTAACGTAGAAATAAAGTTTTAATAAATATCCTTGTATTAAAGACAATATTAGTTAAAACATCTATTAGAGACTTTTTAATGACTTAATGACTTTTTTTTTGAGCCCTAAAGAATATAAATAATTAAAAAGCCAGCTCTTAAGATATAAACAATATACATATAATTATGTTTATTCTATATAAATTGTTTGACTTATTTGTACAAAACAAAACAAAAAAAAAACAAAAACAAAGTATGTTCATTCTGCTTTATACTAGTTTGGCATTTTTAAACAATTAAACCAGTTCATGTTTTGACAATGACTGCACTAATTGTTCTGCCCATGTTTTTTCTCAGCGAGCGACTATTAGACCAAATACCATCTAAATTCCCATTATATTAGATATATAATGGTGTGTATACGTTTGTTAAAAATGCTAACTCAAAATGCCTTTGAAACTCTTCAGTAGCAGAGTATATTAAAACATGTGCATAGATGCAAATGTAGCAAACACTCATTTAACGTATAAGATGTTGCATTTTCTTTAAACTATTGATTTGTGATACGTTATTGAATTCTAATCACAGTACTCTGCATGGATTGTTTCGATCGCTGTGTGACCTTTCGACATGACAAACTTGTTATGTAGGATTGATTGCTTTTGCTTTTTTGTGTCGATTCTTTAATTTTACGCGATTGCTTAACTGAGTATTATATGAAACTGAATCAATTGATGAATTAAATGAGAAAACATAACGGTACGAAAATCGAATATTTTCTAACATTTACTAGCTCAAATTCAAGGCAACTGACTGCGATGGCTGGGTATTGATACAATGCTGATGTTCCTCGTCCGATTACTTTAAAATTTCTTAGTTGTTATAGCGTTTTAGTTTATACATTGCCGTTTATATTGCATAAATCATAAAAAAATATACTTAAGACTTACGTTTTCAGATTGCTCAATTGGATATCACTTTCATTATACTTCAAGTTTCAAGTTTTATTAGCAAATCGGCAACAGAATGCTTTGGCCATTTACCAAACATTATTACGTGATATATGGCAAAGACAGCAATACATATAAAATTACAAATTGATACACATTAAGTATATGTACAATATAATCAACAAAATACGATTCATTTTATAAAGTAATTAAATCAAAAGGGCTTAACGAATAGGAAAGGCTTTTTTTATAAGTTTTGAGACAAATGTTTACTTTATTGATGAAGCAGTTCTAGAATTAAATTGATTTATTGAGGGCCATTCTAGAATTAAATTGATTTATTGAGGGCCATGCCTGATGATCTTGGTCTTTATTCCGAATATCAGTATACTTGGTACAACATAATCAGAAGTGATATACTTATACTAAACACAAACTTTCAGAGATTTTGCATTTGTATAAGCACCATATATTTGGCATGGTGATAATTTGTGCCTTTCATCTATGAAATTCTAAAATTTCGTGAGTGTTTGTTAATTGAATAAATTCCCATTACTAAAATGTTATTTCAATATAATGTATGTAATCAGCTCATAATGAAAATGTATGTATTTGCAAATACACGTACATATATATCTTGTATGTATTTGCTAAAACATATGTATTATCTTGTATGTATCTGCAACACATATATATCTTGTATGTATTTGCATACACGTACCTATCAAATTGTATGTATTTGTATCAATGGTCGTTGTCCTACATCTGGCATGTTATTCACCAATAACTTAATATGTGTTTGCATCATATTTAATATAAACAAAAAATATTATTTCAAAACAGTAAAATAAGAATAGTTAACTTTTCCTTCAATTTTCCGTGTGCTTTTATCATTCGATGGTAAATATAACCGACATTCCAATTCAAACGTAATCATTGTTAAATTTTAAACAAAAACATAATTACCAGGCGGCAAATGTAATTTACAAAATGATATCTCACAGTAACTGATATAGCTAATGCTATCAGATATACTATAAAATGGACTATACGTAGCATTTCTGTGATAGATTATTTGTGTGCAACGTATCAGAAAATATACTCCATTAAACGGATGACGCGCCAAACTATGGTATAGAAAAAGCGCAATGCCAACAGACAAGCACCATGTTATGATGAAACGAACAAGCAATGATCTACAAGACGCATTCAGAAGTTTGCAATCAATTTTGACAAAAGGTGTTGCTCGCTATATTGTTCACAGAGTTGTATCGATTCATTTATTTGAAAGATAAATATTTTTAAATATGAATTAACCATCGTTAGCCTGAATGAAACGAGATATTAAAGGAACAAACGGGAATGCTCTAACAGATTTTTCAAATCTTTACACATCAAATTAACCTTTACAATGGCTGTTAGTGTAGTGGACAGAGCGTTTGCCGGTCATGCCAGGTATTGTGGGTTCGGCTCCCGGCTTGACCCAATGCATTTAAAAAATAACACTTGGTACTTGTGCTACTAAAGAAACAGATTCAAAGAGCGGTTCAAATAAGTTTCAAGGTTTCTTCGCAATCGAGCTAAACTTTATTAATATAAACAAATATTTTCACCTGTAGATGTATTATTGTAATAAATAGGTATCGCTAAGTAATACTATCTAAAAGACGATTTTTCTAATGTTACACATCAAATAAATATATATTCGAAGCGGTTGTTTAGTGGATAGAGTCTTAGCATCTTACGCTAGAGTTATAAACAGTATTTTTAAAAAGTCAGTGGCATCACTATAGTAAGAAAATACAAATAATCTTTAAAAATACAAATTGTTATTTTCTGGAATTTTTGGACACAGCTTTGGGCTAAATGATTGATTTTAATATTTATTAAAGTTATGTCCCTTTTCAAAATAGAAAAAGATGGCAGGGGTCTGAATACATTGGTGTTTTATTTAAATATCGTCATGTAGATAAATACATATATATTTTCCAAAATTATGTAGAATGGAAATTTACCAAACCTACGATTTAGCTATGAGCTTTACTAGCTATAGCTTAGCTATAATATAAGTAGTACTACTTTGTATCATATATTATTGTAGATAACATATTTGAGTGAAAAAATATCAAAATTGCGGCATTCCTTCTATATAATAAATGGTTTAGCTTTAAAATTGATACAAATATTTTAACCATATCTGACAATACTTCTTTCATATAACATAAAATTACTGTATTGGTAGGTCTTAAATAGCAACACATTGAAATGTGACGATCGCTATGGTACTTGCTTATCGAAATTGTCTTGAGCGAATATACTGAGACATTGTCATCAATACGTTGTGTTATACTTATTTATTTTAGCTCGATTGCAAAGAAAGCTTAAAGCTTATGTGAATCGCTTTCGAGTTAACTTCCTGTGTAGAACCAGTACTGAGTGTGTTTGCTAGGGATCGAACCTGCAATCTCAGGCGTTAACGGCCAACATTTTATCTATTAAATATGATTGGACTATTCTCGTACATGATATATAGTTCTGAACCACTGATATGGCATGTTTATATTCAAAGACATAACTATAACTTGCTTGATGACTTGCACAACCACGAGTATAATACATGGGATTTTGAACACGCATCGACCATTTGTTATTTATACCTGACCATGACAGAAATATTGCCAACAAGCAATTTGGTAAAGCCATTCTTTGTTTTTGATTCTTTTGCAGGATGCGGTTTCTGTGATTTTATCAAACTTAATTTGTAATATTGTATAAAAATGACGCTAAATATTCAATCAATCAATCAATCAATCAATCAATCAATCAATCAATATAATGTAATATTTCCTAAACGTTTCATATTTTTTAATGACACACAAGGGTCCAGCTGTTCAAAGCGCGGTAGTTGACTATGTTAAATGACGTAGTGTAGGTTAATTATATTGTAAATTCCAAGTTTCCATGTTCAGTAAAAGGGGTTATAAAAGTAGAATGACATTTTCATACGTTTACCAGGAAATTGTTAACATGAATGTGTTTAATATCAAAATATCATGAAATGAAAATTCATTTTATTAATAACGTGGCGTTAACCTAACACTACTTTGAACAACTGGGTCCAGTTCTTTATCTTTGCCGAGAAATGCGCACGACCTATTCGATACGTTCAACCACGCGACCTACTCGTGCGGAGATATTAACATGTAAACTGCGACACGCGACACCATTCTTCCATATTCCAGTACTCATAAACAACGTTTCTGCATCAGCAATAAGAGCCAATGTGTCAGGATTACAAGGTTGTTAATGCAATCAAGATTAGATGAATAAGATCGCGGCAATCAAATCCAATAATCCTGATCAGCTGAGACGGCAACAAGTATAACAGTTTTGAAAAACGTCCGCGCTTGAATCCGAAGTTATTTCTAGTGGTTTAGTTATCACAGTGATTGTTACCGTTGTAGTTGTTGATGATGATGGTGATGATTATGTTATTGTTTTGTTTGCGTTGTTGTTAGTATTGCTGTAGTTGCATAAATAATATGATCAAGTGTTTTCAACTGTGTCCTCCGTTTCTTTAGACTGATTGAGCTACGAAATGCTCAAAAATGACTTATGGTATTTTGTTCCAATTTATTTCCGTTAATAGCAAATGCTTTTATAAAGCATTCAAAATTATTAAGTAAATGAAAATAAAGCTTATTACTTGCACATATCCATGTGTATAGAATGCATCTCCCTCGAATTTCAAATTTCTGGCAGATGGCGTTAAACTTGTTTCACACTGCATATAACAAACACTTTTTGGAAATTCTATTTTTGCCAATTAATTGTATTATCGATCATCTGGCAGCATGCAACATTATAACAAAAACAATGCATTGACGACTGTGGAATTTTGTAAAAGCCATCTTGCGGGCGGCTTTTATATGGCAGTAGGGGCTTGAATAATATTTAAATGGATGCATTAAGGAAAACGTGTGCATTAGAATGACCCCCAGCAAAGGGTCGTCATGAGTTTTCCAGCATAGTCGTGCAAAATGTATGATAAATTTCATAAGCATCAGTTAAATTCATTTTTTACACATTTTAAAGTATAAATATACATCATCAATTGTTACTACGTGTAAGCTAAAATATATTAAGCAGTTTTCGTCACAAATCACAATTAAATTTTGAAACAGACCTTTCAAGTAATTACCAAAGTTTCAAAAAATAGAAAAGAAATTAAGGGTTTTGCGTTTTTTATGTTCTTCTTTGAATGATGCTGACAGTTTTATTCCGATATAACACTAAGTAAAAAATTGCCGTGTTTCTTATTAACACGTGGCTTTATTAAATGTTATAAAAGTTCATCATTGAGTGTAGATCTTTATTCTACAGTAAATTAAAATGTTTGAATACTTGTCATCCATTAAAGGACCCAAATGGAAAAAAGTGAAACTTACGTTTTATTGTCCATCAACCTCTGCACTACCAAAATATGATGAGAAAACTATGAGGTCATGTGTCATTCTAAATAATACCCCAATTGCCAAGTAACTTTTTTTTCTTAATTCACAATTCGAACATGACAGCACTTTCAAAAAACATCAATAATGCCATACAAATATAGGGCATTAAAATGAAGAAAATGCATTTTTAAAGAAGAAGAAACCATGATTAATTATAACAGCATTTATGCAACTATCCCGCGGTAGCGTTTCCTGTTTTCAATGAGAATATAACAGTGAAATGACAAGAGGTAATTGCCCTTTTGCCAATTATTTACTCGTTTTAGAGAGTGCTACATCTGATTCCATTAAAAACACCATGCTGGATAGCTTTAAATGATACCTTCGTAATGACATAGACGTCGAATGAATCCTGACTGTATTTATGTGAAAGATGAAAAACATGTTTACTTTCTCACACCAATAAACAAGTGAAGGAACGATAATGAATGATCGAATTTGCCTGATTACAGTAATATTATTACATATTTTGTTCTATTACTTGTTTCGTGTTGCTGAAAGATGATTTATCATCTCATAAAAATTAATGTTGTCATACGTGAGAATATGCATATTTCTTATTGACTATTTGCGGAAGGGAACTTTTGTTAAAAAATGAAGTAACGACTATTTACCTACATAATTATTTGATTTTACACAACGGGTGTAAATCAAGGTATACAATGGAATACCATTTCAGTATTTAAATGGAACATAGTGAGATCACTCGGCTTTGTTGTTGTTGTCATTGTTGTTTGTTTTTTTTGTCGTTTTTGTATGGTATTCAATAAGCATCGGTTTCAATAATTTTCAGTCAAATCACGACGGTGTATATTTGAGACAGTAATATGGGCGCTGTGACACTGAAATAGCATACCGCAATACATGCTATAATACCCCACTCAGTCACTATATACTGACATCGGGCTGAAGAGAACAGAACTATTCGCTTAATGCTGAACGTTAAATGGGAAGCTTTTATCAAGTTTTTGGTATGACCCGGCCATGGATCGAACCCACGACCTTTTCTATGCGAGACGGACACTCTACATATCGACCAACTCTGCGATAGTTGATCACTAGGACAATGGTTTCGTTTTTTTTGAACGTGCGAACAATGACTCGATTTCATCCTTACTTGATAGCTCATTTTCTTTCTGTCAGACAGGTCGATCATCCAATCAACGGTCGATATTGGTTGCTAGTGACATTTTCCTTAAACAGTCTAATTGCATTGTATTAACTTGGACAAACGATGTCACGTGGCCAGTTGTTGGAGTGATACTCGTTCTCGCGTCAGATCAATTGTTGTAAACACAACTGCGACAACCATATCAGAATACGTCTATATTTTCAAAACATACACTTTGACAAGTCATAAGACGTGTTTCCTCCTAATGGTGGATTCAATGGCATGTGGTGATGTAAATACATTAAATTGTTCAACATTTATCTAGCCAGTGAAAATAGGTTTACATACTGCAAAGAAATAGCAAAATCAGATGCCCTTAAGTACTGCGATTCCACGTGTGTAGAATAAGCATGTAAGTTGAATGTAGTTTTTTATGTTTTTCTGACAAAAGCCGCAGCAATGACGAACTACGTCTGGTTAATGGACCAACGTATTTCTAGAATAGTTATGTTATATATTTTTTGAAAATATTCGAATCGTTATTTTATCGCTATCGTCTTGCATTCATGGGCATGGTCCTAGATATATTGGGTACCTTTAACTTTTAAAGCAATTATATTGGTTAACTTAGTAAATAATTTGCTTCCAGTGTCTATTGTAAACTGGCATATGGTGATGATCACACATCCAAAAATATAAACAGGAGGTCATGTAAGGATTTCCTATGGATTATCGTTAATATTTCCATTAAACAACCAATTTGAAAAAAAACCAGATTCTTCCTCGAGTATAGTCATGAATCAAAACACACAAATTTCAGTTTGGGGTACACTACACATGTAATTATATGAAATCTCCCTTTAAGTATATACATGTAGAAGCAGATGAATCTCAATAGGGATATTAAGGTGACCGTAATCAGGATAATTTTTATAGTGAAATCGCTGCTCGTGAGTTTTCCGGGGTCAGACACTTAATAAATATAATTACTATTCCCATTTCAATTATGCATTTTATACTTCTAAGGAATTATTTTATTATGTTATAGAACTTCTCAACAACAGTATAGTCTGATGATGCATGTTTTTATGTTCACTGTCTCGTTATACAGGTAATAAAGGGTAAGAGCAGGAATTGGTGCATTGTCAACCATATTAAATATCTCCTGTCGTCACGTTTTCTGTACGTTACGGTAAAACAAATACTCATAATGTCTGGTGAAACTTGAAACTGCGAGTTCCGCAATATTTTAACATTAAATTTAACGATTCCAGGAACTGTTCGGGACAAAACTAATTAATCAGAAAAAATATGGCATTGACAAAGTATAACCGTTGTGGTTAATTCACTTCATTCAGTTAATTACTATCAAAGGAATTCAAATTCAACACTGCTTAGTTAGATAAAAATATATTTCAGAACGTTGGAGGAAATAGTGCAGACTTGAGTCTGAAACTATCTAATGCAATAAACTCAGCTTCAGCTAGTGTATTGATCGCTATAGTTACTTCTATTTCCTATTGGCAAAGCTCAAAAGTGATAAAACATAGCAGTAAGCAATGTGTTCAAAGCATCGATATTCGTGTTTGATTGTTTCTTTAGTTTCGTTTAGTAACACCGGTCAGTAGCAACCCCGTCATTAAGAAACTTAAACCTGGTTATAAAAAATATTTTACTAGTATAGAGATTGATTTATTGGATGTACATGTATTAAAATGAATGGAATCGATTTCAAAAGTAATATTGCTACGAGGTACGAGGGACGGTCGGAAAGTATGTGGACTTTTGCTCCTGCTTGGAAAGTGTTTATACCTTTTTTGAAATTTATTTAGCTCTCTTTCGAGGTATTCTCCATCTTCTTTTATTCACTTTGGCCATCACTGTGGGAGCATTTATATTCTCTCTGCAAACCATGAAACGTGCCTACGTTTAAGGTACTGAACGACAGTCGAAATCAAAGCCGACTTCGAGTCGTTTTTGGTCTAAGCAAGCATATTTTGACCGATCTGAAAACCAATATAAGTCACTGGGGGTAATGCCTCGGCTATATGGACGGTGTGACAATAATATAAAGGAATTGTAGATTAAACGGAATGGGAGGAGACGTTGTAATGAAACAGAACGATTTTTCTTTGTGCAAGCCTCGGACGTGGATGTTTGGGTATTTTTCACGCAGTTTCCCAATCATTATTTTAGAATAGAACTTTGCAGGATCAATTTTCCTCTTTGGCCTAAAATGATTAAGTATAATGTACAATACATCCAGAAAACAACTACCATGACCTTTACAGCAGAAGGGACAGTTTGTTTATTATTTTGACTGGGCGTTTGTCTCTAATTCGGCGCGATGTACCTACGTTTCATTCCTAGTAATAATGTGATACGATAACGCATTTTGGCACCCACCTTAGTAACCTTGCTAATACCGAGTTGGTCATGTAAAATTTTGTTATCTGGTCCTTTGACATTCCTAAACTCATCAGTTAATCCATGTACTGTTATACAGTCTTACACGATCTCGCATAACAAATATAACATTTTTAACCATTTCTGGTGTCACTGCCTTTGCGTGCTTCTACGACCTAGGATTTTCCCAAACACTGGTTCGACAGTTGGGAAACTGAGAAACCCATTTAATAAATACTGAAATTGACATGCATACATATCCAATCTTTAAAATACTGTTTAAAAAATATCGCAAGGCTTTCCATCCTTGGCAGAGAATAATTATATAGCCGAACACTGTTCTCATATCCTGGACTCATCCTGGACTTATCTATCATGTATAAATGACAAATAAACTTCTTCACGAACGTTTTTATTGAAAATCTTTCAACATTATTATGAACAGAATACAGAATACAGAAAATTTTAATACTTTACAATATACACTATACTTGTATAGTATAGTTTTTAATTTCACGCAGGTTCATCTGGTCCATGAAACATACAAAAGCATATGATAATATATATAGCAAGGTTGTTAATAAATGTTATATTTGTGGTATTCAACAGTTCAATAAACTTGTACATATTTGGTTTTTCATGAGTGAGTGTTGTTTCTGTGCATGTATCAAATTGTTATGTAAACACTTTTGAGTAAGCGAGAATTACGAAAAGGCCTCAAGCATTCTGATCCCTTGTTTATGGTCCTATTTAAACAGTCTGTAAAGTTTTCACTAACTTATAATTCATCTTAAAAAGTCGAGAATGTACTTTTACTGTACTTTTATATCGCGTGTCAGATTGAAATATTTCCATTACAGAAGGCATTTCGTCATGTAAGTAGTTTCCTTCATTAACAGTGAATGACGTGACAGTCAATACGCAATACCATGCAGATGAAGATACTACCCGTAATGATATGATAACTACTTTATATAGGCGAGACATCTTAGACAGAAATGTTGTTTGTTGTTTGACATATTTCATAAGGTCACTGTTCTAAATAATAACCGTTATCTGTATTTATCTACGAATATTAGATCATTCTCAAACTGTTTGTGTAAACTGAGACCCGTCAGTGTTTTCGTGTAACTTACATAGAGGGAAAATTAAAAAAATAAAAAAGCATGCCGATCCTCCTTTTCAACTGCACTGGATATTAAATTATTCGAGTATAAGACCAAAAGAGAATATTTAACGAAGTCATGGTGCAGTGACTCTGATCTGTTGTAGTTAAACCAGGCCGTGATTGACATTCCCATGATTGGTGTGAAGTCTTGTAACAAAACTATAATTGATGGAGCAGTTGAATTAGTTTGAGAGATTATATTCCCATAAATAAGCAAAGAGACATTATGTATATAACGCATTTTTTACCAGGCATGGATCATGGATCACTACATGTAAAACGGATGGGAATCGCGTGATATAAATGGATCTAATGTGCTAAAAAAGTCAATTCGTGTAGGATTTTTTTCTTTTTCCAATTATATTCGAAATTGAACAAAATGAGGGAGAACATTCGCAAAATATATGTATATTGGACATGTTTGGTTTATTTATATATCTATATAGTAAAATAAATAAATATATAAACAGGTGTAATATTAAAAGGTTACCACTATAATATGCTCAAAAATATGGAAAGTCGGAGCTGTCTTCTGTGCCTACTATAATGGAAAAAAACACATCACATAATGATAAATCTACATAATAAAATGGTTAATATAATATGATAAAGATTCATCATATAATGAGAAATGTACATAAAATAGTAAAGAGGCACATTATATAATGGTTAATCTACATAGCATAATGAAAAAAGCACACAATACGTGGACCAACAGAGAACTATCTTTTGAAACAATACACATTTAGAACCTTTGGTAATGTGTTCAATGTTCCAAAAGTGTATTTCTCAATATGTACAACAGTGCAATTTTAGCTGGTGTGTGAGATGTTAAAGACTTCCTTACAGTTTGAGTCTTATAAATCGTCCAACTAGAGTAATAAGGTACCAAATGTATATGAAATAAGAAGGTACTTGGTACCTTTTGCACCAAAGGGGCAAATTTTGTTCACACTTTTGGAATCTGTATTATAATTAAAAAAATTTAAAAAAAAAACAGATTGTTAATAGAACAACATTATATAACAAGTATTATATTAAAAGTTTGGTAAACAGATATCTCAAAAGTACATAATGATGATGTAAGAAAAGAAAATGACGGAATAAAAGGGCTTATTTCAAAATTAAAATCTTTGAAAAAGTAAAATATTTAAATCCAGGTTCCAGACAGCACATACTTGAAACGAGGCAATGAGAGCTGCGTGCTCAAAGCAATAAGGCAAGTAATTGTAATCGTCAGGAACGTAAACCGTAATCCATTCGATCAGTTGCGTTGATGTTATATGCAAAACTATTGGAAATAAAGCAAATTATTAAATTATAAAACCAATAGGAGATATATGTTTTCCAGATCGTATCTGTTTACTTGTCACTAGTTTTCATGTCATGTCATAATTACCTATTCATGTGCAAGTCTGAAATGGTTTTGCACGTGATAAACAGTGAGTGATAGACCGCAGTTAAGCCATCTTCAGGCCAATCCTCTATATCCATCAAACAAAGCTATTTGAAGATGGTTAGTTTTATAAAGTTATTGCCATCTTATTTAAAGCAATGGGGTTGGGGCACTAGTTCTCACATTACTGAAGTTGACAACCTGCAATATGTCTGTTATAACGAACAAGCGATGTCATATTGTAATGGGAGTGACTGTTTTATAGGTCAATAATTCGACCTTACTCTTCTATAACTATAAAATCGGACCCGATAAGCTCATACGGTAACGCATGGTACTATCAATCAATGGGTCGTAAGTTCAGTATCCCCGCCCGGCCAATCTCCGTGATGGTTAATATACGACATAGCGTCTCAATGTAATTGTATCTCATCGTTGATTCAAGTAGGATTGTAACCACTTACTTGCTTAGATGGGTGTGCTCGAGTACTGATTATTCTGTCAGGAACCCCGGAAAGAGTGACGAAGTTAACTGATCGTTTATTATCCCTCGAGGGCAAAAAAATGACTATACATTCAAACAAACTAGCAATATATATGATGTACGTTTTTGAAAACATTAACATAATTACAATACGTGCCAAAGATATGACAATAGAGCATAACTTACTTTGATAGCTCTTAGTTTTGTTACCCTGCTTGTGTTTGTTTTCCTGGTGGTCGTATATATTTTTGAAAGTAGAACACTTGGTATTCAGAACTAGTTGTTGATAGAGCAATTGGTAAGGTGTAGGTCGCTCACGCCAGAGCTTGTGGGTTTGAACCCGAGCTCGACCCGTTGGCCTCTCAAAACCAACACTCAGTACTGGTTCTACCCAGGAAGCGGACTCGAAAGCAGTTAATATCAACTATTGAGCTTACTGAACAAAGACATGAAATAAATTAGTATAAACTAAACAATATTGATTGTGAATACGTGATTATTAACAATCAAATGACAGATTTGTAATGCGGTCAACTTTATTTATGATAGCTCTTACAACTCGATGATCTTGTACAAATTAAGGGTGGGATACTTGCTATATGCATATGATTACAATGTTTTTATACTCTGTTTAGAGTTAAAAATTAAATAACCCTGTTTATAATATTCTGTTTGGGATGTAATATGGCTCTGCATATTACATTCTGCTTGTACATCGTGGTTATCGAAGCATTTCATCAATCACTCCAAAGTACAAAGAAAAGGTCCTAGTTGTATTAGCTCTAGTAATGATGTTGTGGAATGTATCAGTCGATATATTGCTCATTTACCATACCCTTATGTTAAAATAAACGAAGTGCCACAATGCACTTTCTGTAATCTAAAAAGGTAAGGTTATATATTGTAATGATTAAGTAATTTGATTGAATAACTGTATAATGTTCCTGTTATTGTAACGTTGAACGTATTTGCTAGCACTTGTTATTTCGTTTTTTGTTGTTGTTTTTTTTATATTTATTTCCGTTAAACTTCAAAAAGCATAAATCATTAATATGTGATCGCATGATACCTGTGGTGAGTTGGTTTCTTTTTGTCAAACGGATAGTTTTATAGTATCGTAAGCCCTTATTTTTTTAAAAAAATGTTCTTTTTAAGATATTCAATATAAACTACATCAACTTACCGTAACATACCAGAGGTAAGCACCTCATTTATCATGCCGGAAAAAAACTCATGTTCTTAGCGAAGATACACTTGGTACAAGGGTATGAAATTAAATTAGAAACAATTTATCATATTACAGTATGGTCATATATTAAATAAAATATTGTGTTGCAATAGTATGTCAATCTCAGTTGATGTTGATAAACTTTCTTTGATTGCAGCGACAATCGTGTTTCTGATATACTTTATCAAAAAAGCAAGCTTAATAAAATCGCGTATGTTATCCAATTTTATCATTATGTTAATTATAATATCAGTTTCAATCATGTTATAGAATGCATTTTTAGTATCAAGGCTTTAACAATAGTAAAATTATATTTAACGTCCATATCATCTTGAAAATTAAAAATATTTAAAAAAAAAGCATGATCGCGAAAAAGGTGCGATGCTGTGTTCGTTTCAAATTGAGATAATGAAAATATGGGTTTTAGACTGAAATTTAAAAAAATATATGATTACTTTCATTTTTTTAGCAATATCCCCAAGTTGTGCGTTATTTGTCCCAAAAACGACATTGAAATATTAATTAATTGGCAAATGTGATAAAATATTAATGATTTATTTCGTCCAACATCAATCAATGTTAAACCTGTTTACAAGTCAGTCGTCGTAATGTAATAAAACTGATTCGCGTTTAATCCACATGTCCAACCATTAATAAAGATAGAGGACCAATCGGTATAAAGGCCATAAATAGAGATCTCTATCTTGTATTGCTTCCCATTAAAAATGATTTATGTTCATTGCTGGTCAACAAAACACGTTTGCTATCAATTTGATTGTAGATTTCCCTAGGTTCATCCAATGTCATACACTACGCTGTATCAAAAAGGGCGATGTTGTTCATTTTCATCCTAAAACGCAACAGTGTGATTGACCGATGTTATTACATTAGTAAATGAGAAGGAAACCAGTTTCATTTCACTAAATTCTGTATCGCTATCTCAACGTCATCGGTGGGCGTCGGCGAATGGATTATACACGCATGTAGGTGTAAGCCAACCATTGATTTTTTTATTTTTTTATTATAATAAATAAAAATGTTCGCATGTTTGTCCTTCATAGAGAGACCGAATGAAAGAAGTAATACTTACATTGTGTTGTGTATAAACCTCTGTACTACCAAAATATAATGAGAAAAGTAGGGTCCATGTGGCATTAAGAGACTTTTTCTGTTCAATGTGTACACAGTTGGCAAAGTGAAAGTACACTACCGAAATAATATATCCAGTCCCCAATTTCCATCCATCATTTGTTTGTCTCTAAATTCACAATTTAAACACGGCAATGCTTTTAAAATGATCAATAATGCTTTTCAAATAAAAACGAACATCGCATTTTAAAAGAAGAAAAACAATGATTATGTATAACAGCTATTATGTACCACTTCCCTACGGAAGTATTTAATCTTTCCAATGGAAGATCTCGCTTTTTGTAACTTAGGCGGACATAAATAACACGTGAAAAAAAACCACTTTAAAGGACATAATAACCTAGACTTTAAACAAATCTATATTTGAAGAATAACTAAATAAAGACGTTTGAAGGATGATAATGACATAAAAGCTAAAAAGTAGAACAGAAAAACTAAATCAAATTCACATTTTAAATGTAATGTAGCGGAACATGATGATTCATGACCTTGTCACGGCCTTGAAATTATTTGCGACATCACTTTCGTTGACCGTGGATCATGAACTGAGCAAATTTAGTAAACAAATAACCATAAGCTATTGCTATATACAACGCATCATAGCTTCAAATCGTGTAGGTTTGCAGAAAAATATATTTTATTAAAAATGTTCTATATATAGGGGCCATAGTTGATGATATGAATAACATGGTTGAGAGATCATGGACATACTCATACCTTACATCGAAAATATCTAAGCTATAAACCTTGTACTTACGGATAATATTGTAAAAGTTTTATCAAATAAAACTCTATTATACGCCCCTACAGTGTGGCCAATTGTATTACTAGGGACATGGCTTGAGAGCAATTTATAGAAGAACAAGAGGTTATATTTTACATGCAAAAGACACAGTTTTTCCAAGGTTTGTTAATTTCCAAAGTGAAAACTAATAAGGACCTAAGTTTGATGGGGAAAGTTATTATATTAGAGTCACCAATGTAACAAATTTGAAGTAGTTTGTGCAACGCTGTTTGACAACACTTTAAAACAGATGTTTGATGGACACGGACGAGCGACGGGGCAAGGGGTAACAAGGTTTGTCAAGTTTAGCTAACGTTATAATTTGAGTATAGCACACTGTAAACTGATGCAGTTTTACGTCTGAAACTAGGAAGTTGTATTTTCAGTAATAACATACCAATGTTTTCCAACTTTTTTACCTTTTGCCATGATAATGTCAAAACTTGGCCGGTTTAGCTCATTCGATAGCGCGTCTATCAATCTAGCGGTCGTGAGATCGAATCCTAACCCAGCCACATTATCCATGATAATTAATATACGACATTGTGTCTCATCGTCATTCGTTTTTCATTGCTGATTTTATGTGTGATATTATTAGTTACTTCCGGGAATCGGTTTGCTCGAGTACTGATATACCTTCCAGAATCCCAAGAAAGAATGGCTAGATTAATTGATCGTTTATGAGTCCTCATTGATGCAAAATGACGCTAAATATTCAAACAAACAAATAAAAAGGCATTTATAAAAAACGGATCATGTGTTTTCCCGTTTTCAACCAGTATCCACAATAAATCGATTTCCTCAAACACATATTCACTATAATGCAAATGATACTATGTATATACTGTCACCACTATTTATGTTGGAAGTGGTTATTCAAAGCAAAACTTTCTTTTGAAAAATATATGTTTAGTCGATTGGTGTGTTGTTTTACATGTTATTTATGACTCCTTTGAGAGCTAGGAGAGACAAACACTTATCTGAATTATATGTATTTGTGCAAGGTTCACTCTTCCAAACAAATCCGTCAGTATTTATGTCTGATTGAGAATTCTCAATGAATCATAACTTTCCATTAAAGTGATTTATTTCGTAACTTGGCAACAAGAAAATATGTTGATGTCATCTGTGTTTCAATAGGGTGAATAATAAATAGAGTAATGTCCTACATTAAGTGGAAATTAGTCGTTTATGTCGTAAATGGCGTCAACGCTTTTTTATTTCAATTCCATTACTTCCTCTTCTGATTCAATACATTTGAAAGCATCAAGTTTTAGTGTTGGTTGTTAATAAATTTTCTGATTTTAGTGAATCAGTCGTTTTAAATTAAATCAATTCATTAATAAGCGAAAGAGTAAAAATCAAAATACGACATACAAAACGTTGCAATATTACACGGTTTCTTGGGCAAACTTAACATTTGTTCTTAGTTTTCTATTGGTATTGTTCGACTCTCTATTGTGTTTGATGTTTTTATATTGATGTTAAGTATTTAATATTCTTATTGTAAAGTCGTTTATTGTGTTTGTTGTTTTTTATCTTTATGTTCATTATATAACATTCTTGTTTAAAGTCGTATGTTGTGTTTGATGGGATTTTTTTTATATTTATGTTCATTATTTAACATTCTTGTTGTAAAGTCGTATATTGCGTTTGTAGTTTTTTATATTTATGTTCAATATTTAACATTCTTGTTGTAAAGTCGTATATTGTGTTTGCTGTTTTTATATTTATGTTCATTATTAAACATTCTTGTTGTAAAGTCGTATATTGCGCTTGGTGTTTTTATATCTATGTTCATTATTAAACATCCTTGTTGAAAAGTCGTATATTGCGTTTGTTGTTTTTATATTTGTGTTCATTATTCAATATTTTTGTTGTAAAGTTGTTTATTGCGTTTGCTGTATCTATATTCATGTTTTTAATTTGCATTCTTATTGTTTAATTTAATTCGTGTTCGTTAATTTTATATGATTTTTTTTATATTTATGTTCTTAGTTAACAATTATAATGTAAAACGAACAACATATATATAAAATTTAACACCATACATGTACAATTTAACAGTACAAGTAGTAATTTTGAACAAAAGAAAGAGTTATATAATATTGCAACGTTTGGCCTGCCATATTAAAAAATGTAAAATGAATTAGGAGACGACTAAGTCGTAGATTATAGTTAAAGAAAATCATTTATAAATTATATGGAAATTTGAACCATATATGAACGAAAGCAGGTGTACGTAGTTGTGGCAAAATGGACGGACGACTCGCCAAGTAAAATAGTGGAGTATCGGACCTAAGATTGAGAGGTCGTGTATTCGCTTGCTCGGCGTCCGCTTCCCTGAGGATGGATACTCGCACGAAGGACATACTCGCCGCGGTCTGCTGGAGGAGTAGTTGAACCTGAGCCCATCACTCAATAACTATATGAAGTGTCCTTGAGCACATTATCCGTGTAAATTTAGTACTCGTTCTACCCAGGAAGACTTTGATCGTGATAAGTTGTTTAATCTTGTTTCAAAATTGATGTTTGGCAAAATTATCACTAAACATATATAAATTTACATGACAAAAAATATTAATAAATACACAAACGTTTATAAGTAACTTAAACAGTTATAGATCTTATTGACTTGATATAACTTTGCATTTTCTTCTAGAAGGTCAACAACTTCACTGACTCAATTGTTTATTTAACACAAACTTCTTATATTGACCTTAGTAAAACAATACTTTTATCACAGTTTTGAATATCACAATGCGTTATATCACATTTGACCCTACCGTTCTAAAACTTCTATGATCGCATTCGATCACAGATATAATAGCCTTAACATAGACGGTTCAAACGATGGTCATCCCGTGATACCCAGTAGATGTATCTGGCTCCTGCAATGAATGATAATCACTATGCCGTGAACCCTCATATATGCCGCTGGCGATATCATTAGACTCCCTTGTCCCGCAATGGTTATGTTTTATAGGTAACACGCGTAAATAGGCGGCTATATGCAGCATGTGTTGTCACTAACTCATAGAATCTCCAGTTCCGATCAATTCAGTCAGCGTGATGTTACCCTTGGACATTCTATTTGGTTTTGACAATCTTGTACCGGATTGATACACCTAATATAAATATATATTAGTTATATAACAAAAGACAAAAACGTGCTCACGTAAAATGAACAACTCGTAATTAAGAATTTCATAATACACGGTGCTTTCTTTGAGCAAAATGACTTTTTTATTTAAATGTGAAAAAAAAATATTTTTCTCAATGCTAGACAGATCTTGATAAAATAAAAAGCAAAATGACTTATTTTCCATCACTTACGTGAAACTGATAAAATAATTTATATAAAACATGATTATATTTACTATCAAAAATCAATAAACTTTTTCTTTCAATGATAAACTTACTAGAGATAATCCCGTAAAAATGATGATTATATAAACCATAATTATCTACGTATACTGACATGTATATCAAAATCTGTAAAACTAGTGAATCTTCAATGATGAACCTACTAAAGAGAATCCCGTAAAACATGATGACTAATCAGATCGTGATAATAAACAATGGTGACCTAAGCTTTTTTTACTTATTTTCCAGAGCAATCACACGAACCTGATGAATTAATTTATATAAACCATAGTTATCTACATATACTGAAACGCACATCAAAATATGTAAAAACTAATGTACCTCTTTTCAATGATAAACTTTTAAGAAAGAAGCTCGTCAAATATGGTGACTTAGCAAATTTTAATAGTAAAGGTCTCACTACACAGTTGAATTTTGCTCTTTGTTCTATATAAAATAAGGTCTAGGATTTCCATGGTTAAAACAAAATTCCACATAAATTTAACTGTTTTTCCATAGCAAGAATCAATACCCACATAAAAATGCACAATAACTGGTAGGTTGACCATGTTGTATTTTTTAAAAAGGGTGCAGTGACACCCTGAGACTTTTTGAAAAAAGATATCCTTAAATGTTCATAAATACATGCATATGTTGAAATCCTATAAAGTCATTTTTTTAACACCAGTGATGTCTTATTGCAGTATATTATATGCCAACTTTTGCTCTATTCATCTGCAGCAAGAAATCACAACCACTATGAACCATTTTGAAAATATTTCAAAACCAAATTATATAGGCCTTTTTTAAGCGTAAGATTCATGTAACCGAGGGGAAAAAAGTGGGGTAACTGTGTAATGAGACGTTCAGCTATTGTATTACAGTGGTATTCAACAGCTGAAACATAATCACTGTGAACCTTAATCCTTTCTCATAACAGGAATAGTTTGGCCATGTGGATTTGTTCTTTTGACAAAATGTGTTGTATATTACCAATTTTCATATCTAGTGTATTGCTTAATACTGCTTAAAATCAGAGGGAAAATGATTTTTATTTAAAACAAAAAGACATTTGTAAACTAGAAAATTTATCAGTTTTTTTATATGTAAACTTGTTAACTTTACTTTAAAGATATTTGTATTGCTTTTTTGTATACATGTAGAAACAAAAGGGTTGGGCAACACGTTATCCAATATTAAATTCGGGCATTCCCAACAACATTTTTTTTTACAAAAAAAACAATCAAGATGGCAACAATACATATCATACAGGAAGCAAGAAGAAAAAATGAAATAGGATACATTGTTTACATATATGTTTCCGATGCTGACCTTAAATGAGGGACTCTTCTGTGAGGTAAATACTAAAATTTAATAACATTGTTAATCAAACGTTTAGTGTCTTTAATATAAGTTTGGACACTGTTAAATATATATTAATATTTTCATCGGATGAGATATCATCATTCCCATGTTACAAGGTTTAAACACTTAAATGATGTTGATGTCGTGTAGCATGAAAGAGACAATGTCGATCATTTAAATACGAAGGACATTGCAAGGTATAGTGTTGGTGTCCGCTTTTTCATGCCCAAATTCTCCACAGTTATTTCTTCGATTTGTTATATATGAGTGTTAAAGATACAAAGCAAATCAAAGGTCTTACAAATTGTTGTAAAATATTAAAAACAATTATGTGATTTGCGAGTGAAGATTGTCAAAAGTGATGCTTGGATGTATTTTACTGCAATAAAATGTGTTTTATTAAATGATGTATCACTCGGAATATATTTGCCGTAATAAAAAAGAAACTTATAGAATTACAAGTTGAAGCTATTATGGGAATTGTGTAGCTTTTAGCACAATATAACTATATTGCAAGACAAACTGAATACAGTTGTATACCAGCAAGATCAGTCTTTTAATTTCTATATACGAAATTTGTGTTTGTCTTTCATCAACGTCTGATGAATAAAATATGAGAACAGACATATCCAAAAAGAGACACTGCCTTCCTTCTAAAGACACTGTAAGGCCGATCTAATTCTTTGATCAACAACAGCCCTGTTATATTTCAAATAAAGTTTATTTTATATTAACAGTGTATTTTGTTTTATTTTATTTTGTTGTAAACTTACGAAGTATCTTCGAATGCTATACAAACACCTAATGTGGGTTTGGGGTGGGAAGAGATTAATTTGATATTATTTTTTGTTTGTAAATTGCGGTTGGTAGTGCTTTTTTGTCTATTTCCCTATCTTTGTTTAAGATTTCGAATTCCTCATTTGTGTTTGAAATGCCATATGTTTGCAATAGCTTGTTGAATTAATTACGCAAGCCTGCCGTTAATGACAACGTCTACTGCATTCCAATTTTTTTTCGCTACAATTCTACATATGACACAATTATTTTATATGAATAGGGTTTAACAACATTTACAACACATTTTAGGTTATATATGGCATAACCAGTTTCATTGGTGGAGGAAGACCTCAGAATGATCAACCGTTTTTCCGCAAGTAACTGGCAAACTTTCTCACATAAGGTTTTTGGAGCGTGCGGGACTTGACCTTAGCGGTGAGAGGTAAGTGATCTGGAGACGACGCCTTAGGCCACTTGGCCACGGAGAACCCCACATAAAGTATGACATAATTAATTGTCATTATATTTTTATGTTTGTGTTTAAACATAAAATAAACGTTTTTCGATATAGAACTAACCAGTTTCATCCTTCTTTGATGGTGTTAGGATGGCATTGTGAGCTTTTTACCAATATATGTATTCCAGTGAAGTTGGTTGTTATTGATGCAAGCATCATTCATTTTAACGCAGCTTGAGACATGCATAATATAGAAAATATTGTGTCTTCTGCTGATTTCGATTAATAGAATGTATTAAGTACAAACATCAATATGTCATCAATCTATGTCACTCTTGAAGGCGTGTTCAAGATGTTTACGATGTGAGTTAAGTGCACGTAGTCTAAGCGAATAGTATGCAACTTGAAGAAATCAGTGCAAATAGTTTGAATATAGTTCAAATGATCGCCTATATACAGTTGTATTCCTTACTGTTAAAGTCAACGGATTCAAGAAAATATCCGAGCGCCATTCGCTCAATACCGGAAACTTTAAGTTTTTGAACAACGATCAATCTTTTCTACATATATATATAAGATTGTGAAACCAGGGATTTTATGAAATCCCTGAAAATTCCAGTAATTTCGCGAAATCCCTGAGATATGGGCAGGTGTGGGCCTGGCAAATGGCTTCACCTGAGGCCTGTCCTATTAAAAAGGCATCCCGGTTCAGCCCATTCAGTATAGATTTTACTTTCATGCAAGATTTCTTTTGATAGTATGGAAGACGTTTTCAGGCAAGAGTAGTTCAAAAGATATGAAGTATGTCAGAAGTATCTGATTCCAAAGACAGAATATTACAGAATTATAGAAAGATTGAAATTGGCATCTACCAATAATCACACAAAGATCAGGAGCAGCTATTATCTGTTATCCAAGTAAGTAGATTGATTTAAGTAATTTAAATATGTCTATTTTTCCAAATGCTTAGAATATTTGGAAAAAAGATGACCAGGAACATATAGTAAACGCGATGAAACCTGTCGGAAATCCCCTACACAAAAGTTCAAGGTAGTCAAATTTCCCCGGTTGGATTGTCTCAATCCCCTAGATTCTTAATTAAAAATAAATAAATGTTTTTATAAATGTTTTAATTATTAACAGTTATTGTTGCTAAATGATAGGTAGATAATTAAAGACGGGGAGAGGGATGATGCCTAATTTTTAGAATCTATATTTTTTATTGAATAACTATGTTGGTGATTTACAATTAATTAAAAATGAATAAATGATTTTATAAAATAATTGTTTTAATTATTAACAGTTATTATTGCTAAATGATAGGTAGATGATTAAAGAGGCAGAGAGGGATGATGCCTAATTTTAAAATCTATATTTTTTATTGAATAACTATGTTGGTGATTTACAATTAGTGATGTTATTAAATATAACGGGGTTTTTTTTTTGACGACCTTGTGCTGTGATATAAAGATAAGCTGCCAAATGTTTTAAAGTGTTATTTGTCACCTTTAGATAATGAGTTAATAAGTTAATCATTACCGTGTTTCTTCTTTTACCTGTGGAGTATATTTGAGATCTTCCTTTCATTGAACATATTAATTGGATGTTAATTTATAATGAGGTGTTAGTTTAACAATTGAGCCCTTTGATCTGAGTTGATCCTGTTCGCATAGACTGTGCATGTGATAAATGAGCCCTCAGATCAAAGCCTATACATGTGATAAATATCCCTCTGATCTTAGTCTATACTGCTTCCTTAGAATAAACATGTGATAAATGAACCCTCTGATTTTAGTCTATACTGCTTGCATAGAATATTCATGTGTCGATTAAGACTGGTCTGAGTCTGTACTGCTTGAACATATATCTGATGATTGATCCCTCTGATCTGAGTCTATATTACTTGCATAGAATATCCATGTGTTGATTAAGCCCTTTGAACTGGGTCTATACTGCTTGCATAGAATATTCATGTGTCCATTAAGCCCTTTGAGCTGAGTCTATACTGCTTGTGTAGAATATTCATGTGTCCATTAAGCCCTTTTAACTGAGTCTATACTGGTTGTGTAGAATATGCAAGTGTTGATTAAGCCCTCAGATCTGAGTCATTACCGCTATGAAAACGATACTAGTTACTTTAATGTTATTTAATATAATGTAATTAACTGTCATTTAAGGTATGAGATTCTCCAGTGTGGTGATGTGGAGAAACTGATAAAGAAGCGTACAGATCCAGAGGAGTCGCGTCTTTACTATGTCACTATTGAGGACACATTTGATGTCATCAAGCGTGCCCACATTGCTACTGGTCATGGTGGTCGTGATCGCATGATCAAGGAACTACAACGAAAATATGCGAACATCACTACCAAGGCTCTAGAGCACTTCAAGTCACTGTGTGCGGAGTGTCAGAAAAAGAGGAAGCGTCCAATGACCAAGGGTGTAGTGGTGCTACCTATTCTGACCAAGGAGTTTGCATGTAGAGGCCAGGTTGATTTAATAGACATGCATGCTATGGCACACTCCAACTACAAGTGGATCATGGTTTATTAGTACCACCTGACCAAATTTTGTGTCATCCGACCACTCACCATCAAGCGTGCTTCAGAGGTTGCCTTCCAGCTCATGGACATATTCCTCCTCATGGGAGCTCCTGTCATTCTCCAGAGTGACAATGGTTCAGAGTTTACATCCCATGTGATCACAGAGCTGAAGGAGGTGTGGCCAACCCTTAAGCTTGTGCATGGCAAACCCCGTCATCCACAAAGCCAAGGTTCTGTAGAACGTGCAAATGGAGACATCAAGGACATGGACAAGTGGCATGGATGGCAGACAATGAAACACAGGACTGGGCTACAGGCATCAAGTTTGTACAATTCCAGAAGAACTCAGCACATCACTCGGGGATTAAGTGTTCACCATACTCGGCCATGTTTGGGTGTGAAGCTCGAGTGGGCTTAACCTCTTCAGCACTACCCACAAAAGTGATCTACAGGATGGAGAGTGAGGATGATCTTCTGGCTGCTTTCTCATGTAGCACGCCTCATACACAAGAAGCTGACATCATAATAGTCAACTCCTTCTCATGAAACTGACAGCATTACAGCCTCCTCAAGCAGCCCAGCTTCTTCTCATGAAACTGACAGCATACCAGCCTCCTCAAGCAGCCCAACATCTCCACATGAAACTGACAGTATACCAGCCGACTTAAGTAGCCCAACTTCTACACCAGCTTACCATGAAGACACTCTACTTATCATACTGCCTTCTACCAGTGAAATGAACCCGCCAGACCATTCCCAGATATCCCCATCAGTCACCACCACACCAATCTTGGAAGACCACACTATCCAGATCAGGAAGCGTATAGCTGAAGCCTATGCAGCACTACTATCTCAGGCAGAGAGGATGGTGAAACGCAGCCGTGTGGATCTCAAAACCGGTGTGTCTGGGGACAATGTGACTGTTCCTATACCGGCAGTAGATCGTGGCAGAGGGGATCCTCGTAACATTCTTGGTGTCATCGTCAACAGAGACGTCGACACTGACCAGTACAAGATTGCTGTAAAGGTGGGTGTTTTAAAGGGACAATACTCCAGAAACCAGTTTGATCTGTGTCCTCAGCGATTACTGACAGAAGCTGATGTTAGTCAGGAGAATGTAACGTCACTTCGTTCTGCTGTTATTGCGGAATCTTCATCTGGTGGGCAAGGTTTTACCAAGTGCAACTGCAACGGTCCAAAAAAGTGCCAGTCCAACAGATGCAAATGTTATAAAGCAAAGCTGAAGTGTAACTAAAGATGTCATTCCAGCCTCACATGCTCCAACAAATAAACTTTTGATAGATATGCCCAATATACAATGGGAAATGTGTGCCGCTTTAGTCAGTTACTGCAGTGCTCATTGCACTTGTGCCTTTTTAAAACACAATCATCAAAGTGCTTTCCTTGAGACCTGTTTTACCAACCCACCATACCTTCCCCTTTCTTCTATGTTTTATTCTATTTTTTTTTTTAAACCCTTTACTGCCGGAAGCAATTATGCGCATGTGCAACATTGTGTCTGCTGCATTTTCAAACTTCGGAGATTAACTTAATTTTGACGAAAATATTGGCCGAGTGCCAAACAGCTTGGATCCGGATGAGACGCCGAGTTACTCGGTGTCTCATCCTGATCTAAGCTGTTTCCATATAACAATATAGTTTAAGGTAAGCAGTGAAGGGTTTAATTGTCAATAAATTAGATGCCGTTAAATTGATGAGTTTTACTGCTTTCTCTCTGATACACAACAGTTTGCAGTTTGTAATTTTGTCGAAAATATTGGCCGAGTGTCAAACAGCATGGATCCGGATGAGACGCCAAGTTACTCGGTGTCTTATCCTGATCTAATCTGTTTCCATATAACACTATAGTTTAAGGTAAGCAGTGAAGGGGTTTATTGTCATTGTAAGTTTGCAGTTTGGTTGAACTACGCAAGAAACTATACCTGAAATGTATACCTGATCATTCAAATGTATCAATAAATAAAAAATCACCAGATGTATTGTCTGCTTATTTCCTGTTCAGGGATTTCGTGAAATCCCTGAAAAATGTAGTAAGTTACTGGAATTTTCAGGGATTTCATGAAATCCCTGAGTGAAACAGTAATTTCGCGAAATTACTGAAACTTTCAGGGATTAAATTCCTGGTTCACAATCTTACTGTAACATATATATATGCATTTCTGTGTTTAACAACATAATCATTTGGATGCTACAGCATTTGTAAGATAATAGTCATACTGGGATGTTTTTATTTATGATATGATGACGGCAAAAGAGCGAGGTTGGGACAACCGTTAACCATATTTAAGCTCCCTAGTGGCGTCTTTTGCTACTGAATGTTCCAATGCGGTAAGCCCTGTTTCTACTGAATGGTCCAATGCGGTGACCCTGTTGCTACTGAATGTTCCAATGCGGTGACCCCTGTTGATCCCTGTTGCTACTAAATGTTCCAATGCGGTGACTTCTGTTGCTACTGAATGGTCCAATGTGGTGACCCCTGTTTCTACTGAATGTTCCAATGCGGTGACCCATGTTGATCCCCGTTGCTACTGAATGTTCCAATGCAGTGACCCCTGTTGATCACTGTTTCTACTGAATGTTCCAATGCGGTGAGCCCTGTTTCTACTGAATGTTCCAATGCGGTGACCCCTGTTGATCCCTGTTTCTACTGAATGTTCCAATGCTGTGAACCCTGTTTCTACTGAATATTCCAATGCGGTGACCCCTCTTGATCCCTGTTTCTACTGAATGTTCCAATGCGGTGACCCCTGTTGATCCCTGTTGCTACTGAATGATCCAATGCGGTGAGCCCTGTTTCTACTGAATGTTCCAATACGGTGACCCCTGTTGATCTTGTTGCTACTGAATGTTCCAATGCGGTGACACCTGTTGATCCCTGTTGCTACTGAATGTTCCAATGTGGTGACCACTGTTGCTACTGAATGTGACCCCTGTTTCTACTGAACGTTCCAATGCGGTGACCGCTGTTGCTACTGCATGTTCCAATGCGGTGACCCCATTTGCTACTGAATGTTCCAATGCGGTGACCCCTGTTGATCCCTGTTGCTACTGAATGTTCCAATGCGGTGACCCCTGTTGATCCCTGTTGCTACTGAACGTTCCAATGCGGTGACCCCTGTTGTTTCTATTGAATGGTCCAATGCGGTGACCCCTGTTACTACTGAATGTTCCAATGCGGTGACCCCTGTTGTTTTTACTGAATGTTCCAATGCGGTGAGCCCTGTTTCTACTGAATGTTCCAATGCGCAGACCCCTGTTGCTACATAATGTTCCAATGTGGTGACCCCTGTTGATCCCTGTTGCTACTGAATGTTCCAATGCGGTGATCCCTGTTTCTACTGAATGTACCAATGCGGTGACCCTTGTTTCTACTGAAAGTTCCAATGCGGTGACACCTGTTGCTACTGAATGTTCCAATGCGGTAACCCCTGTTACTACTGAATGTTCCAATGCAGTGATCCCTGTTATTACTGAATGTTCCAATGCGGTGACCCCTGTTGCTACTGAATGTTCCAATGCGTTGACCCCTGTTTCTACTGAATGGTCCAATGCGGTGACCCCTGTTGCTACTGAATGTTCCAATGCCTGAATGTTCCAATGCGATTACCTCTGTTGCTACTGAATGTTCCAATGCGGTGACCCGTGTTTCTACTAAATGTTACAATGCGGTGACCCCTGTTGCTACTGAATGTTCCAATGCGGTAACCCTGATGCTACTAAATGTTCCAATGCGGTGACCCCTGTTTCTACTGAATTTTCCAATGCAGTGACCCTTGTTGTTTCTACTGAATGTTCCAATGCGGTGACCCCTGTTTCTACTGAATGTTCCAATGCGCAGACCCCTGTTGCTACATAATGTTCCAATGCGGTGACCCCTGCTTCTATTGAATGTTCCAATGCGGTGACCCTGTTGCTACTGAATGTTCCAATGCGGTGACCCCTGTTGCTACTGAATGTTCCAATGCGGTGACCCCTGTTGCTACTGAATGTTCCAATGCGGTGACACCTGTTGCTACTGAATGTTCCAATGCGGTGACCCCTGTTGCTACTGAATGTTCAAATGTGGTGACCCCTGTTTCTACTGAATGTTCCAATGCGGTGACCCCTGTTGCTACTGAATGTTCAAATGTGTTGACCCCTGTTTCTACTGAATGTTCCAATGCGGTGACCCTGTTGCTACTGAATAATCCAATGCGGTGACCCCTGTTGCTACTGAATGTCCCAATGCGGTGACACCTGTTGCTACTGAATGTTCCAATGTGGTGATCCGTGTTGCTACTGAATGTTCCAATTTCTTATCTACATGTACTGTACTTACTATAAGTATCATAGTATTAAATGTGTTCATGATGTTTTGTGGGAACTGAGTATTTTGCTACGTCTTCTGTTGGGAATCTTGTTTCTTACTTAACTATTTTCCTCCAAAGATATAAACTTTGAGATGCTGTTTTTAACACATTATTACATTGTGTTTTAACCCGACATATTTACACACTGACCTTACTAATTCTGGGTTTATGGCACTAATTTCAACAAGACTATGAGACCGAGGCTATGCTTTCTTAAAATCCTTTATTTTAAGGAGAATGTAGCTAATTTGTTTATTAAAAAAAAACGAAATCGCATTATCTCAATCTGTGGTAATTATATGAAATGTGCGAAGAAATGTGAAGCATGATGAGATGTCGTTTTACGCAATATGTTATTATACGACATTCAGATCGTCAGCGATCTCAGCAAACCTCCTATCTAAACCATTATGATACAGAAATGATAAAGGTCGGGTGTGTTGAAATAACCGATTAAATACGTTTTGTTTAACCATTAACGAACTGCATTTAGTTCTCATTGTCATTCACGTAAATACGTTCCGGTGATATATTTATGTAATTGCTTTTTTTTCTGTAACACAGTTTTGTAACCTTTCGGACTTATTTTGTAATGACAAACGCGTTTGATTCAATAAAGGTATTTTCTCCAATACCGTTAGACCAATCAAATATTGTTTTCGCATTAGGAAAACCACATTTTGGAATTAACGTTTTTATTTTATTTTTTATTTAATTTTTGCTTTCGTTTATTAACACAAATCATAACAAAAATTAGCTCAAGCTAGTGTTTATGATTTGTTGAGACTTTGGTGTGTCCCTTTAAAATTAATACATACATTATATATGTGTACGATCTGTTGAGGGATGGCCACCCCGACCCTCACTGACCTATTACGGGGTGGTTAAATGGATCACCTTTTAGTGATTGAAATTAAAAAAATATTTTATAAATCTTTTTATCAACTTGCAAATAATAATAATCACTCGTTCTCAAAAATAAAATTATCATTTAAACAATCCTGAATTTCTCAATGCGTACATTTCTATAAATTGGTCCTAACAATGCATTGTTTTATATCTTTATACACGCTCTTAATAAGCGTTGATTGGCTAAGAAAAAAAAACTTAAAAATGTACATATCAGTTGAATGGTCATTTTGTGGTAAATAAAAGTACTTAATTTGAAAACTATTGAATAAAATATCCCTGAAAAGTTTTCTATGTGCTTAATTACCATGAATTGATTAAGTTGCAAAAAACACTTTTAGGGAAACGTAATATTTTACATCGATCCATAGTTATTGAAAACCATGAAGTCCTATTAACAGTTAGGCATTGGTTTTAAAGAATGTGCTTACATCAAATCGTTCTTAACAATATGATTTCGTAACCATAAAGTCTGTCTAAACCAAAAGTGATGATAAATATTAATACGTGAGCTTTAATTGATAAATGCTCATGAGATGTAGATATGCACGTGTAACGTGCAAAGTAAATGCATCCCGAATGGTTTCACGTAATCTTTAATCGTTCGATATGAGTTCTTATGTCATAAATTTATTTTTTTGTTTATATTATAGTTATTAATGCTCTCAATTTGTATTTTCATTCAGCACTACCGCAGTCTTCATGGTGATTGATATACGACATTGCTGCTTATTTTCATTCGTCTCTCACCGCTCATTTAAGTGGGAAAGTTATAAGTTACTTGCTGAAGTGGGATGTGCCCTCAATGGCATAAAATGACGCTAAATATTTAAAAACCAATCAACAACATTATAATGTCCTGTTTCGCATTGATCTAGTATCCTGATCTACCAGTGAATGATGTGTTACCTTTGTTTTAAGTTGCTGAACGGAACTGTAACACTCTCGCTTTTTTTACAGTTCTCGTTGCTTCATCGCATCATTAACATTAGTATTTAAGACAACTGTGAGAATGAATCGCAAATCTCGGACAAGGTTGATTGTATCCAAAATGTCAACCGAAGCTTAAAATGACCGTTCATGGGTATGCGTTCAAGGAAAATGGTTGGCACAATAGTATATAAGTTCAATGAAGAAGTGTCGGTGTAAATTGAATATATGACAGAAGTGTTCATACACAGGTTTTAAGAAAATAAGCCTTACAAATCTGCCATTGTTTCATTTTAAATTAAAATTAGCAAATTGCGATGCATTCGTTTTATCTATATTTTTCTTATTTTTCAGGTCTTCCGACTGAACTTTATGGCATCTGGGAAGCGTATCCATGGCGGTTCGGGGAATCATTCTGTATATTTAAATCATTTTTATCGGAAATGACGTCATATGCATCAGTGTTGACTATAACCTCTTTTACAATTGAACGCTACGTAGCCATTTGTCATCCAATAAAAGCTCAAACATTGTCAAACTTATCTAGAGCTGTAAAAATAGTATTTCTCATTTGGGTTCTTTCGTGCCTCTTCGCTCTGCCTTATCCTATTCACACGCGTCTGTTTGCATACGTCATACTTAACGGAACGTCAATAATGGATTCGCTACAGTGTAATGTTCCTTTCCGGTGGCAGGCGGGGATGACGTATGCATTCCAGATATCAACATTTGTGTTCTTTGTCTTGCCCATGGCGATCATTACAATTATGTATAGTTTGATAGGTGCTAAGCTCAGAAATAAAGAATTCGAATCCAAACACAAATCGAAAACGAAAGCCAGAAAAGCCGTCGTCCGCATGCTCAGTAAGTATGACATAAGCTATTTATATATAATAATGTCTTCACTTTAACGTATAAAAAAGGAGTTAAGGTTCAAAGTCTCCGACAGAGCATGCTGAAATGCTGTGCAATACATTGTCTTAGTCTCCAATGTTTTGTAATATGGATATGTTTTGTCAAATATTTTACGTTCATTAGTTTTATGTATCACATATTGCTGACAGATCTTATAACCGTATTTGTTTATAATACTCATAATTAATGACCTTCTTCATTGGGTGAAATAAACATACATTTCTCATACATTAGTAAGTCATAAAAAATGTTCATATACAGTCAAACCTGTGTAACCGGTCACTTCTATCAAGCAGAAACTTGTCTTAAGCAGCCACATATACTATATCCTTTGTTCATACTTTTAGCGTAAATTCACCAGTATTAAAGCACAACCTGTCTTAAAAGGCCGCTTTTGCCCATTCCCTTGACTGGTTGCTTAAGACAGGTTTGACTGTACTTAGTTAAATACCAATTTTAATAATTATGTCGATACTCTATGGTCGAGTGGACTCTGTCTCAAGTTACGTCTCACAACCGAGGTCGAGTCTCTTTCGATCCATAAACTTTATGTGAGAAAGTTCACCAGGAACTTGCGGAACGACGGTGCTTCTACTGAGGTTCAGTCGACAAAGTTTCTTACACCAATAAAAAAATATGTTAAAAATGTCGCAAAACCCCATTACAAAAATAAGCATTATGTATAACTTTTGATGTTTTTTTAGTGTGACTGATTTTACTTAAAAATATAGTAATCAGATAAAATTAATAAAAATAATAAATAATATATCATTAGTATTTTCGCCACAAAACATATATTGCCTTAAATAACATTTTCAGTTGCTGTTGTTGTGGCATTCTTCTGTCAATGGGCACCGTTTCACGCACAGCGACTTATGACGTCATATGTTCCTTTAGAGATGTGGACGCCGTCTCTAATCCGATTCCAAAGTGATTTATTTTACGTATCAGGTAGTTACTGTTCAATATAAGTTTTTTATCCAATAAGATGGCTTTGATTTTCAGATTTATTATTTTTATTTCCGGTTGTCTTACGTTCACTATGATGTCATTGTCAACGATTAGCCCGAAGACTTTGTAACACCTGGTCATAAATAACTAAAAAAACGCGACTTTTCTGTGTACATCATCTTTCTATAAGGGTCTGAAAATACGCCATAACTTATAGCTCAGCATCTAGTTGTAAACGTTAAACATGATCAAAATGTGATAAAACTACGTATTGAAATTGAATAATTCTTATATTTTAAAGTTATTTATGTTGCATTATTTGTCTATGTTTCTAAATACAACATCTATGATCTATTATCACGAGGACATTGCTTAATCTTTAAATGGATGGCAACATTTCAAACACCATGTTTCATCCTTAAAATGTTATTTTTTTTAGTATTTCAATCGCACCCTTTTGGTTCAAAGAAAATTTTTAAAAGTTACTAAAACTAAACAACGATGCGAACATATATAAAATATGCAAGTATTTCGTTGCTTATTTAAAATAATGTAATAGAAATCTGCGCTGATCTATTTTGATGTTCATACCAAGTTTTTTAAGTGGACATGAATAAACGCAATAGTTGATTGCATTATAAATGGATAACTAATACTGGAAGTATCCTTTGTTTGGAGTTAAGGTCTGAAAAGTTGTTTGACGACTCAGCTAACGCGTCTCCATTAAACAAAACTTCAGATCGTTAAAGAAACATATACCTTCAATATGCAAGTTTTCAATATAGCAAACATTTCATTATTTGTATGTACAATTGTATGCTTATTATTAACTAGACAGGAAAAAACAATTCCTTGTTTAGGCATTACCTTAAGGCTGAGTTTTTTATGAGCATGCAGTTTCGATCTAACTGACTTTTTTGTATTAAACATCTATATAGAATAAAAATTAAATAGTATGTTCTTCGGTATAATATCTAATTGTTATGTGTCTCTTTGTTCCTTTACGGTGAAAATATGTCAAATCGTAAGAACACTTTTTCTAGCACAGCTATAAATCTAACTATTACTGACATTTACGGTGAAAATACGTGGAATCATGAGAATACTTTTTCTATCACAACTATAAAACTAACAATTATTGATATTTATGGTGGAAAAACGTCGAATCAAAAGAACTTTTTCTATCACAACTATAAATCTAACAATTATTGATATTTACGGTGGAAATACGTCGAATCATAAGAACTTTTTCTATCACAACTATAAATCTAACAGTTATTGACATTTACGGAGAAGATACAGTGTAACTATTAGATCGAAACCTAGGTTGATAAGTTTTAGAAGGAAAAGAGAAAGAAAGTATACAATATTTTCGATTGATTATAACAAGAAACATGCTAATTGCTTCAACTTGGATCGTATAAATCTCTTTAAATCATTTATAACGTGTATTTTTCCTTCTTAAGAATCATTTACATTTCTATATATCAGTTAGTACTCGTGTTCTCATATACTAGTTTATAACCGGGTTGGTAGGGTAGTGGATAGTGTTGGTCACTCACGAAAGAGGTTGTGGGTCGGTCCCAAGCTCAATCCGATGTCTCTCCAAAAACAACACTTAGTACTGGTTCTACCAATGAAACGGACCCGAGATCGGTTCATACAAGCTCTGAGCTTTATTTGCAATCGGGCTAAAATAAACTAGTATAAACTGACCTTTATGTCTTCAGTACTCAAGATAAGATTTTCTTAAAATGAGTATTTTACTTCTTTAATTAGTGTGCAATGCTTATTTTACAAAATATTAAGGGTAAAAATGAACATTTTAATCAAATTGCTATTAAAAGTAAACCATTCAACGCTGAAATTGTTAGTATCCCCTTTAATTTAAATTTCAATGTTTTTTTCATAAATTTCAAAGCTCAAATAACCCAAAATAGTGCTTCTCTTGCGAAATGTAGCAATATATGCCTCACTGCTGCTATTTCCCTTAGGCCATAATAAATTAATAGCTAGATTATCATCCCCGCCCGCCCCTTAATTTTCATGCCACCCCGATCCTATTTACTTTCATAAATAAATAAAAAGAATAAAAAAAATATAATATAAAAAAAAAACTATATATAAAAAATAATATCCTCCCGCCATCCCAGTTTTTAACAAAAAAAATGATGATAATCTAGCAATTAATTTATAATGGCCTTAACGTTACTGATAATGTTGTCTATTTTCCAGGTGTTCTCTATTTCTGCAACTCTACAATCAACCCAATACTGTATAATTTAATGTCCAAAAAGTTCCGGTTGGCTTTCAAAAGAACGCTGTGTCGCTGTTGTTATTCTTCCGATGAGCTGTTGGAACTTAATGGTAAAACCAAGTCGGTGTATTACTCTGACAGGGCTACTGGACATCATCTACGACAAGGCGCCAATAATATCACAAAAATGTCATTTTCTGACCTAAACGGAAGTAAAAATGGCGGTATGCTTTTAAAACAGGAAATGTGCAAGGAAGTTCAATATATTAACAGCGGAAGTCGGTCCTCACCCAGATGTCAATTTTACCAGAGTCATTCAACTGGGCGATTAAACGATTTTTTCTATGATATTGGTCATGCGCAGAGCGATAGACGTGGTGGTCTTGGTCCTCAGCGTGCATTAGGGTCAGGTTATAGATATATAAAATCGCCCAGCGGAAGTGACGTCAGTTTTGGCGATATGGAGAGTGATTCTATTATTGAGATGAAGTCATTGTCCTGCTGCAGCAGTTCTACACAACTGAATACTAAACTTCTCGTACCTATAAAAGGAGTTCGAGTAAACAGGGGTTCCTATGTATAGAGACTGATTGAAAATAAGATAGAAAAACAGTTAAATATCGGTTATTCAAATAAAACGAATGCAAAAACAATATTCCAGTTAAATATCGGTTATTCAAATAAAACGAATGCAAAAATATTATTCCATACAATACATATTGTATTTAACTCATTTAACAATTTTGTAACATAAATACTGAACAAAATGCAAAACGATCGTATCGGATCGGATAAGTTTTATCAATATTAGGGCAGCCCTCCCCGATTTGTCAAATTAAATTGACGATAGTTTTGCAAATACAAACTAACATATAACAAATACTTTTGAACACAAAACACTATTTTCCATCTACACAAAACCGGAGGCACCAATAAAATAATCAGGTTTCGGTCAAAACATTTTGCAAGTAACGCCATTATAAATTAATTGCTAGATTATCATCCAAATTTTTCTTAAAAAAACGGGGTGGGCGGGATTTTTTTATTTTTTATTTTTTAACTTTATTTTTAATTTTTTTTATGTTATTTTGTTTGTTTGTTGTTTTTTTTTTAATATGTTTTTTTATGAAAATAAAAATGGTCGGGGCGGCATGGAAATTAAGGGGGAGGGGGGGTCGGGGATGATAATCTAGCAATTAGTTTATTATGGCCTAAGTTATCACTGTCATTTGAATCCAGTTTTAGTTTTATGTCCAAACAGCATATGACCAGTACTATTATATTAAAAGTGCAGCTTATCTGAACCGTTCCGTTTATCGTGCTCCGTTGATCGTGTATGTCGTATATCTTAAACCCTGATATTTCCAGAATCAGGTCTATAAACCCCTAATGAAAAAGCAGGGATTTCTACGCCTGACCCACAATTCAAAGCAACTGAACGCTATCTAAATTGTGACATCATTCAAACTTTCCCTGAAGCAACTGACCAATCAACGTGCTCAAATGTGGCTTTCCAATATTGCTATTTAACGGACACATTCGGGAAAGCTGGTTTCGTTCTATGTGACATATACATATCTTACATTGTCAGGTCCAAGTAACGCAATGACGGTGTTCTCAAGACTGAGCAGCATGAGTTGTAACTTAGTTAAATTTTAATACATTAGATAAAAATACATATAACAGACAAGAACTAATGATTGCATAAAAAGGTGCATTACAAGAGGTAAGTTTAATTGCTAGATTATCATCCATTGTTTTTTAAATGGGGGAGGGCGGGAGGATTTTAGTTTTTATTTTTATTTTTATTTTTTTATTTTTCATGAAAATAAAAAGAATCGGGGGCACATAAAAATTAGCCCGGGGGTTGGCAGGGATGATAATCTAGCAATTAACTTAGTATGACCTAAAGAATATAAAACATGTTTTAACCCTTAGAAAAATTACAAGATACAACATTTTATAAAATGATATCTTTTACTATCTGTCACCAAATAAGGAATTTAGGCTTTATATTTCTAATATCTATTTATGGGACCATGCGTATGGAATGTTATTAAAAGCACGTGATTCAACCGAAGTGTACTCTTAACGGCAATAAAAAATATACTTTAACAGAAATGTGTTCCTTGTATCGCAAGTACCAGCACGACAAAAATTCAACACTCGTCTTAAATTTATAACTGTGGGAGAAAAAGTCTTGAAGAATATGATGTAACGATTTTTACACAAAAGTGTAACCAGATGTTATCGCTGAGGGAATAAAACTGGAAATATCAATAAATGTGTCTGTCTAATACACTCTTTAATGGACATTTTAAATTAAATATAAATTATGCCAAAGGAACTAATATCGGCCGGTAAAATGCATATATATTTTTTCAGCAAAGTTTGTATTAAATATACTTCATTCTTTTGAAATGTGTATATCTAATTTTTTCAATGTTATATTTGTCTTTGCATAGAATGACTCCAAAGAGTGTAAAATTAAGGAAAATGTTTATTTTCCACATTTTTTGTATTATTTGTTGGAATTTAAATAGTTTTGATTTTGAAAGCATTCTTGTAACATAAAGATGTTTATTCTAATCAGTGTCTGGTACACTGTAGTCTATCCCAGAACCTGATATCTCCGAATTAGGTCTATTAACCACCATTGGAAAAAAGCAGGGAATGCTATGCCTGTCTAACTTTCCCACAATTCATAGCAATGAACGCTTACTAAATTATGACGTCATTAAAAATCCCCCCCCCTGCAGCAAATGACCAATCAACGTACTCGTAACAATTCCTGTTGAACTGACCCAATCGGTGGGGAGCTGGGTTCGTTCTACAGACCAGGTACATTCTGAGTCACATGTGTAAATAGTGTCTTCAATGATATATACCTGAAATGGCTTAAAATGTATAAAAACTGCATATGTTCGCTGTACATGTACACTTCGATGATATTGTATTAAGAGAAAAATCGTACAATTGAAAAACAGTTTTTCCATTTTTTAAAAGAATATAGTATAATTAAAATAAAAGAAAAACATGCAGAAATAATAGGGTTTCATTTTTATTTAATTATTAAGGCCCATATAAATGGATTCCTTTAACTTACTATCAAGCTGAAGGGATTTTTTTGTTGTTGGTTGAATAGAATTTTTGGTCATGTATTGTGTATGTGCAACAAATCATAAAATAAAATCCATTGTCCATTGTTTTATGTCATTTTTTTTTTAATTGATGAATAAAATAAACCAAGGGCTACAATAAAATCAATCAAATTGGGAATTTGTATGAATACTCACTATAAGAACTGAGGTGCATAATTACTCTAAGTTCTAACGTTGGTAGAACTTATTTTACGACTTTAGAAATTCGATAATTTCATGTTTTATTAGAAAAGCCGTCTATGAATTATATACAATGTATTTTGTATACGTGATGATTTATTGTGCCATTATTAATACATATACAATTGCATCTTGCTCCGGTTTCACCAATATTTTAATTAAGTACTTAAAGCTTAATTTTGGTAACTGCTATATTTTTTTACCAATTTCAATTAAACCTAATGCAATGCAGTTTTTCTGGAGTCAGTCTAAAAGCATGGCCATCTGAATGCTTTTATTTATTAAAGAGTTTAGGATTTAAGTATATACTTAAACATGTCGGTGAAACAGGGTCCAGTACAATAGGGTAACGTGACATAAGCGACTTCACCTCAATGGTATAATGACTCCCTATTTTACCTTATTTAATATTATTATTTCAGTTAGTTGCCACAGTATTGCATTTATAACGAAATATATATAACAAAAATTAAAAAATGCAGAATTTATTTTGAATTGTATAGGAATACATTTTTGATTTAAATAGACAAACAACTTTTGTCTTGACTATCAACGTAAATTTGACTCTTTCTATCAGTGTTTAGTTTTATAAGTTAAAGTGCTTGTTACTCTATCAAATACTAAGTTGTAGGTACATAGTTCACGTTGACAAATAGCAATCAACGTGATAATCTCACGCGCCAAACTTTACAAATAGAATCAGCTATACGTCTCACTACACAGTTACGCCCCTTTTTTCCCCACGGTAGCAAGACTCTTACTCTTAAAAAATAGGCCTATGTACTTTGGTTATGAAATATTTTTAAAATGGTTCATAGTGGCTGTGATTTCTTGCTGCAGATGAGTAGAGCAAAAGTTGGCATAGCATATACTGCAATAAGACATCACTGGTGTTAAAAATGTGACTTTTATAGGATTTCAACATATGCATGTATTTATGAGGACTTCTTTTTTTAAATAAGCTCACTGACAAAAAAAACAACAAAAAAACGTGGACAACCTACCAGTAAGTGTGCATTTTTATGTGAGTGTACATTCCTGCTATGAAAAAAAAATACTTTAAAAAATTCTATGTGGAATTCTTTTTTTACCAGTGAAATCCTAGACCTTATTCCATATAGAACAAATTCAACTGTGTAGTGAAACAATATTTTATTCACATAAGTACATATATTTAGCACACATTTAACAATAAAGTCATACGTTTAACGAATTATGTGGAAAGGATACAGAAAAAAGCTTTAGAAGCTTGTGTGAATCTGCTTCCATAACAGTTATTTTACATTTCTTATAAACTTTATCATATTGTTCAGAAATAATTTCAATTTGGCCAAATGTGCAAAAATTGGTTAAAGAAATAATGGTTTATTCAGAATATTTCAAAAACTAAAAAAGAGACTATTGGTTGAAGAGAAGGAAAGAAAGAAAGAGACTCCACTGATTTTATTTTCTTTATCGGTTCATTCCGATACAGGGGATAGGTATTTTCCAAGTTTATGTTTATCAATCCAATCCATTCATTAACCATTGTTTCTTACTATCCAAGATCAAATAGAGGCGTGTTGTTATAATTAAGTAGGTAAAAAAACATAACAAGTCATTATCTATTTAACTGTGTGCGATATTCAAAACGTTTGGTCTTTATAATATAATTTTGAACTGTCATGAAAATCGAGTTGTTGTGAGTTAATGTAAGATTTTCATTACCATACAGAAGATCATTCAAGGAAGGATCATGTGGATAAGCTAATTTTATTTCAGTCATCATTCTTTGTCTATATTGGTGAAATAGTCTGCACCTGAATAAATAATGATATGTGTCCTCAATTTCACCACAAAGACAATTTGGACTTGCAACTATGTTTTTATTGAATAAATGTTGATTCAAGTTACTGCAATTTGTACGAAGTCGTGTATGATATATTTGGGCAGTTCGGTTTCCTGTATAATAATGATTTGGAACCTTTTGTTTATTAGCGTTGATATTTGATTTGAATATATTAAGGGAAGGCGACTCTCTTATGAGGTGAGGAAGAGAATTCCATTCACGCACAGAAGACGGTAAGAATGAGTTAAAATATAATTGAGTATTACATGAAAACTGTGTAGTGAGACCTATAGACCTGCCTTAAACCCCCAAATTTTACTGCCAGGGTTGTAAATATCTGTAAGAGGAGACTATCAAATTACAACGCTACACCGTCTGCTAATGGTGAATTAATACATATTCATGTGTATAGAATGCATCTTCCTTGAATTTCAATTTTTTTGGCAGTTGGAGTTAAACCTTTTTTTTTCAAACTGCATATAACAAACATTTTTTGGAAATAAATTGTTTGCCAATATAATGTATTAACAATAATCTAGTAGATAATCTAGTAGTATTCAGCATTATTACACAAAACAATGCATTGATGACTGAAAAAGTGTTTGATTTGAATCATGTACTGAATAACAGTGAAATATATATCTTCTACGCACCATGGCCTGCCCAGGGACACCAAGTTTTTGAGTCTGTCTCATCTAAAACCTGTCTTGAACATCAAGTCAAGGAAAATAGCAAAAGTGGCCTTTAAAGATAGGGTGTTGCTTAATACAAGTTAATTTGCTCTTAAAGCGTAGAAATGGGAAATAGCAAATATGGCTGCCTGAGACAAGTGGCTGCTTAATAGAGGTGACCACTTACACAGGTTTGACTATATATAAATCCTTTTATATGGCATTTGTGACTTTAAATATATCGATGACAATACAATGGGTGTGATTAAAGCTTTGCTTACGTCGCTTTGGTTCTAACATGCTCTGTGCAGGATCAACTGATCCGTCAGGTGCACGGACCTCCACACAAACAATCCGTTTGTCATGTCAAGAAACGAGTGCAAATCTTTTCCAATTCAGCGCATTTTAGAAAACGTTACATGAGGAAATAAAATGTCCATTAAAAAATAATTATCAAATTTTAGTATTTATACGTATTATATACGAAAAATGTTTATGTTGGTTTGCTTTCCAGATGAAAGTTTAATAATATACTATTGACAATAGAGTGCTTTCGTAAAAAGCAATTTCGTTTTGTTTGATGGACTTGCTGAGCACTCAAATTCAGTAAATAACACGTGAAAAATTATCTCAATGTTCTCGCATGTGAACCTTCGCTAAGACACTTTCATGCGCAATGATAAAAGGATATGACCTTTTGTACAAAATACAATTCATGTGTCTTATTAAAACGCCGGGCCCAATTAGCTCAGTCGGTTCGAATCCCCCGCACGGCAAGAGTCTCCGTGATGATTGATATACGACATTGTGTCTCATTATCATTCGTCTCTCATCACTGATTCAAGTGGGAAATTATCAGCTACTTGTGGAGATTGGGTGTGCTCGAGTACTGGTTAATCCCAGGAAACAGTGGTTAGGTAAACTGATCGTCTGTTAGCCCTCGATGGCATAAACATGACGAAAAATATTCAATCAATCAATTAATCATATTAAAACATGTCCAACACTGATATTTGTAAAGGTAATCAATACGAAACTTTATATATAAAAAATCATTTTATTTTATGAGTAATATTCAAAGCTAATAATATATATACAAATAATGTAATAAAATCAATTAAATTTTGATTCATGTTATGAAATAACGTGGTTCTTAATGACAGTTAAAGCGATGGTTTAACATTCTAAACGACAATGATATAGTAAAAATAAAAATAAGAATCGCTGCAAATGGTGGACATATAATATACTGATAAAATTGTAATTTTTTACTTTTCGGGTGGTGGTGCATTTCAAAAAGTTGTAACCTGCTTTTTTCTGTCTGAACTTAAATGCAATTTTCTAAAAATATGCCCAATAAATTTGTTCATCGAAGATTAGAATTATGAAATTTACAAACTCGTATAGACGAAATATTAATAAAACCAGGTGACCGATTATGAAAGTTGACTAGTATATGTAAAATAAAAATAAAAAATAAAAATATGTGCGTGCGTGTTTGTGTGTGCACACGCTAGTGTGCGATCAGTATATAAGTCACTAAGAAAATTAATTGAAATTATCCAATTATGAACATTAACACTTAATGACACACATTATTCACATAATTAGTATTCAAAGACAAAACAATTGTTTTATGCGATATAAGGAATTATATGAGGCACAAACAAACCTAAACGTATGCAACAGTAAAAACAAAACATGGTCGCGTGATAGCTATTTACATTCAGTACGAAGGCAAATGCTTTGATTCACATAAAAGACAGTGACATGTCAAATAACGACATATTGGCAATAAATAGTCAAATGTATTTTTAGACATTTGTTATCGAACAGTAAGAATGTCATTGACGTTAAATGTTAAATACATAAACCCGTCATTGAAACTCAAAGCATCAAGACGACAGCGATGTCCTAATATAAGATATACGTCGTAATCATTGCAATCATTGACAAGTGCATCTTTTAGCCAATCACGTAACAACACACAATTATTTAAAGTGATATTATACAGGTTCTTCAATTTCTCTTGGTGTGGTCTGAGTTATAGGTTGTTTCCAAGTTTTGAAACATAATCTAGAAAAACACAGTTTCAAATCAGCTCTAAATCTGGAACCGCTCAAAACATAAAGATAAAAGTTCAGTACGGCATTTAAAGACCGGAGAATATCGAAAACGGAATATAGTTGCCTTGTAATTTCGGAGAACAATCTGTGATGAAGTATAAGAACCAAAAGTGTATAATAAGGCCCTAGGGTGAAAATGAAAGCAACATTTATCACTACTAAAGTTACAGTCATTCCTAATTCGGACCTTTTCTTTCTTTTGGCTTTTTTCTTTTTCTTTATTGAGCACACAACGGTGTAGATTATTACAACATGTCCACATATTAGAAGCGCACATGGTATAGCGAACACCATAAACAAATCCATCCACGGTAGAACTTTATTATGGACCACTGAGTTTACTGACTGTATAGCTTCAATATAGTAATTGTTTCCTAGAAATTCACTTATTCCATATAATATGGAAACTAGGGCATGAAATGCAAATGATATTAAACAGATTATCAAAACAATAATCTTTGATATTTTTACGGTACATATTGATTTGACTCTATGGGGAAGGGTGACACTGATGACTCTTTCAAAGGTTACAACAACAAGTATACCTGACGATATGAACTGACTTGAACGGCTCGGGAAGTATATTATGACGAATTTTACAATTATGAGAGCAGTTTCATCATCCATTGACCTTTCATCAATCCAAACTATTGATACCATTGTTGCAAGTATTAGAATATCAGAGACAGCCAATGCTGTTAAGAAAATCGCCGTGGAAGAATATTTCTTTTTTTGTGAACACCTTAATACTATAATTGCCAAAACGTTTCCAAATAGGCCGAATACAAACATTACCAACTTCACCCATTTCACAGCGGGGTAGAATGAGCCAAAGTCATACAATGTTCCATTGTTCATATATGAAGATATATTATATGATGAGTCGTTGTTACTTCTGCTATCAAATACATCATTAGACGTACTGCGGTTGTTAGGTGAGAACGTGACGTCAGAGTGAACTATATTACCGTTTCCGGTCATTATGGTGAGGTATAAAGCACTTAATGTTACAGCTAGTAGGTATTAGAAATGGAGATTACATATAGTATATTTCGACGTTTCAGATAGAAGATATCGTCATCACAGATAGAAGATATGGACTTTAATGATAGACGATATGGACGTTACAGTTAGAAGATATGGACGTTACTGATAGAAGATATGGACGTTATTGATAGACGATATGGACGTTACAGTTAGAAGATATGGACGTTAATGATAGAAGATATTGACGTTACAGTTAGAAGATATGGACGTTACTGATAGAAGATATAGACGTTACTGACAGACGATATAGACGTTACAGTTAGAAGATATGGACGTTACTTATAGACGATATCGACGTTATAAATAGCACTTATCGACGTTACAAATAAAATCACAGATAGTATATTTCTATGTTACATATATATAAGATATGGACATTACATATAGTAGATATCGACGTTATGTATAGAGTATATGGAAATTACAGACAGAAGATATATACAATACTGAATATAGATATGGACGTTACAGATAGAGGGAATGGATGTTACAGATAGTAGATATCGACGCTATATATATATAAGATATGTACGTTACAGATAGTAGAAAGTATATATCATGTGAATATTCATGTTTCTTAAATTAAATAAATGCTAGTGTTTCAGTAACACTACATTGATGTTATATACTAATACTGGAATAAAAAAAATGTATTCAAATCGATTAAAGTCTATAAAGGTGTACACAAACTCCTCAAACATAAAACATAAAACTTTTAAACTTGAAATGATAAAAAAAAACTATGTATACATATTGAGAGTATACCAAAACTAGCGAAAATGTTGTTTGTATTGCACAATATCAATTCGAACTTTACCACAAAACAACTCGTGAACCGTTTTACTGAGGTTAAGAAATAGTATAATACTATTTTGGTCAAGGCCTTTCTGTGTCTATCTCTGAGTATATCATTACATAAACACTTATCAATGTTTGTTGTTCTCAACAGCTAAAGTAGTGTTCACAGTTTGTTTGATGTTCTGTAGTCGGCTTTCATTGATGATTTTGGTGGTGGTCCAGTTATAATGTGGCAGCTTATCTATTTTTTTTCAAATAGAATCGTTAAGAAATGTGCCTATGCATATTAACCGTTTATTTTGTTACCAAACTGTTAAAATTTGTTTATATAAATATTGACTTCTACGTGTCGACGAGGAACAGATCTAGTGTAGGCGAAATTATCCGAATGGATACAGGTAAGTACTTCAATTCCCAATTTCGAATGATAGAAATGCCACCCTGGTGTTGATATGGAAACCACAATGCTATAAATACTGAATCAGGAACTTTTGTGACTTGACTTGTCTGTTTGTCGTCGTGTTTAGATCGAGCATGTTCCAGTACATCTTCCACAAACCTGAAATAGTGTAGTATGCCATTATGCGTTTATCTGTTTGGATTAAGAATAGTCATTCATCGCCTATATTTAATCGTAAACGGAAATTTTGTATCATTAAATGGTCATTAATCATTTAGTTCTTGTTGGCCTATTGTCTGCCAGCGTCAACACTACCAGTAAACAAAATGAATATAATTGCACTATGTCTCCTGTTGGTAGCTTATAAAAATCTTGTCAAACCTATATTAAGCAGCCAGTCAATGGTGTGAAGGAGCAAACGTGGTATTTGTGGCATTGTTGTTTATGCCGGGTAATTTGCTCCGAAAGCATATAAATGGGCCGTAACAACTGTGTCTGCTTAAGACACATGGCTGCTTAATAGAGGTGACAGCTTATACAAGCTTGACAGTATTTGTCTGTGGTTCGGATAGAAAATTTCGCCCCAGGGATAATTGTGTTTGTCGAGAACGAGACTCTACCGACTTTCCATCCGAACCGGAGAGATCTATGCATAATACTTATTTTTGCATTCCAAACACATTTTATAAAAAAAGTCAGTCTAATTCACCATCATGTTTACCTCGATAGCTTTAAAGCGTAAAGTTATATACTTCCAGTCCAAAAATTCATATTCATGTTTGATATTCAAGAAATACAATGTCTCTTATGTTTGCACATAGAAATTAAAGTATGGTATGTGACTTCCAATATTACTGTAAATCAAACAGGAGATTTATATATCAAATATTGAAAACATGATAGATGACTTCTAATATTGCTGTAAATCAGACAGGAAATTCTTATATCAAATGTTGAAAACATGATAGGTGACTTCCAATATTACTGTAAATCAAACAGGAGATTTATATATCTAATGTTGGAAACATGATAGATGACTTCCAATATTACTGTAAATCAAACAGGAGATTTATATATCAAATGTTGGAAACATGATAGATGACTTCCAACATTACTGTAAATCAAACAGGAGATCCATGTATCAAATGTTGAAAACATGATAGGTTACTTCCAATATTGCTGTAAATCAGACAGGAAATTCATATATCAAATGTTGAAAACATGATATGTGACTTCTAATATTACTGTAAATCAAACAGGAAATTCATATATCAAATGTTGAAAATGTGAAGTCTGTTTTCTTAGTTTATCTCCCAAGATGATTTTGTTTTCAAAAAAGAAAATGTTTGTGTTTCTTGTATGACCAAAAGCATATGTGAAATAGTGACAATTTGAATGCAGAATAAACACAACGGACTATCGGAAGTTTTTATATTGAAACTATATGTTATTGTAGGTTGAAATCAATGATTACTTCAAATCTAAATTCACGAAGAATTGCATAATACGAGGGGTATTCCGTAAATAATGCGAATGCTGTATTATTCCGCAGAAATCATGCAATGTATTGATGATCAATGAAACAACTTGGAGTGATAGCTGGTGCGTGTCAAATGGTAAAACTGCCTGAAACGTTCGCTGACGTCTTTAAAGAAGTCCGTGCATTACAGTCACCTGCTATCAAAACCCGACCTAAAGATTCAAAGTATAAACCAAATACGCTATTGTGAAACTACGTCATTCTATTTATAGTTAGACTCGTACAATACAGGTGACACATTAACATTGAATCTATTGTATTGTATCATGTATGTAACAGATGAATGTGCTGTCATCCCTAATACTAGAATGACGTAGTTTCAAAATAGCGTATTGGGTTTATAATTAATATCGTCCTGTAATAACATATGCTGCAGGCGAATAATCCCTCTATCAATACACAGCACAAATAGATATCATATTCATTGTGGAAAAAATGTTTGTCCAATTTTAGCAATATCATAGTGTCGTGATTTTTTTTAACTACTGATACGCCATTTTTAATAGATTTTTTTTATATAAATGACTATACCACCATTGTTTCGTTTTGCACGTCTGTGCCTAAATTTACGGGAAAAAGGCATTGATAATCAGGTAAAACAAGTTTGCTATTTCCGCATATCCATGTTTCTGTCAAAATAATAATATCATGATCTAAAAACATTTTTACAAAATCACAGTTTTCTTTTTTTATTTTCTGTCAAACAGTAAGTTTATTTCTGTTTATTATATCATATTTTAATGCTTTATAACATATATATATCTATATATCTATATATATATGTTATAAAGCAAACATTAAATATATATATATTTATATATAAACATATATAAGCAAAAGAGTTGGGCCAAAAGTTCTACCAACATTAGTTAAGGCCCTTCCCTACACAAAATAAATAACAAATACTCAAAATGACAATTGCAGATAAACAACATATTATATTAAAACAATTTGATTTAGATTTTAGATAACTATTAAAGAGATAAAGGATTTAGAAAGAAAGAAAAAGGAAATTGGAAATAATGGTTGTATAGTATAATAATAAAGTAATCTAAATATACCCTATATTTGGAAGAATCGTCATCAGGCCGACTTTTTATGCACATATAATGTTCTGTTAATTAATATCAAATCGTTTTGAGTCTTCGATAAATTATTGCACAGATGTGAATATAAATGAGTTTTCATCGTATGTTTAAGTTTCTTCACATCACATAAAAGTATGATGACTGAGAGGATGAAATCGACATGTGGCTCGAAAAAGTCGAAAGTGTGTTCCAATCTGAAATACACGAGTGAATAAATAAATTTGCATATAACTGTGTTCTCATATTTGGAACTATATAATCGGATACATTTCTAAGGTTGTATGGTATATTAACACCGATTGTTTCAGGAAATAAATTAGTAAGATTATTACGTCTGGTAATAAGCCAGTTTTAATTTTATATGCCGTAGTTAATTTTTTATATTTCTTCTCCCTGACAAAGACAGCAATCCGATTTCGGTATACCATTTTTGAATAAACACAGAACGAGTTAATCCTGTAACAATATGTGCTGCTTCATTTTGTATTTTCCCCAATGTGTCCTTTTCGTAATGAGTGCAACCATCCCAAACAACTGATTCGAATGAAATGTATATTTGGTCGATTGATTTTCTATTTAACAGGAATTTAGTTTTACGCATCATTCCAAAAATCTTACAAGCCGAATTTACAATGTTATCTATATGATGGTGCCATTTTGCATTATTACTAAAAAATATGCATAAATGTTTGTGGTGATCAACAAATTTTACTGGGACATCATCAAAAATTTAAAATGGATAAGAAAGGTTTTTATTTAGTGTGAACATAATTGCTTCTGTTTTGTTCGGGTTAAAATTTACTAACCACTGCTTGGACCATTGCGATATGACAATAAGATGGTGATTAAGATTATCTTCTAAATCTAGTAAGTTAGAAGTTGTAGATGCAAGCGATGTATCGTTTGCAAAAATACAAATTATGCTTAAAAGATGTTCTGCAATATCGTTAATGTACACAAGAAAAAGTAAATGACCTAAGACCGAACCCTGGAGAACATCAGCAGAAGTTTCCTTAATATTTGACACACTTGAACCAATAAACAACCTTTTTGTTTCCGTTTCACTAAATAACTTTCGATCCACTTCAATATATCTCCTGTTATTCCATTTTGCCTTAACTTAAATAATATACTTTGATCCAAACTCGGTCAAACGCCTTTGATATATCATAAAAGATCATACAAGTATATTGTCTGGAATCCAATCCTTGAGCAATTTGGTTATATATATCTATGAGTTGGTAAACTGTCGAATGGCCTTTGAGAAATCCGGAATACAATTTGCAAATTTATTTTAATTTTCAATCAGAAAGTTATAAATATGTTAGTAGAAACTCTTTCCAAAAGTTTACAAACACAGCCATTAAGATATTGGTCGATAATTAGATGGCACGTTTGTCTTAAAAAGAGACATTACAGTAGCTGACTTCCATGACCCTGGAAATTTACATTCAAGTAAGGATCCATTTAATAACATAGACAAGGGTTTAGATATAGTGTGTTTTGTAAACTGTAAAATTCTGTGATTTATTTTGTCTTCTCCGACAGCTTTATTTGGGTCTAAAGTACCAATCATATCAATTATGTCTGATTCAATAATGATCCTGTTTGCAATGGTATTATAAGTTTTAAAAATACTCTCTGGAAGTAGAGTATTATTGTTTATATTTTCATCTATTGTTGAGATGGAGACGAAATAGTCGTTTAAGCAGTTAGCTTATCTGCATCATTAAAATAGAATGAATCCATTAACAGATGTATATTTTAGTGGAGGAATTATTTATGAGTTTTTGTTTGTCTAAATAAACTGTTTAAGTAGTTTCTAAAGCACATTATTAAAATATTCTTCTTCAGCATGTGTTTTCAAATTATTTACTTTATTCTTTAATTGTTTGTATTTTGTCCATGTTTCTGTCTGTTGAGTCCTTACGGCCTTTGTCTGTCACGTTGTCTTGAATGTCGTCTTATTTCTGAGTAATACTATGATTTGTCATTTGGTCGAATTTGTACTTCTTAAAAGGAATACAAGATTACATAAAAGCTAAAATAGTTCCAGTAAAACGCCCACAGGCCAAGTCTACAGAACATGTGTCCAAAACATCCCAGTTAAAATTGATTATCAATTCGTTCATTTTCTCATAATCACTCCGGTTATAAAATCAAACCTGTCGAGTAACAATAGTGGGTGAAATGTTAACAAAGGGGATAAAGACATATGTAGATTTACGATCACTGAATTTGTGTGGGACATCTAAGGTATCAGAATTCAAACTGATATATGTGTCTGAGATTATAATTAGGTCAATAATAGTTGACGACGTACGTGTTGTTCTGGTGGGTTCCGTTATAACATTAGTTAAGTTATTGATAAGCATGACATTCTTTAAGTGTAAGTTATTTATATTTAATTGATCTTCATTGATGTCGCCGACGATGACAATATTTTTGGATAGATCAAGTGCTTTTTCTATACTTATACTGAAATAGTTCCAAAATGAAACAGGCGTATTTGGAGGACGATACACTTTACAATGTTAAAAGCTTTCCCACCCGTATTTCACCTCTACCCATATACTATCAACAAAGGGGTTGCAGTTCGATACCACAACACTCGGTCCACCCTCGAATCTTTCCTATGGTTTCACTAGTTTTAAAATATGTTGTAACAATAAGTGCAACATGTTTTATGTATATTCACGATAGGCCAAGAGCACGCGAATCGTTTGTTTCGAAATATTCGTCAGTTGAGTGTGTGAACGGACGCACAATCCCAGTTAAGTGGTGGCAATGGATACCAATGTGATAATTCAGCATAAAAATAATTTTCAATGAAACTGGATATGCACTGTAACATATTAAAGAAACGAAACTAAAAGGTTTTTTTATGGAGTTGGATGTATATACGCCTGTGTCCATATTCCATGTCCTCTGTGACTGAGTGGTCTAAAGCGTCGTCTCAAGATCACTTACCTCTCACCGCTAAGATCAAGTCTCGCTCCCTCCAAAAACTTTATGTATGAATGTTTCCAGTTAATTGCAGAAGGACGGTGGTTCTACTCAGTCTGAGGTCTTCCTCCGCCAGTAAAACTGGATATGCCATAATAACCTGACATGTGTTGAAAAGGGCGTTAAACCCCATTAAAAAACACAAAAGCAATGTAGATAGGAAAGAAATAATTGTCGAGTATACTCACCTGTACTGTAAAGTATCTGAAGGAATGCTGAAGGTATGGTACCCGTTTGTTACCTTATTGTTAAATGAATAACACAATAACTAGACTAGTCAATAATTCGACTTGTCTGTATCAGATCCTACAAAAATGTCATATTAGAAATACAGAACATATATTTGAATATATGAAAATATTTGCATAACTGCTAATCTGAAACCCTGCATGCAGTCTGCGGTCCAGCAATGTAATGTCATTCTCGCTAAATAGTCGTAGCAAATATATGCTCATTTATCCAATTAATTCCATAATGTTTCTATCACAGGAAAAGGGGAACAGCGTTAATAAACACACGACGTTCATGGTGGTATGTAACGCTCTGCTGGATATATTGAACGTTACTAGTTGATTGATTGATTGAATATTTAGCGTCATTTTTATGTCATCAAGGGCCAACAGACGGTCAGTTAACCTAACCACTGTTTTCTGGGATCCTGAAAAGTTAATCGGTACTCGAGCACACCACATCTCTGCAAGTATCTGATAACTTTCCCATTTGAATCAGCGGTGAGAGACGAATGATAATGATACACAATGTCATATATCAATCATTACTGAGACTGCTGCCGGGCGGGGATTCGAACTCACGACACCTGGATTGATAGTCAGACGCGTACCCGACTGAGCTAAATAAAGATGGAAAATTACATGACATTGATCAAAGTAAAGTCAGAACAATATTAAGGCACCACAATACCAGAATAAACATTGAAAAGAATCGGGACAATCAAAAGTTTGATTGGAACGCAATCAAACAAAAAAATTAGAACTATTTGATAAATAAGATATAAAGCTGCGGACAGATAACGGACAATCAACAAACAAATAAGCATTACTGTCCTTTTGGAGTTTGGTAAACAGAGCTGAAACGGTGAATTCAATTCAATTTAATACTTTATTTCGGCATATGAACATACATGTCCGTCGCCTTGACATATGTATAGGCATGTTACTACGCATGTGAGAATAGCATGATATAATCAAGTAATGTACAATATAGACCTAGCATTAGGTATAATTGATTCATCAAAATAAATGGTAATAATTACCGTTTAATCAACAAGCAACTGACAAATGTTAAGGCAATTATGAATTCAAAATGCCAAACCATTCCCATGCCATTTCAGTGGCTCTATAATATAAGCTGTGTCATACTAGTTCGATAATTTTAGATGCAAACAGCAGTAGTCTTGTCAGTCAGGTTTTCCTCAACTGAAGTTTGAGGAAATTCCACATGTGTAATATATTAATTGAAGGGTCAATTTTATAGCGAAAACGAAACTTCACTCTATTCCCAAAATAAAAGGTCGTAGTTTTAGTCATTTCCAAGAACTTCAGTCAACATTAGCGCTTGTTATATGGTGAAGTTTTTAAAACGTTCGTATTTAGTTCAGTGGGTACACAGGAACGAGAAATGTGTTTAGTTTAATGCAGCACAACAAGTAATTTCTTTCCTTTTAATTCAATAAAACACTGGTATAATTGTAATATACGGCATAAGTTGTGATTATCTGGATTTTATATGGTGCAAAATACCACGGTGACCGTTGGGGCCATCGCGCCATATTTATACAAGATATGAAATGTTTTATTGAGTAAATAAAGGCATTCGGCCCAAAATACAACAATAATTGCAGTTCATTGGTGCTTTACAGAGTTATGTTTCAATATATTAAATATACATTTGAAGTGTAAGAAAACGGTACAATATATAATGTTTTATATATAATTTCAAACAGTTTCGTTATAAAAAGAGCATTTTTCCAATAGTATCTGGATTCTCGTTTTGAAGTAGTCGGTAAAAATATGTATGTTCTGAATGTCCTATATACCAATTATACAGATGTGTTTCTCTAACATGACTATTCTTAGAACATTTGAAAAATAAATAGAATTCTGGACGGTCAATTTACAAAACAAGTATCTCCATATATATATCAGACATTGTGAAGGTGCATCTGAAAGAACCCCAAAAAATTCCGTTGTTGAGATTTCAATTATCTGCCTTTATAAAATACATATGATTTCACTATATCTGCATGATCCAACGCGTTTCAAAATCTGTCCTTTAATTAGCACGTGAGTAGCCATACATCCTTAACTGGATCCTACTCATATAAAGCTATCAGTTGATGTATGTAAATTGTCCGTCCAGATGTGTTGAATGTAAAACCATAGTAAATCAGTCATGGTTGACACCAAATCTATTGGTTTGGTAGATGCTTTGATATTGTGTCTATCGTTTGCATTGTAGTTAGGCGCTCTCGCCGTAAGTCTGGTCTGTACATTTATGTCTGGTTGTTCACGAATGATTATTTCCATACTTTTCAGCCCTTTGTTCGATTGAATATAGTTAATTTGGGTACTTGGGTCAACGCGATTCTAAGGTCGATTCTCTGGGCTCGACCTAATTTTCGGATACAATTTAAAATACTTTAAATGCCACCGTCAATAAAAAGCTTTGTAGCGATTGAAAAAAGCATAGAAATGTTTCAAATATTGTTTTATTAATTAGTTTTTGTTAATTTGAATTCTAAAATTGAGATGGCTATATGTGGGACGTTCAAAAACAGTAGTTTTGTCGGATCGCTCTTTGAATGCCAATATCTCATTAACAGTCGGATATCTTGTCCAACTTCTACATCCACATTGATACGTTGATATATCAAACTTGATAATTACTCAACGGTGCGCAAAGAAAGAAGGATAGAATATAATTTGAGAAAATAATAATATAAATTAGGTATCCATATAAAGAGAAATAAATAAAGGGCTATAGCTGTATTAGGTATGTGTACTAGGAAAAGATATAAAATACTAAAGATATAGAAGAAAGGAATTCCTAGGTACCTTTCACTCGACGAAGACAAACCGTTCTGGATTCCGTGGCGGTACCAGGGTTTTTAACCCCGCCACCATCGCAATGCCCTTGCGTTGGTTGGGCTACGTCATAGCTGGGACGAAAACCTCATTTAAGATCGGATTGGAGAAAAGCTCCCTCTTGAAGGATACCAAGGAGGGGGCCTCGGCAATAGATGCTGGTAGTCTGTTCCAAGTAGGGATGGTCCGTGGGAAGAGACTGTACTTGAAGTAGTCTGTAGATGGAGAATAGTGTTGGTACTTGCATGAGTGAGATGCTCTTGTTCTGGTAGTTGTTAAGAGTGAGGTTTTTCGAGTATGGGATGTCGACCAAACCATATATAACTTATATAAGAAGATAAACAAAGCGTTTTTCTACTTTCTCTGAAAATATCTCGATGCTATATCTGGAACACAAAAAAATATATCTCGCATTTTCTAACATGATTCTTTACTTGACGAAAATTTATTTAAATGAAATAAAGCGCCCCCTGTCGGCAAAGGAAACATTATTCAATATGTGGTGAGGCAACCAACAGTAAAAAATAATATTAACAGTTCGTTTATTGAAATTGACAAAATTTTAACAAGTATGATAGCAGATGCACAGGAAGTTATGAACTGTAAATATACTAAAAGTCAGTGGAAACATTAAGTCAAAGAATCAGTCAATCAATATTGTGAAGAAGAATATAAACAAAGGCCAAATTATACACTACGCTTACATATATCAATACGTGTAAATATCAAGTAGGAGCAACACATTCCATCTTACATACCAGAAGTAGTTCGAAACAAGAGCCGCTTAGATCACCTATAAAACTGAAACTAAAAACAGGAACAAACATACTACAAACTAACAAAGTGGCATTTAATCAGAATGAAGTTGACCCAACATGTATGTTGTGTGACGACCAAGACGAAACAAGAGCCGCTTAGATCACCTATAAAACTGAAACTAAAAACAGGAACAAACATACTACAAACTAACAAAGTGGCATTTAATCGGAATGAAGTTGACCCAACATGTATGTTGTGTGACGACCAAGACGAAACAAGAGCCGCTTAGATCACCTATAAAACTGAAACTAAAAACAGGAACAAACATACTACAAACTAACAAAGTGGCATTTAATCAGAATGAAGTTGACCCAACATGTATGTTGTGTGACGACCAAGACGAAACAAGAGTCCTTTGTGTACTTCAATGTAGCGCTAAACAGAAACTGACAGATCTGCATATTGCAGAATTGTGTACTGCTGATTTCTTTAAATAGAAGGTATTAAACTATAATTTGGACTTGTTATGACTAGTTGAACAGAATCTGAGTTTTTAAACATTTCAATAAAACTGATTGTGCAGATTTGCAGGTGTTTTCATGCATATATGATAGAGATTACACACATTTACCAAATTTTGTATATGTCAATTTCTTGATATTCGTACTATCCATGTATGATTTAGTATACGGTTAAATGTGAAAACTAAAAGAGAGATACATCATGTCTAATGCATGGCAGAATACTGGTTTACTCTGTAGATGGTCATTTTGGTATTTCCTTGCCCATAGGTTTATGAACAGTGTTCAGTCTCATATTTCATGAACATTTGTCCTCATAGACAGATCACATTTGTGATACTCTCTCCATCATATGGTTTTGCCATATTTATGTAGAGCAACCAAACCTTAATTCAGGTTGAAATAACATCACACTGAATTCCTATGGTCATGCTTATTGCATTAAGACATAATTTGTCAAGTTATCATACAACTTAGACTGTATGGTTGTGAATTCTTGCTTTTTTACAAGCAAAAGCAGCATTTTTACTGATACCATGTGCCACTAAAACTTTTTTTATTTCAGAGCTAGTTCAGATAGTGGGATGCATATAGCTCTATTGAGTATTATTACATAATATGTAAATGAAGAATCATAAAATTAAAAAAGAAGTCCTCTTCAGGACTCACACCACTATTATCTCCCTTGAGTACTCCGGACGAAGGAGGTAGAAACAAAACTTTAGTTATATTTTACTTCTTTTGTCAGGGCTGTGTACTGCAATGATTTATTTTTATCTAGCATGAGTAAGATGGTCAGTATTTAAGAAATCACCACTGAAAATTTGATGCTGATACCAGCTTCCTGGACAATTCTATGTCATTTCAGAATTGTTGGTTCGAACCGCATCATGGGCGAATAGTTGACACATTATTACTCTGGAAATTGATAGGTCTCACAAAAGCATTGAATTTAAAAATACAACAACCTGGTCAAGGTATGCTTTTTTTTCTTTATAATTGCATATCTTGGACCAGTGAAGAATTTGAGCCCAGATATTTTTCACTGTGTTTTGGACTAAAATGTTACAATGGAGCCCTATGGGGAATGTAATAATGAAGTGAGACGTTAAGAAACAGTGCGCGGCTGTATATTGAATGACATTAGTGTTTGCCTGCATGCTATCTGCGGTGTATCGCTAGACAGCTTCATTACTATAAAACAGCTAAAATCATTCTAGATAGCACCTCACTTAGCATGCATAGAGACATTAACATAAATAAAGTAGATATATCAAACCTAGAATTTTACTCGCATAGGTACACTGTGCATGCTACAAAATGCTTAAAAAATCCAAGTAGGAGAAAACGAAGAGGATGTGACACACGCTGAGATAATGAAATAAAAATATTTAAGTAATTTTCAGTTTAACATCAAAAAAATTATATATGCTGTTTATTCCTGTGAAATGCCGATTAAGGATATAATTTTTATTGTATTCCATCTTCTGACGAAGGACTTAAAGGTTGAAGGATATACTCTACCACTCTGAATGCAGAGTTGCCCTACAGTGTTTAGTGGTAAACGTAACCAAATACTTTACGCCTTCTTACAATAAAACATCATTTTGATAAATTGCATTTTAAGTCCAATATGCTGTTCTCATATTAACGATATATGCCTACATCATGACCATACAGTGTGAATGTTAAACAGGGGGGAAATGTGCGGGAAAGCGGAAACATTCTATTGGTCGGGTCCTGTTTTAGAAATTGAAGTATAAATTATTGCTCATGGTGACTTTTCAACTTAAACAAAATATTTACATGTGATTTGATTTCAAATGTTATTTAGTAGAGTAATTGAGTATGCTACGCTACGCGTCTGTACATGCATTATTCTCATGGATTCGTTCCTTCTCATTGATTCGTCCCCTCGACAATCTCGTAGATTCCGTGCTCGCACGACTATTCGTAGAGTTCGGATATTATTGGACCGAATCTCAACTCTCACGGAAAGTCAACAGAAAAATGTGGGAAAAAAAACAGGTATATGAAGAGTAATTTATGAAATCAGAGCTGGAAAATTCCACTTCTCCGCTCGCCATGACGTGTCAACATTAGATTAGGACGAGTAAGATTTAAGAAACTGACCTGTAGTGAATGTACATAGGTCACTTACAACATCACTTTAATGGCAACGAGGATTAATTTTCGAACCTGCGTCTGCACGAATCTCTCTTTCCTTGGAATGGGGCGGGATATGGCCAGAAGCTGTGGGAAGCCACAGGCTGTGCAGTTGGTGCTAAGCCCTAAAGGTTAAAGAGGGGAGGAGTGTAGTGAATATACATAGGTCACTTATAACAGCCTCGCTGTTAAGCTAGCTTTTATAGCGACATGGTTGAAGTGCACTGACTGTATTGGAAGTTGAGCAACAAAGTACGGGGTTAGTACATAAAAGGGTGATTTTAAAAAATCTTAGAAATGGAGGACAAGTAGCTTTTATAAGAAATTTCAAGCCCTGAAAATAAAGTGTAAGAGGGGAAAAATTGAAATAATCAAATAATGTTATATTTTTATAGTTGTCAGGTCAAAATGCGCTAGAAATAATATTAAATAGTGAAAACATCCAAAAAAACATTTATTATACAGGAGGATATTCTACATTTGTGTCGGCCCTGAACTTCCGCATTGTGGATATTATAAAATTTAAGAAACCAGTCAGAGGGGACGAATCAATCAGAAAGCGTTTTCATGATTTCGACGGTCAAGGCAGGTAACGAAATGTAATGTTTGAAATCTGGTTGTAAAAATATGTGCCAGATAATGTGCATGAACGAATTTCAGCACCGTAAGGGCACGTATCAATGGAACAACAGCATATATGTAAACAACACCATACATGTCTAAATTCTGTAAATCAATGGACTAATTTTAAGTAAAGTCCTTGTTCAAGTTAAACGACTCAATTAACATATTGGTTCTAATCTTGGGAACTACTGGATGGCTATTAACATTTAAATCATAAAAAGATGTACAAAGATGAAGAGGTTCCCAATCTTATCTTACATGTGTCAAGTCTTCCAAGTTTTTTTTTTCAAATGCACTCCAACAGTGTAATTACGTACAGACGGCCACTTGAATAGATGTCATCATTACCTTGTGCAAAGTTTTATTTATCACTAAATATTTCGTAAACGTGATAAAGAAATATAATCAGAAAATCCCAACACGGTTTGTTTGTATTTCGCATTACGCGATTTGTCTATAAGCTGATTGGTTGTTTGTGCATTGCCGCATGATAAACAATTTATTTGGTGAGTTCTGGGTACTAACGAACAGACGGCTAAGTCCGTACACTTCAATAAATTGTCATCACAGTCTAGAGACTTTTTAAAAATGCATTTTGGATTCAACTTTGGATAGACCCTAAATGACAGAAGACCTAAAATTTACATTAACTTTGAGTTTCTTTTTATAATTTCATCATGAATTTATTCAGTTTCAGGTTCGGCAAAGTAAATTTCTCAAAACATCTTGCCTCAGATTATATTTGCTTCTATTTTGATATCAAGTCATAGAAATAGTCAAGCTATACATTTGGAAAGCTTTTGTAGTCCGGTTAAAAATGTCATAGACTGGGTCTTGGACTATATCTATTTTTCGCAGACTGTCAACAGTTTATGAACATTCTAAAAAATCTCAGAGCACAGATTAAACTATTGAAACTCAAGTATTGTATTGAACCACAAGTTGGCACATTTTTGTACTCGGTAGTGGAATAAAATCGCTAAACAAATATGTACGGAATTACCTGAAATTCTGTACGGATATAAACACATTTTGTATGGAATTAGGCAGTTATACCCTATTGCTATTAATTTGTTTTTTACCTAAAATAACATGTAGGCAACGAGTGTTGAGTTTCAAAACAATGACATATAATACTACCATAAGATATTTGCCGTCAGAAATAGCAGGCAATGGTCGTTTGTTTTAAGTGTTTCATTTTTAATTTGAATTCCAATTTATGAAAAATATAGCACGAACACCCCTCTTTTTATTTAGTTATAGTGTAGTGAAATGAATAACGTCTAACAAAATAAATATTATGTAGAATTCAAAAACTTCTGCCAGAGCATTTTATTGCGCAATGAAGCGTGAATGTTCAAAATGTGTTGTTTTTAAATCTGTGTTTTAATCAACACTGGCGTAACGATTAGATGTTATGGTAATATAAATTGCGTTTTATCTGTATTAAAATTATACTTTTATCACAGGAGATAAAATATACAATTCAAAAATGCTATTAAAACAATTACAGTTAATATTGACCATTTTATAAGGAAAACAAAAGATGAAAATTGTCCAAAAAAAAACATGTACCGCTAGAACGAAAGCTGATTTTGCAAAGTATTCGTGCACAGACTTTTAATAATTTACGACAGACGTCAAAAAAAATCTGACAAGAATGTCACAAACTACCTATAAATGGTCAAGGAAAAATAACTTTTTGATTAACTATTAATGATAATTTTTGTAAAATTGATATTCCTTTGGAAATCAAATATATCAAAGTTTTGTTAAATATGACAAAATTCTTAAATATTCTTTTCAAAAGCAACAATATTCTAATAAGAAATAGAGACCCAGACTTAAAAATGGACATTCTATAAAATATTGGGGCCAATTAGCCCAGCTGTTTACTCGTCTGACTATCAATCCAGAGGTCGTGAGTTCGAATCCCCGCCTAGCCACAGTCTCCGTGATGATGGTATATGACATTGTGTTCCATTATCATTCGTCTCTTACCACTGATTCAAGTGGGGCAGTTATGAGTAACTTGCGGAGATGGGGTGTGCTCGAGTACTGGTTAACCTTTCAGGATCTCAGGAAATAGTGGTTAGGTTAACTGATCATCTGTTAGTCCTCGATGCATAAAATGATGCTAAATATTTAATCAATCAGTCTTTAAAAGGTCACTTGTATTAAGCAGCCAGTTTTGTGGCTGCTGATACAGAAATGTCATCTATCAACCATCATAGAAATTGTGGCTGGGTGGAGATGTGAACGCATTACCTCAGGATTGATATATGCGATACCAATTGAGCTAACTAGGCTCTGCCCAATAAGAAAAGAAGTAGGGCAGTGCCCAGAGTATTGACCATTCACACCATAAGTTTTGGGGTCAATTCAACTAGTCGGCATCTCATATACCACACTCACTTCTGGTTCTACTAAAGTAAACAGACTCAATAGTGATTCATGTAAGCTCTGAACTTATTCAAGCTAAAACAAACTTTTAAAGTATTATAAACAAAATAAAAGGGCAATGTAAGCTCACTTCTTAATTAAATTCATAAATGAGCCAAATATATTAAGTTAATTTACATATATACATAAAGCATTTGAAATGTGCAATCTGCTCTACACAGGGGTTCATAATACGATATATAGTTTCTTGAAAGCCCAACACAAATTACAAACAGTTGAAAAACTATTATATTTTTGGATCATTTTCATTTTTATTTCGAAGTCTGATATCCTAAAACTCTATCAAAACAATTTCGAAAATAAACACTTGCTGAGATATAATTTATATTATGTTTGGTTTAAATAAAACGTATCTGTCTGTCTATCTATATAACAAAGTTATAAAATCTACATTAATTTTCCTTATAACCAAATGTCAGAGTGAAAAAAGTAAAACACACACACACACACACACACACACACACACACACACACACACACAAAAGAGTGATTGAAAAATGATCTGTATTAGCTCTACAGTGATACTGATGCATACATGGATATAAACGACATCCTGAAGGCCCCGCTAAGATATGTGGGCTGCCCAGACGTGGGGTTTACTCATATAACGACAAGTATGTACAATGTCAGCAAGTTTATCTGATTTCTTCTCAAATGTCCAGACTATTTTAGAAGTGGATCCGATAAAAAAAATCCTGTTTTTATAGGTAAAACGCCAAGTTTTTGGGTAGTTCTCAGTTACTCAGCAATTCAGTACCATGGAACTTTGATTATAATTTGTAATAAAAATAAAGTGTATTTGGCATGTTTGTTGTGTTAATACTTTTACATATGATCTGAATGAATAGTAAAGATAGATTTATGGAGACATGGCCATAAAGAAAAAAATTACAACATTTTTAAATTGAAAAGTGCCAGTTTTGACAGCGATCATTTTGGGACATTTTACCATCATCAGTATATACAATTAAGTTTTATTGTTATATAAAGCCATGATGTATGGTTACTGTAAAAACATAAATACAACTAATATATAAGCATCTCTAGAAGACTAAAATGCCGATAAATAGTTGATTTTAATATAATTACATGTTGCATATGGACGTTACGGTGTCGGTCAAATTTTTTGTAAGAAAACTCTAACATCTATTTTTAGACATTACAAGCATTGACAACATCATTTGTATGCAGGGGGTGTAAGGTTGTTTGTTTTAAGTTACCTTGTAAAGTAGAGTGATATACAGGACTTCACAATAAAAAAATGACACCAAACTTTCATCAATGTAAAAATGTCGGTCAGTTTGTAACGTCCAAAACGAATCGTCGTTTATTTCCAATTTAATAACCATACCATATCTAATACCCCTCAATGGGTAAATATACTTGTCCAAAAACGTGTCATCAGTTTGTGTTTACACAACTCAACCACCAGCAGGGATAATATGGAGGCATAGTACCACCATTGAAAAAAGGAAGTGCTTCCGTGGGGTAGTCGCATAATGGCGTTTATAAATAATCCTCGTTTCTTCTTCTATAAAATGCATTTTCCTTTTTATAATGCTCTTTTTTTTTTTTATTTAAATGGCATTATTGATGTATTTTGAACATTTTGATAGCATTGTTATGTTTGAGTTGTGAATTTAGAAAAAAAATGGATGCTTGGATATTCGGTTATGGATACATGATTTCGGATGTGTACTTTCACTTTGTCAACAATGTTCACACTGAGCAGAAAAAAAATCTCTTGTATGACACATGACCCCTACTTTTCTCATCATATTTTGATAGTGCAAAGGTTGACAAACAGTAAAATGTAGGTTTCACTTTTTTCATTTGGGATTTTCTATGAATGGCAAGCCTTCAAATTTGTATTATTTATTATAGAATAAAGAACAAAAATCAATGGTGGGTTAACACCTGGAGGTAAGTGTTGTCCGGTCAATCAAAAGGTCAGAGTAACGTCCAGAACATTTCATTACTGTGTTGATATAACATCAATAGTGAATCCGTGTACTATTGTAATGATTGCAAACAATTAACAATATATATTAATCCAAATAAAAGACGGAAATTGCCGTATTAACGTACTTAGCGGCCCATGAAATGAGTATATACGGACGTTACACTTTGACATTTTATCGTGTTTTGGATATTACTATTAGACATGGTCAACTTGTCAATACCAACTGTCCTACTCTTTAATGTAATTAATAACCATGATGTATACCCCAATATTTAATATCATACCATTATCTCTGTAAATAAACACAACATTCTAGTTTTGTCTATTCTGTCACCAAATACCTCCTTCGTCGTTTGTTGGACGTTATGGTTCGACACAGTGGTAATGTAACTGTTGTGGATGTGACTTTGACATATGTTTTTACTTGAATGTGTAACATCCAAAACTGATTTATATTATCTCAAATTGAAATATTATGAGAGGCAAGATGATTAACAATTAATTACATGTTTTTGGTAGAAATTAATTAGACCTAAGTATTGGCTTGCCATAGTCTCATTTATTCGCCGTAATAGGGATGGGACTAGCCCCTTTACGTCTCATTTCCATCCGAACAAATTCAAGTGGAAAATTAGACCATATACATACGACTATTTCAAAAGCAAATACTGCATAAAAATCGTTAATTTCTTGAAATATTGATTAATATTGATAAAATAATGAATAATAAATGCGTGCTATGCAAAAGAAATGTCCTCTTAGTTTGATAGACGGGGTATATGACCAAGACATTCGAATTTACCTTGTTCCGCTGTCATTTAGCAGCCATTTTACATAGTGGAGTTAAATGCGAGCTAGATCCGAGCTACTGGGTGGAAACGTGTACATGCAGAATCGGAACTTGAAACGAGTGAGCAATATGGGTTATAGAGGACGTCATATATTCTGTCATATTTTGAGTTAATATCTATGATTATTTCAAAGTAGTTTTGTCACTGCTGAAGACAAAAAAAGATTTATATATCCGTTATGACTACCAACTCATTAGAGGGATCTTCGCCGATTCTTCTAACACAGATTTACACAGTTCTTATTTCTTGGGCGCAACAATCTTCCTACCGTCACGTAAGGGAGATAAGTCTTCAGTGAGACCTATACTACAAGCAAAATGTGGAGTGCAATAATTAAGATAGCTCGCAAAACTTCCTCCAATCAAGCGGTTGGTGTTTGAACCCAAAGCAAGCGCATTATGTTCTTCGTGATTGCTTCAATTTATGACTGTTTGGAGAATATTGCAAGATACAGAATAAACTCTTTTTTAGAATCATCACTGGATCTTTTACATGCTCAGTGAAAAGCACCGATACATGATACATCAGTTCAACATCTCATCCGAAATACTGTTTTTAGTTTTATCACTGTGAGAAATACTTTCCAGTGCAATGACAAGGATCCAACCCAGGTCCCCTGAAATGCTTATTCATTGACACGATCACTGGACTAGGACGCCGACCATAAATACAGTCATGCAATTCAAAATAATATATCAGTCTCTTGCCCTCACACCTTAACGCCCACCCTCCACACACTTCATCGCCAGGGATGTTTATTACTACTGAAGAATGATTATAATACTTAATTATACATGTTCGGCTCTGATAAAACAGTGCGACATATAGAGTTGCGGTTACGACATATACCGGTAGTACAAATCTAACAACATTAAGCGTCAAAGATTCGACATTTGGCGGCATATAGCTTTGCGACACATAACTTTGGTTGCGACATTAGCGTCGGTGCGACATTAAGCAATACCAAAGACAGATATATCGCCGCGAACAGTAAAGGTTAGTTTTAACTTGTGAAAAGACAAGGATGACGATGTCAGGTAGAAGACTGTACCGAATGAAGCGAGAGGTAAGAAATATGGAGGATTGAGTATAAAACAAGTCACTCCATAGAATATCAGTAGGAACAACCCGGACAGAAATAAAGTAAAATGAGAGCAAGAGACAAATACAGGAATGGATAGAATAAAAAAGTTCAGCAGGACATAGTGTTATCATAACAGGATAATAAAAGCAATAGTGTTAAATTTACCAGCAATTAAAATATGAACTCCTACAGTAAATATGGATTTAAACAGGTTTGTTTAAACACAAGAAAAGGAAGTTACTTTATTAGACATAAGAAAGACAGATGAGAAGACAGTGAAAGACCGGCTATTGTATTAGTCTCCGTCTACATTGTTTGTCTCTCAGTCTCCGTCTACATTGTTGGTCTCTCTGTCTCCATCTACATTGTTTGGCTCTCTGTGTCCATCTACATTGTTTGTCTCTCAGTCTCCATCTACATTGTTTGTCTCTCAGTATCCATCTACACTTTTTTGTATCTCAGTATCCATCTACATTGTTTGTATCTCAGTATCCATCTGCAAAGTTTGGTTCTCTGTCTTCATTTACATTGTTTGGCTCTCAGTCTCCATCTACATTGTTTGGCTCTTAGTCTCCATCTACGTTGTTTTACTATCAGTCTCTATCTACGTTGGTTGGCTCTCAGTCTACATCTCCATAGTTTGTATCCACATACATTGTTTTTGACTCTCATTCTCTATCTGTATAGTTTGGCTCTCAGTCTCCATCTACTTTGTTTTACTTTCAGTCTCCGTCTACATTGTTTGGCTCTCAGTATCAATCTGCATTGTTAGACTTTTAGTATACATCTACCTCGTTTGACCATCAGTATCCATCTACATTGTTTGTCTCTCATTCTCCATATATTTTGTTTGTCTCTCAGTCTGCATCTGCATAGTTTGGCTCTCTGTCTCCATCTACGTAGTTTAACACTCAGTCTACATCTGAATTTGTTGTCTCTCAGTATTCATCTACATTGGATTTAAACCGGTTTATTTAAACACAAGAAAAGCAAGTGACTTTATTAGACATAAGAAAGACGGAGAAAATACAGTGAAAGACCGGCTATTGTATCAGTCTCCATCTACATTGTTTGTCTCTCAGTCTCCGTCCACATTGTTCGTCTCTTTGTCTCCATCTACGTTGTTTGGCTCTCTGTCTCCATTTATATTGTTTGTCTCTCAGTTTCCATCAGGATTGTTTGTCTCTCAGTATCCATTTATATTTTTGTTATATCTCAGTATCCATCTGTTTAGTTTGGCTCTCTCTCTGTCCCCACCTACATTGTTTGACTCTCAGTCTCCATATATAAAGTTTGGCTCTTAGTATCCATCTTTATTGTTTTACTCACAGTCTCTATCTACTTTGTTTTACTCTAAGTCTCTGTCTAAATTGTTTGGCTCTCAGTATCAATCTGCATTGTTAGGCTTTCAGATCTTCATCTACATTGTTTGACATTCAGTCTCCATCTACATTGTTTGTCTCTCATTCTCCATCTATTTTGTTTGTCACTTAGTCTACATATACATAATTTGGCTATATGTCTCCATCTATATTGTTTGGTTCTTGGTTTCCATCTACATTGTTTGGCTTTCTGTTTCCATCTACGTAGTTTAACACTCAGTCTACATCTGCATTGTTTGTCTCTCAGTATCAATTTACTTTGTTTGGCTCTCAGTCTCGATTTTAATTTTTTTGCTAGGTGTCTCTAACTAGGTTGTTTGGCTCTCAGTCTCCATCTACTTTGTTTGGCTCTCAGTATCCATGTGCATTGTTTGGCTGTTAGTCTACATCTGCATTGTTTGGCTGTCAGTCTACATCTGCACTGTTTGGCTCTCATTATCCATCTGCATTGTTAAGATCTCTGTCTACATGTACACTGTTTGGCTCTCACGTTATATGTGCATGGTTTAACCCTCAATCTCCATCTGCATTGTTTGGCTATCAGTTTACATCTGCATAGTTCGGCTGTTTCCATGTTTTGATTCTCAGTCTCCATCTACATTGTTTGGCTCTCAGTCTCCATCTGCATAGTTTGGCTCCCTGTCTCTATCTATATCGTTCGACTCTCAATATATGTCAACATTGTTTGGCTCTCAATTAATAAAATAATTGGGATAAAGAAAGAAAATTTAGCAGAAAGTACTAAAATCAGGCCAGAAGAATATAAGTTATAGTAACCAGTTATGAATATATGAAATCCGCAGTAATTATGGACTCCAATACAAGAAAGTAAGTTAGTTTGTTAGACATAAGAAAGATAGAGAGAAGACAGCGAGAGGCGCTCAATCATTCCACGACCGACGATTGTTGCAATTGTAACACAACCACATCCCACCAGACTAGTTGCACTCAAATGTATGAGGATTTGAATCTAGGCTATCTGCTGTACTAGCAAACCGACGAATATAAATGTACACTATATACACATTTCGAGGTATTTTATTATCACCAGCAAAACCATTTAGACGGTTACATTAATTTGCATAACATAAAACGTATATCAAACGTATGAATTAATTTCAGTTCCGATCAATAGGAATGATGTCCCTTTCAAGATCTAACAACTTTAAAAGGTGTTAACTGTTGTATCATTGTTAGGCTCCAGAGTGGCGCAGTGACTTACGCCTTTAACTGTCAACCAGGATGCCGTATGTTGAAACCGCGCTAAAGGCGCGAAAAAAAATAATAGCTAATTTGTTTTTATATGTTTTTTTCTTATTGAAAATATTGACTGTATTAACGTAACATACATTATTTAAAATAGATTAAACAGACACATGATATATTTTACGGATACGTGCATCTCTCAGTCTCCATCTACATTGTTTGTCTCTCAGTATCCATCTATACTTTTTTGTATCTCAGTATTCATCTACATTGTTTGTATCTCAGTATCCATCTGCATAGTTTGGCTCTCTGTCTTCATTTTACATTGTTTGGTTGCTCTCAGTATCCATCTACGTTGGTTGTCTCTCAGTCTACATCTCCATAGTTTGACTCTCTGTCTCGACCTACATTGTTTAGACTTTCAATCTCCATCTATAAAATAGATTAAACAGACACAATGTATATTTTACGGATACGTGCATCTCTCAGTCTCCGTCTACATTGTTTGTCTCTCAGTCTCCGTCTACATTGTTTGTCTCTCAGTATCCATCTATAATTTTTGTATCTCAGTATCCATATACATTGTTTGTATCTCAGTATCCATATACATTGTTTGTATCTCAGTCTACATATACATTGTTTGTATCTCAGTATCCATATACATTGTTTGTATCTCAGTCTACATATACATTGTTTGTATCTCAGTCTCCATCTACATTGTTTGTATCTCAGTATCCATATACATTGTTTGTATCTCAGTCTACATCTCCATAGTTTTACGCTCTGTCTCCACCTACCTTGTTAAGACTTTCAGTCTCCATCTATATAGTTTGGCTCTCATCTCCATCTACTTTGTTTTACTCTCAGTCTCCGTCTACATTGTTTGGCTCTCAGTATCAATCTGCATTGTGAAGCTTTTAGTCTACATCTACATTATTTGACAATCAGTCTCCATCTACATTGTTTGTCTCTCATTGTCCGTCTATTTTGTTTGTCTCTCAGTCTACATCTGCATAGTTTGGCTCTCTGTCTCCATCTATATTGTTTGGTTCTTAGTTTCCATCTACTTTGTTCGGATTTCTGTTGCCATCTACGTAGATTAACACTCAGTCTACATCTGAATTGTTTGTCTCTCAGTATTCATCTACATTGGATTTAAACCAGTTTGTTTAAACACAAGAAAAGGAAGTGACTTTATTAGACATAAGAAAGACGGAGAAAATACAGTGATAGACCGGCTATTGTATCAGTCTCCATTTACATTGTTTGTCTCTCAGTCTACGTCCACATTGTTTGTCTCTCTGTCTCCATCTACGTTGTTTGGCTCTCTGTCTCCATTTATATTGTTTGTCTCTCAGTTTCCATCTGGAGTGTTTGTCTCTCAGTATCCATCTACATTGTGTGTATCTCAGTATCCATCTGCATAGTTTGGTTCTCTGTCTTCATTTACATTGTTTGGCTCTAAGTCTCCATCTACATTGTTTGGCTCTCAGTCTCCATCTACATTGTTTGGCTCTCAGTCTGTATCTACGTTGTTTGACTCTCAGTCTCCATCTACATTGGTTGGCTCTCAGTCTACATCTCAATAGTTTGACTCTCTGTCTCCACCTACATTGTTTGACTTTCAGTCTCCATATGTAAAGTTTGGCTCTTAGTATCCATCTTTATTGTTTTACTCTCAGTCTCCGTCTAAATTGTTTGTCTCTCAGTCTCCATCTGCATTGTTATGCTTTCAGTCTTCATCTACATTTTTTGACATTCAGTCTCCATATACATTGTTTGTCTCTCATTCTCCATCTATTTTGTGTGTCTCTCAGTCTACATCTACATAATTTGGCTCTCTGTTTCCATCTACGTAGTTTAACACTCAGTCTACATCTGCATTGTTTGTCTCTCAGTATCAATCTACATTGTTTGGCTCTCAGTCTCGATTTTCATTTTTTGCTAGCTGTCTCCTTCTACGTTGTTTGGCTCTCAGTCTCTATCTACTTTGTTTGGCTCTGAGTATACATGTGCATTGTTTGGCTGTTAGTCTACATCTGCATTGTTTGGTTGTCAGTCTACATCTGCACTGTTTGGCTGTCAGTCTACATCTGCACTGTTTGGCTGTCAGTCTACATCTGCACTGTTTGGCTCTCACTCTCCATCTGCATAGTTTGGCTCTCTGTCTCTATCTACATCGTTTGACTCTCAGTATATGTCTACATTGTTTGGCTCTCACTTAATAAAATAATTGGTATAAAGAAAGAAAATTGAGCAGAAAGTACTAAAATCAGGCCAGAAGAATAAAAGTTATAATGTTAGTATAACCAGTTTTGAATATATGAAATCCGCAGTAATTATTGATGCCTATACAAGAAAGTAAGTTCGTTTTTTAAAACATAAGAAAGACAAAGAGAAGACAGACTCCCATTGCCAACTATTGAAGAATGTGCCGCTAAATGGTTTTCTGACGAAAGTAACAATATCAGCAAAATCTTCAAATGTGTCGGATACTTGGGGTTCGCTTATGTCTGGGACACGTGCCTAGCCACCAAATGTGTCGGATACTTGAGGTTCGCCTATGTCTTGGACACGTGCCTAGCCGCCAATTGTGTCGGATACTTGGGTTCGCTTATGTCTGGGACACGTGCCTAGCCACCAAATGTGTCGGATACTTGGGTTCGCTTATGTCTGGGACACGTGCCTAGCCACCAAAATGTGTCGGATACTTGAGGTTCGCCTATATCTGGGACACTGTGCCTAGCCACCAAATGTGTCGGACTACTTGAGGTTCGCTTATGTCTTTGACACGTGCCTAGCCGCCTAATGTGTCGGATACTTGAGGTTCGCTTATGTCTGGGACACGTGCCTAGCCTACCAAACGCCTATTATTTACAATTCTCTGAAAATGAAAAAATGTTTAATGGTTATTTTGCCATGAAGATAACCTTCTTAGTCACTACGTACATCTTTGACCCGCTCGTAAAGTAGTTGTTCGGTAATATCCTACGGATTTGACATTATTTGATTAATTTATAGCAAAGTTTGTATTTGATATTAACATTAACTGGAACTGATTGTATCGTGTTCCTCTTTATTCTCATTTTAAACTTCTCGTTTATTAGTATTATTATTATATTCAGAGAATCTGTAATAGTTCTTTGTGCATGGTATTTGAATTTTTGTATTAACTATTATAACATATTTATGGAGTTACGAGCATTTCAAGACCAAAAAAAAAAAGTTAATTTTCCATTGATTGCTCAACTACGAAGTTCCGTTAGGACTATCGTGCTATCGCTTTCTCAGCATGACACACTCGATGCCACCACAACACTTTGTCACGATAATGACAAGGCGATAGTACGATGGCCCTAACGGAACACCGTATAATTAATAAACTCCACTTTCAACGTATTACAAAATATACATGGCAATCGATTGTATTGGCGAAGATCCCAGAATCAACATTGGTAGAACTAACATATGTAACTGGAAAACTTTCTGGCATACATGGTTTGGACAATGCTGCAACAAGGACATCGGAACGGTATTGTAATGGATAGTGTGTATGCTGCATACGTCAGAGGTTGTGGGTTGTGACCCCATGTTGTTACCGACGCCGCCAAAAAAAACACTCATTACTGGTTGTACCAAGAAAGTGGATCTGAGAGCGGTTAATGTAAGCTTTGAGTTTTCTTAACAATCGAGCTTAATAAATTAGTATATACAAACAAGGTAGACGAACCGCCTTGAAACAATCGCCCACGGAGGACACTTATCATAACTCTTTACTAAATGAAATCCTCCAGTGGCCGAGTGGCGCCGTCTCAAGATGACTTACCTCTCACTGCTAAGGTCGTAGGTTCGAGTCACGTTCGTTCCAAAATTTTATGTGAGAAAATTGCTAGTTAATTTGCGGCTAGGACAGTGGTTCTATTCAGAGTCATTCTGAGGTCTGAGTTATGAAACTGGATATGCCATATGTAACTTGAACTGTAATGGAAATGGCGTTAAATCCCATTTAAAAAAAAAGAAGAAAAATATACCTGAATATAGTATTTTAAGTGTACCACGTTGTTTAATATCCAATCTTTCAATTTGAATTCATATTATATTCATTAATTGATAATAAAATCGTTGCTTTAAACAGTTTATTCACGCATGACCATTCATTCTATTTCATTGATATGTCTTCAATAAATTATAGATTTATCCTTTAGTTTGTCTTTTTCCGGCGGCTCTATCTTGACGTCGACGCCATTGATGAATATACTGAGAAGGTCTATGGTGCGAAATAGAACAATTAATTCAATTTTATCACTTTTACTTGTACGTAGTCTATCTATTATTTAAATAAAAATCGGGTTATTTGCGTAGTTCATGGGAAGTAAATATGATACATGAAAATTAAAGTATGAGACCCTTAATTGCTATCTTTTAACATTGTTTAATTCAGGAAAATGAAAATGAATGAAATTGTCTATTTCTTATTCAAATATACATAGACTGTGCTGAAACGAGATTTTAAACACCGAAACATACGATAAGATCAGTATATAAGAGTTTCACATTTCACCTTAAACGCAACACATAAATACACATATAAAACAAACTGTGCAATATATTTGATATTTCATCAAATAAACATTTAACAGTATTAAATCAAAAGTACAATTCTATCCACTATTATTCCTAACATATACATATGAGGATGAACTTGAGAATTACTTCTTCTGTGACATCGAAAGTTCCTACAACTGGGACAAATTACGTTCGAAATATTTCTTGGTAGAACCAGTACTTACGCATATACGATACAGTATCCTGCTTCGGGACCCGTGCCAAACATAGCCTTGCCTGAGGATCGGACCCTGCGATCCCTGAGGATCGGACCCGCGATCCCGGATTATTTGTCCGATACTCTACCACTGGATCATAGGTATATCAACTATATGAAATATATTTCATCCTTCTGAAATCCTAAAACGTTGTTCATTTGGTCCGATATGACATTTATCATAATTACTACACGAGTAAAGTTCATTAGCGGCACTTTCATTTCATGTCACTAACACAGAATTGTTTAAACTTATTAATTTTACTTCGATTCTGAAACAAGGTTTTACAACTTAGACAAATCACGTTCGAAGTTTTCCTGGGTAGAACCAATACTTAACATATGCTCAAATACACCACAGATTGTCGTGCCATAGGATCGAACCCAAGACCCTCCGATAATTGGTCCGGAACTCTACCACTATACCACACACATCATTAACCCAGATCGAGTGGTATCATGTAAAGGGCACGCAATAACAAACGTACTTCGTGTTCAACTTCCATCTTTGCAATAAAAACAAACACTGGCTCATTTACATTTACAAATGCAGTGGTCTTAATATGACTGCCTTACACATCGCTTGAAAATGTGTTGAAGGTGCTGACGCGCTCTTACCCTAGCGCTTGGATTCCTTCCTGTGGAGAAACCTGCGCTCATTTACACTTACAAATGTAGTTGTCTACATGTTGAATATATGCGGAAGCCGTGTTACAGTGGAAGAGCATCGGACCAAAGACTGGGGTCTCGGGAGCTTGGGAACTGTTAGCTTAGTCGGTAGCATATGTTATTATCTGTCCAGGGGTCGGGAGTTGAAAGAGTCCAACTGACGAAGAGATCAGTATTTAATTATAAACTATTCGCCCGGAAACAGTCTTCTTGATGATAAATATACATTTCGTCTCATTTGTCATTCGTCATTCACCACTGATTCAAGTGGAAAAGTTTTTAGTTACTCGCAGAGATGGGGTGTGCTTGAGTTCTGGTTAATCTTCTAGGATCCCATGAAAGAGTTAGGCTAGCATGTCGTCTGTTAGCCATCGACGATATCAGAAAGACGTTTAATATTCGAACATTCCAAATTCATTTATAAGAGAATCCTTTGGTAGTTGACATAAGCTGTAGTGCACCAGGGACATTTTTGAACATTTGGTCAACATCGTCTCTTTCATGAGCCGTTAGATTGGTAATGCACCATTAAAATACCAATAAATTATCAGCATTTAAATACCTTATTTACAATTATAAATCAATATAAACTATTACAAGATTTTCATATTTTACATATATTTTTAAAAAAATAATTGATAAAATAAGATTAATGTGCTTTTTCAATACTTGGCAAAATACACCAACTCATTCCCTCACTCACTTTTTTCGCTCAGTTCTAAACGGATAATCAAGATGTTTGACGAATCGATCAGATATGATTATGGTTAAAACTGATTTTATTTTAGCTAAATCGGTTAACCATTTGAATAACTTTTTCTATAGATTAACGTGTCAAGGGACGTAATTATCTACAATGATGTAGCTATTTCCCTTTTATAAATATATAAATATTTGAAAAAAAAATCTTTATAACTGGTGATTTCGTACAGGCACACTATGTATTAATCAATGAAATCACTAAGCAGTTTTTGTAATATTATAAACACTTGTTTGTGTTTGATAATTTACCACATCATAGTGCAACACTTTTGTTCTAAATTACTCGGATTAAAACAATAAAACCAATAATGTTGTCATGGGAACGCCTCCTCCTCCTCTCTCTCCCTATCTAATATGTCTGTCTGTCTGCCTGCCTGCCTGCCTGCCTGCCTGCCTGTCTGCCTGTCTGTCTGTCTGTCTGTCTGTCTGTCTGTCTGTCTGTGCCTGTATGTCTGTATGTCTGTATGTCTGTATATCTCTCTCTCTGTCTGTCTGTCTATATTTCTCTCTCACTCTCTCTCTATTTATATCTCCCCTCTCTCTTTCTCTGTCTTCATTTGTTTTTTATTTGCATTTTTTTTTACATTTTATGTTTTTATAGATCACTGCAATTTATCAAATATCTTGTTTAATATATCGAAAATGATAGATATTTGTTTAAGAATGATGACCTGTAAGTAGAGTTCCCAGCGCCAGAGTAGAAGATGCTATGCTGTTGGATGAGCGAACACTCACATGATTCATGAGACTTCGCCTTACTATGGTCAGTACGATCCCAAACAGCTGAAATGTAAATACATATAGTCCGTAAGGTTTTACCTTGCACTCGTTAATGTTCGCCAATATGTTCGGGCCTAATTCGTGAGATCGACACGATGCTGGTTTAATATTAAATTGGCATCGGTGTATCAACTGTTAAAGTGATTTGTTTGCGTTCGGACAACGAAAATTAACTTACGGATATGCACGGAAAATTCATGATTGCTGGGTAAATTCTAAAACACATTAACACTAGTTTATTCCCATTACATAGGCCACTGGTATATTGTTCGGTTATATATGATAGGTTGGTTTTAGCGTCGCTTTCAACACCTTTTCAGTCGAATCACGTCGGTGTCAACTTAAGACAGTATTCTAAGCGCTGCCACACTGGAGCATCATGCTGCAAACACATGGTTTAGTACCATACCGAGTCAGCAGTATACTGACACCGGGTCGACCAGACCTAGAACTAACATCTAAATGCTGAGCGCCAAGCGAGGAAGCTTCTTGTACCATTTTTCAAGTCTTTGGAATGACCCGACCGGGGATTGATCTCACAACCTTTCGCATGCGAGACGGACGCTCTGTCCCTAGACCACCGCTGCGGTTCGGTTATATTGAAGACCAGTTTGCTGACAACAGAACTTTGCCCTTAACTTGAAAAGTAATCGTGTAACAGGTTACTTATCAAGTGTAAGTTATGAAAGTTATCAATTCAATATACATTGTATATCACAGTTTTACAATTTTAGTTTAGTGCAGTTTTAACAAGCAACTGTAGTAGACAATTAGATGTAATTCACTTAATGTAAAAATTGAACGGAAGATTAATTTCAAATAAAAAAAACGTATTTTGTTCGTTGTAGAACAGCAATGAATAGACAAGCAAATCAATAATTTAAAAACAGGTGTAAAATTCCGCTGTTACCACACGTCCAATCACGAACCGCGACTAACCATGCATGCAACTATCTCAACTAGCGGCAAAACAACTCCAAATGGTAGATATTTATTATTTGCAGTGACAAAGCAAGTAGGTTAGTGTGTCGATTTTAAAATTAGACATTTAACGTTAGAGTCGTAGTAAATGGATACATGTAGCTCTTGGACGAAAAACGCTGCTGATAAAATAATTGTGAGAAGGTTATGTAATTGAAATTATCATATAAATCGTGATTTAAAACACGTGAGATATGCGGACTAATGTGAAAAGAGTATTTAAACATATTATTTTGTTGAATTTACTTTTTCTTATTATTTATTTAATTTCTCAACTGAATATTTGGAAAGAAACTTCCTATAACTTGAAAGAACAACACGTGCAAAATGCCACCCCTAAATACCATGTTTCACAAGGAACAATGTCACCGAAAAGTGAAAAAAGCTCGTGCCCTGGAATAAGATACCCGGCCTCGTTATCGAAAGGTGACACGTGGTACGGGGTGGATGATATGAAACACGCGTACGTGTTCTCCGCCTATCACGACGAAAAGGAGCCAAGCGTCTTAAGTATAATTGGAGTTTTTACTGGACAACAACGCTATGTGTGTCAGCTTTGGTATAAATCGGCGAACAACGAAGTTTCTCTGAGAGAAACCAATGCTTTAATAAATGCATACGGAGAAGATCATCTGAGAAGGTTAGCATGTATTTTGTTTGTTAATCATATAAAAAGGATCTTACGTGAGTGCTTATTTATTATTGCATTTATTAAACGAGTTGAAAAACTATATTATGCTAGGCTCTGTCTTATATCAATTTTCCAAACGAGTCTAATAAATACTATACTATGACAAATGAGAATGTAAGATTCGTTTCATCACATAACTCAGGTAAAATACATTTACCATTTATTTAACAGATCACCTCAATAAGGAACGAAAAAAATCGGGACATATTGGTTTCCGTGATTCATCATAAATCACACAAGCCACGGGCTCTTGGTCAAAAACCATACAGGTAGACCATATGAATTGTATATAATGAGAGCAAATATTTATAATCTATTAATGCGTTTTCGATAAGAAGTCTGAGTGAATTTATTTTATTTATTGTGACATAAAAGTGTAATACGTAAAATTCAATATTAATAAATATTAATTAAAACACTGAACGCAGACGGTTCAAAGTAAATGTTCAAATAAAAAGTGTGTATAACACACGTTTAACGGATTTAGAGGTATATTCACATAATACTAGGAACTCGTACATGTATGTCATGTACCTATTACACAACTAATGACCAAACTTGATTTGGTTAGTGTGGGACAAGTAGATAAAAGAACGGAGCTAAACACAAAAACTTAACATTTCGCAGGCCAAGTTTAGTTATTGTAGAAGTCAATTTCATCTAAATGCCTTAAACTAATCAAAGTTCTGACAGACACAACTTTCCTGACATTCCGTAATTGTTAATACTAATATGTGAACTGGGGAACATTTTTGGAAACGTTTTTGCGGCTCACTCACTAGATCACGCACATACTCACTCACTCACTCACTCACTCACTCACTCACTCACTCACTCACTCACTCACTCACTCACTCACTCACTCACTCACTCACTCACTCACTCACTCACTCACTCATTCACTCACTCACTCACTCACTCACTCACTCACTCACTCACTCACTCACTCACTCACTCACTCACTCACTCACTCACTCACTCACTCACTCACTCACTCACTTATTTAACTTATCCACTAACTCATGTAAATACAGTGAACTTTTGAATATATATTAATTTTGTCTGTGTCAAACTTTCAGGTATGCTGCATGTAATTTCAAATGTGAACTACCGAGTAAAGATATTCCAACGACCGTTTCTCTTGTCACAAAAAGCTGCCAAACGCCGATAAATCTGATTCCAGTGAAAACAATTCGACAGCCGAAATACGAAAGAAATTTCACCGTGTGCCTGAAACCTTTAAATTTCAAGATACGGCCGTGCGTATGAACTTGTAGAATGGATTGAGGTACAAAGAATCCTCGGAGCAGAAAAAATCTTAATTTACAATTACTCGTCTGCAGCAAATTGTCGTTAAAGTTTTGGATGAATACATCAAAGAAGGCCTTGCTGCAAGTCATCCAATGGCGATTACCTATGAATGTTCATCAATGGCCGCCGACAAAAGAAACGGTGGAAATACACGGCTTCGGTCTTGTCGCAGCAGTCAATGACTGTCTTTTCAGAATTCGGGAAAAGTCTAGATTTTTGGTTTTCGTGGACGTGGATGAATTTATAATTCCTCGGTCTTCCAGTAGTCTAAATTGGAACGACATGATGTCTGAACTTCCGAAACACAACGCGTACTATTTTTCAAATGTATTTTTCAGAAAAGAATGGGACAATACTGAGAATACGTTTTATAGAAAAAGTACAGCGGAAAAGTATAACCTGGTCACATTACTAAGAACTAAAAAGGAAGAAACGATATGGATTCCACCTGCAAGATCAAAATATATCGCCCGAACAGACTCAGTGGTAGATTTAGGAAACCACCATGTCTCAAAAATGCATACACAACCGTACGTGGTTCCTGTCCATATTGGCCTGTTGCACCACTATAGAAATTGGCAGAACTATGAAGACAAACAAAAGCAGATTATCGATAAAACAATGGTGGATAAATATAAAGATCGAATCATTGATAATGTGTCGAAAATTTGGTTAAAGTTAAAAGATGTTGAATTAGACATACCAATTATTTGATTTTTTTTTATGATTTTGAAACGTCACTCAATTCAGGTCTCACTACTCAGTTCAATTTTGTTCTTAGTTCCATATAAAATAAGGTCTGGGAATTCCACGGTTATAAATATTCAATATAGAATATTTTCAAGGTATCTTATTCATAAAAGGTAAGTGCAGCGGAACCCAAAGATGTTTCTTTTCCCCAAAAAGTCCTTAAATGCTCATAAATACGCACTTCTGTTAAAATCCGAAACGATTCCCGGTTTAAACACCAGTGACTGCAGTACATGCTATGGCAGCTGTCGCTTTACTCCGTCTGCAGCTTGGGGGACAAGCTATGTATTGTCTATATATGGCTATGCCTGAAAAACAACAAAAATAACAACAACAACAACAACAACAACAACAACATACTATTTTATTGATAGTTCAAAACAAAACAGAGCAATGACCACTCAGATTGTAGCAAAGCGATACAGGTTCAGTTTATTCTCGTTATCTCAAACTCTATTGCCGCAAACTATGTGCTATTTCAAAGTGAGTATTAATCCCTTTGTTAGTTTCACTATAGAAATCACATCATTTATCTCAAACAACTGTTTATCTTCAAATACTGGTTATCTCAAGATATTTTCCTGATCCCCTGTTCTTTGAGATTGCAAGAATCACCTGTATTTATTACAAACATTCATAGTAGTCTGCCGGGCCCGATTAGCTCAGTCGGTTACGCGTCTGACTATCAATCCAGGGGTCGTGAGTTCGAATCCCCACCCGGCAACAGTCTCCGTGATGATAGATATACGACATTGTGTCTCATTATCATTCGTCTCTCACCGCTGATTCAAGTGGGAAAGTTATCAGTTACTTAAGGAGATGGGTTGTGCTCGAGTACTGGTTAATCCAAGGAAACAGTGGTTAGGTTAACAGATCGTCTGTTAGCCCTCGAATGGCATAAAAATATCGCTAAATATTCAATCAATCAATCAATCAATCAATCAATCAAAGTAGTCTATATTTATATTATATATATACATTCCACTTATATGAATTACAAAGTCATTTATACACCATTTAGATATTCTGCTTACGCATCAAATGCTTGAAATTGAAAACAGAATGGTATTCAATATGATAATAATATATATCTGTTAGAATAATGCAGATGAAGAATTTTGATATTCCTGTCATAAATATTTTCTATTGATGTTTCATTTATCATCTCCGAACACATAACCGTTGTCAAGTGATATGTTTTTAAGCTATTGTAAAATCTAGTTAAATATACTTATATACGTGCATTTGAACTGAGAAAAAAAATAAAATCATAAATAACGTCTGAGTTTCTTATGTGATTGTTGCTGTTGACTTGTAATGTATGTGTACATGTTCGTGAGTGCGTTTGTACAAACGCGCGTGTTATTTGCCTTTTAAATATCAATTTAGATCACTGACGTAGAACTTGAAGAACTTAAAGTTTTCAAACAAATCGATGCTTTAGGCAATGCTTATCTGTCTAAAACATGCTACGACTGGTTATTGATTTGTAATAGTAAGTGTTCCTTGGTGAAAAGTCGAAACTACGATGGTGAAAAGTCGAAACAACGATGTTGAAAAGTCGAATCTATGATGGTGAAAAGTCAAGTGACGTGTAAACAAACAAACGTCATAGCACACCGAACATAGACAGCCGGCGTGGCTTATATATTTACATGGTGAAAAGTCGAAACTATGATGGTGAAAAGTCGAGTGACGTGTAAACAAACAAACTTCATAGCACACCGAACATAGACAGCCGGCGTGGCTTATATACTTACATGGTGAAAAGTCGAAACTATGATGGTGAAAAGTCGAGTGACGTGTAAACAAACAAACTTCATAGCACACCGAACATAGACAGCCGGCGTGGCTTATATACTTACATGGTGAAAAGTCGAAACTATGATGGTGAAAAGTCGAGTGACGTGTAAACAAACAAACTTCATAGCACACCGAACATAGACAGCCGGCGTGGCTTATATACTTACATGGTGAAAAGTCGAAACTATGATGGTGAAAAGTCGAGTGACGTGTAAACAAACAAACTTCATAGCACACCGAACATAGACAGCCGGCGTGGCTTATATACTTACATGGTGAAAAGTCGAAACTATGGTGGTGAAAAGTCGAGAGACGTGTAAACAAACAATCTTCATAGCACACCGAACAAAGGGTGCGGGAGTGGCTTATATACTTACATGGTGAAAAGTCGAAACTACGGTGGTGAAAAGTCGAGTGACGTGTAAACAAACAAACTTCAAAGCACACCGAACATAGGCAGCGAGCGTGACTTATATACGACGGGTTATCAAGAAGTTCTTGGACAAATTTAAGTAAATCTATATTTATGCAAGTGCATAGCTATATTTTTACAACTTCAGTATTGGTGTATTTGTCATCGATGTACGGTGTTTTAGTATATTTCTTATGTCAGTAATAATATTATGGTATCCATAGCAACATACATACATGATAAGTGCCGCAGCTCAAAATGATGAACAATGCGACAGACAAATATGTGAATAATAACAATCATTTTCCCGTAACACTCGCGGTAAATCATATATTATTGAGGACATGGTATCAATGTCTGCATGACAATATCATTTAATTATTGCATGCAGGTGTTAGGAGTTTTAATTAAATTCTATTGAAAATATTGATGCATTCATATGCAATTAGTACATCTGATGAAAAGATGAAACAACGAGCAGTAATACAGTTTAAGTCAATATTAGCAAAACACTGATTAAGTCGATAGATATGTATATAAGTTATTTGTAATGTATTTTGTAGTCCACAGATGACACATACGGCACAGTGAGGAACGAGAAACAATAATGGATGATAACATATGTGGTCGCACTGTATCAAAATCGCGTCAATGTCACGTTAACGTGGTAAAAACTGCCTTAATAAGGATTGCCGTAATACAATTCAAAAACTATGCTGCAAACTAAGTATAGGTTACAATACAGTGCACAAGATAATTAAGAAAAAAATAGCATGCATTTAAGTGCTCGCTGGGTTCCCAAGTTGCTAAACGAGTATATATGGAGCAACGAGTAAGAGTAGGAAAATTACTTGTAAAATAAATTGACATCACAACGACGTAACGAAAATCTAGCCTGTGGCAGATAGGCGTACATGACATATTTGAAAAACATGCTACTGTTTTATTTGAATATACTTTTTCTTCATACTTTCAATACAGTGTGTCGTTAGATTAAATATTATACATGTAGAACTCAAAATAAATCAGACATGTCATGTTCATATTATGAGATTTGTCCACGAACTTCTGGATAACCCCTCGTACTTAAATGGTGAAAAGTCGAAACTACGATGGTAACAAGTTGAAAATACGATGTTAAAAGTCGAAATCAATGTGACAGTAACCTTCTTTATTTCGACTTTTCAACATCTAATTTTGACAATTCCAAATCGTAGTTTCGATTTATTTCGACTTTTCATCATCGTAGTTTCGTTGTTTCGACTTTACCTTTATTTAATAAATATGCTGCGATGCCCCCAACTGGACACCGTAAATAACAGTTGTCAGTCAGTTTAAACTTCTTTGTGTACCCTCCCGCTTTTAACCGATCATTTTGGCGAGAATAAATGTCGTCTCTCACCCAATTGTGTAAGTCAGTATGACGAACAACACCTGTAGAATGGAATTGACTCGTGTCAGTTTATTAGTTCATTGTTTCAAATTAATTGATTGTATATTTAGCGTCAGTTTTATGCCATCAAGGGCTAACATAAGAACAATTAATCTAAACACTGTTTCCTGTAACTGATAACTTTTCCACTTGAATCAGCGGTGAGATACGAATAATGATGAGACACAATGTCATATATCAACCATCACGGAGACTGTGACTAGGCGGGGATTCGAACTCAAGACCCCTGGATTGATATTTAGACGCGCTAACGACTGAGATAATCGGGCTCGGCTATTAAATCGTTCAATGGGTGACCTATAGTTGTAAATAGAGAATACGAGGTTCTGTGTATGAAAACCGCGGCGTGGTCTAGTGGTAGAGCGTCCGCCTCGCATGAGGAAGGTCGTGGGTTCGATCCCCGGCCGGGTCATACCAAAGACTTTAAAAATGGTACTTAAAGCTTCCTCGCTTGACGCTCAGTATTTAGAGGAGAGTTCTAGGTCTGGTCGGTGTCAGTATAATGTGACTGGGTGGGGTATCATATCATGTGTCTGATACTCCAGTGTGACAGCGCTCAGAATACTGTCTCAAGTAGACACTGTCACGATATGACTGAATAATTGTTGAAAACGACGCTTAACACCATATAACAACAACAACAACAACTGTGTATGAAAAGTTATGTGTGTATTTTATTCCAATATTCTATGTACAAAAACAGTTGTGTAGATATTTGGCTCGAACCCAAGCACTTACATTGTTTTGATTTTTAGTTACAAAATAATAGAGTATATCACTGAAAAGTATATATACTTATTATGTTAAGTTACATTACCATAGCATATGTTAAGACTATTTTTGTTCCTGTGTTGAAAAAAGGTGCATAACTCTTGTAAATGGTTGTAAAACATTATATTTGGCAGATCTTCGACAACAAGCGCAAATCATATATTAATTTCCTGAGTTGTATCGGAATGACAGAACTTATTCCAAGTAAATAAAGATGAATATAGTAGAACTTCGATAGATCGAACCCGATGGGACTGAACCAAGTAGTTCGAACGGAGAGTGTAAAAATACAGGTAAATATGTTGGCTGGTACTAATTTATAGTTCGACTCTTCCAGATATCGGTGTTCCAGCCATCGGAGGTAGAATGATAGAATTTAAATAGTATTTCGGTCGGGACCAGATAAGTGGTTCGAGTCATCCATGTTCGAGCCAACGAATTCTACTGTATTTCATATTATCATTTGTCCCGTATTGCTCCAACCCGCGGTAGGTTTGGTGAAACAGCATTGTTTAGCTCGATACAATTCTTTGAGAAAAGACTCTATAATGTTTTACATGAACATTTTAACTCCGCCATATCTTGCGTAGATTAATGATAAACCCATTTATCTAGAAACAATGCTTGTGTAGCGCTGTTATTGAATTTACCAAAGACGTGAATGCTTTAATATCCGTTTGGTGATATTTTATATCCGATAATGTTTCGGTGTATAATGAATGTTAACCAAATCTTAAGCATAATTTGAAATAAATCTGACAATAGGTTTTGTACAAATACAAAAGAGATGTGCCCTACTGATGCAAACTTAAACAAATGCCTATAACGATTAAAACACATTGTAGTTATAAATAGCTTTTATAACGGCTGTGTTATTAATCACTCTCTCTCTCTCTCTCTCTCTCTCTCTCTCTCTCTCTCTCTATATATATATATATATATTCCGGGGAATTTAGTGTATTATAAGTAAAATACGATCAAACTGAACATCTGATTATGAATATTTTTTCAAGTTTAATTTTTTTTTAAATGTCACAGGTTTGTGACGACAGGGAAACGGAGGCGTGTCGATCCTTATTTAAAGGTCACGGATTCAGTGTCGATATTTTTAACATTGTAGAATAGTGCAACCCTACGCCATTACTGCCATTTACACTTCGAGTCTCGTACAGAGGCTGTCCGGCATATAGTTTTAGAGCATTGTCGTTATGTTACGGATTATATCTGTGAAAGTTAGAACCGACACACAGAAGCAAAACAATATCTCGGTACTTACAACCCAATAACAATAGTCATGTTTCGTGAGACTTGCGCTGGTAGTTTAAAACTCTACATATAACGAATCATTTTAGGGAAAAATTGTCACTTTTTATACGTATTTACATTTTGAGTGATGTATTTATCCAGCTCATTGATTGAGTCATGTCTTGTCCTCAATTAACTGCCCTAAGTTTGAGACTCGGATTAAAATCTTCCGTTATTCTCCATTATTCGTTTTCTTTTATCTAACAAATAAGAAATTTAATTAAGATTTGAACTTGTAACTTTTTCAAACTTTTCTGAATTAATAAAACACAACACATATGGTAACGTTATATTCGCTTTTTATGAAATAATAAAACAAAATGTACACAAAAACTATCATGATCTACAGGGGAAAACATGAAAGAAAAGTTAGGATAATGTGAATACCCGCAAGTATACTTGGGATTCTGGAGCTTATTTACACATGTAAATATATCGTACATTTGACACACTCACAAAAAAAAATAAATCTTGTATTTATGTGTTTTATACGTTTTATATGAGTATATGATCATTTGAATGAGAAACATATGTTGTAATGTTATCTTATATATAGGCCCTACTAAGCAAAAAATAAAACGTCCCTCTTTTTTATAACTGATGTAGCTCTGTCTTTGTTTCATGCCCAATGTACATGTATTTTTTACCTTGGCGATGTTGAGATCATATGCACCGTGTACATAGATAGCACTCAGTGTCCAGAACATTCATTTCCACTTTTTTCCACGTGCACATGCAGTCGACAGGTTTTTCAGTCCACGTCATACGATTCATGCAATAGAGGCAGATTTGATTTTTTTAGTTTTTCACAGTTTTCAACATGCAACGGATTTCTGAAACGGATGCAATAAAATGATAGTGGGTGGGGTAACGGCCATGGTGCTGTCGCAAATATAATGAGCGACTTGAGGCACGTTTCCGATAAACCTGAACTGTTTACAGTCGCCTCGTAAACGGTTAACCTAGAGAGACAGACCGGAATCGAATGTTGGCGTACTTACGTTAGTGTCTGTTGCCGGCTACCTTCGCTGCTGGGCAGCATGGCGTTTCAGTACAGACTATTCGTTACCGTTTGCGTCGTAACTCCCAACTAATCAGAGTAGCGCGGCGCCCATACACTAGTACTGGTCAAATAATGACCCGACGTCACATCGCTGCCATGTTTTATATTATGTGTGCGACGTCATCTGAACTTGCAATCTGATCACCTCGGCCATTATGCTTCGCAACAGTGTATTATACGGAGGATACGGAAATACCGATGTTTCACGATTGCTGAACTGGAGCTAAATGGCAGCTCATGTTCAGCAGGCAATACTTGACCCAGGTCAATGTTTTCACATGGCCGGAAGTTTCCCTTGATCCTTTGCAAAAATTAAGAATATCTGGGTCATAAAAATGATAATCTCTGTGATTTGGCTCAGGCGTTTCTACGGTGATCGAGTTAATTTGCAAAATGCATTGGTTTTGCGTTACGTTACGTCGAGACGCCGTTAAATTATTGAATACATAACTGCAAATGGTAGATTGATAAATTCTTACTCAAACTCGATGACCTAAACGTTACATAATGAGTGTCTGATAGTTTGTGATTTTTTATTTTGAACCCCCACTCCCCCCCGCCCCATCCCACCCAACATACACACACACACAAACACGCACGCACGCACGCACGCACGCACGCACGCACGCACGCACGCACGCACGCACACACACACACACACGCGAAAGAAGTTAACATCTACTGACAGTCATGACATTTATTGTAAAATGAAATGTTTTATTTTCGAAAATCTGAGCTGTTTCATTGGTGGCTCAGAAAGGACATCTAATTAATGATAGGCTTTCATCCAGATCACAATACAGCGAGGAATCTTAGACAAAAGATATGTCCATTTCTGCCAATAGTGTCGACTAGAATCTGTGACCCTGTAGAGAAGAATCCGTGACATTTAAATCAACATCGACACAAACCTGTGAAGCTTTTTTCAAACGGAATTTCTCACATAGAATAAGTAAAAAGTCAATTATGTCTTGTTTTAAAAAAAAATACTTAAACAACAGTTATAAATGATGTTTTGCACTGATTAATGTTTTTATTGACAATTTCATCTCTACTTTCGTTTTACATACATATTTAGCGAGGATTTATTAATTCTTGCGTTTTAAACATTTACTAATTCACACATGATTGTTTGGAACATTGAAAATATTTAATTAATATCAGGTGAAACTCAATCTTGTAAAAAAGTTTAAAACTTATAGCTGTATCCAGTAAATAATTGATTTTATATATCAAAGTATGCAGTATTTTCCCGCATCAGATCGACGTGAATCTGTGACAAACTGTCGACGCGAATCACTCTACGTTGTGACAGAGTTCCCTGACCGTGGTTATCGTCACACCGCTGTTCTAGGTGTAATCACACCATTGATTTTTGTTCTTTATTCTATAGTAAATAATAAAAGTTTGAAGGCTTGTCATTCATAGAGAATCCCAAATGAAAGAAGTGAAACCTACATTTTACTGTTTGTCAACCTCAGCACTATCAAAATATGATGAGAAAAGTAGGGGTCATGTGTCATAAGAGATTTTTTTTTCTGCTCAGTGTGTACACTGGTGACAAAGTAGACTTCCGAAATCATGTATGCATACCCCAATTTCCAAGCATCAATTTTTTATTTAAATTCACAATTCAAACATGACAATGCTATCAAAATGTTCAAAATACATCAATAATGCCATTCAAATAAAAAAATGAGCATTAAAATAAGGAAAATGCATTTTTAAAGAAGAAGAAATGAGGATTATTTATAACCGCCATCATACCCCACGGAAGCACTTCCTTTTTGCAATGGTGGTACTATGCTTCTAGGGTCTTTGGGATTTGCCAGTCAGAAGCTTCGTTCCAATATCGTAGCAGAGATCGGAGGAGGCTAATGGCAATTAAATACACACAGCTCAAATTTAAGGTGGCACCCTAGCATTTCTTTAATTACTTTTTGAAATAATGTCTGAATTTAATAATTATGATACCAAAGTAAAGCTGATATAATTGTTGACAAGTTTAAATAACAATTACTAAACAGTTTTGCTCAGAATTTAAATGTACTTGTATTATGGATTGAAAACTTAAAATGTCAGAGTAATGGTAATGTATTTGTTTTGACAACGTCTTTTCACTACACAAATGTTAGACTACTTAAATAAAAAAAAATTATTGAAACATAAACCGATTAGAGGTTCAAAGAATGTAGGACAAAACCCCCTACGGACAAAACCCCCTACACTGTTTTTAATAGAGTGGACAAACCCCACTGCAACAATTTTGTCAGAGTGGACAAAAACCCCTACATTTTTTTTAGTATTCAATAAACAGATACAGATACAGATACAAATAAAGATACAGGTACAGATACAGATACAAATAAAGATACAGATACAGATACAGATACAGATACAGATACAGATACAGATATTTTTATTTGACTTTAGCATACAGTACAGCTAATCATCAACATATCAAAATAAATAATCAAATCATGCGCTGAAAAACATATATATGAAATTACAGAGTAAACGTACGTAAATACATATATATTTACATACTTTACATAAATTGTATGGCTAGACTGAGAGGGTAAACAAGACTTTAATGGATTTTAATCAAATGTAGAAGGAACTTAAGACATATATATTAACAATTAAACATTAATCTGTATTTTGATTAAACAGTGCTTGTTTCTTTGAAAGGCTTTATTAACATATGTTGCTAGTTTCCTGAGTAACTTTGTGTTTCTTATATTTAACAGTTCCACAAATTTAAACATACTTATATTTCTTGTGTAGTATGTAGGTATGTATAGTTGTCTTATTTCTCTATAAACATCGCATTTTAAAACGAAATGAAACTCGTCTTCAATATCTCTGCATGTACAAAACATACAAACACGTTCATTCCTTGGAATCACTGGACTACAATGTCTGCCCTGTTCAATTCTTAAATTATGTGATTTTAGTCTCAATTTTGTTAAAGCTAGTCTATTCTTCAGTTTCAGTATTTTATCCAAGTAAGGCTCAGATTCAAAGTTTGTCTTTATGTTTCTATATAATGACAATGACGAAAACATTTGCATACCCTCTCTCCAGTTTGATATATATGTGTCTTTAAGTCGCAATTTAAACACAGGTAAAAACGCATTTAACAGTACTGAGTCAGGAAACTCCCATACCTCTCCAAAACCATTCGACTGTAACATAGATTTAGTTTTTGAGACCCAATTAACTAATCCATTTGACATACTTGCACACAATTCTTTATATACCTGATATAAAATACAGTTGTTTTCTACTTTTAACAAGGGATCTCTGCGACGGATTGTTAGCTTAAACCAATATTTGACAATTTTTCACTTTCTGTTGAGAGACAGGGGTACTCTTCCGGTTTCGCCATATACGAATAAGTCACATATTGAGGGTTTCACACCTAGTACCCATTTGCAAATTTTTTATGTACGCGCTCAATGTTTTTTGCTGTAACAAACCCCCATACCTCACTTGAGTAACACAATACTGGCCCAACAAAAGCATCAAATAGATTAAACAATATATTTACTATTTAAATAACAAACAACCTTAATTACCAATATTTTATTAATTATATTATTTACTTTAAACTACTATTTACAGACAAACATCTAACCATTTAGCATAATTTACATCAATTATGAATGGCTGATTTATTGCAACAAACAACCTTAATTACCAATATTTTTTAATTATATTATTCAATTTAAACTATTATTTACAAACAAACATCTAACCATAATGACATCAATTATGAATGGCTGATGTGATTTATTATTGCCTTGATTGAAACTGGCTTTATTATATGAAGATTAGATGCATTTACTGTAAGACATTATATTTACAACTGACCACTATATCAAAAAATATTTAGGGGGTTTTGTCCACTAAGAAAAAAAATGATGTAGTGGGTTTTGTCCACTCTGATAAATTGTTGTAGGGGGTTTTGTCCACTCTGATAAATTGTTGTAGGGGGTTTTGTCAACTCTATTAAAAACAGTTTTTTTCAAATTCAAATTCAAATTTTATTGGCAATTTCGGCAAACATTTGCCTTTGGCCATTTACAAAGTTTTTAAATAAATATGACCAAGACACAATACACAACAAAATCATAAATATCATTCACATACAAGTTATGTACTAAGCTATAAACATATTGAGTATAAGAAACAGTTACATTATATAGGGATTGTAAAGAAGTTTCATTATCAAATATTATTTACTTGTTCTAGTGCTAGTTTTCTTATCTTAAAAGCTTCAGATACATATTTTCCTATTTTTAAAATATTTTTCTTGTTTTTATTTGACATAATACTTGAAAATTTCTGAACTGTAGGCCAAGATGAACTATTTAAATATAATATTCTGATGCTATGGTATTTTGGGCAACATAGTAAGAAATGATATTCAGTTTCAACAACTTTCATGGAACATAATTTACATAGCCAATTTTCTCTATCTATATTATTAAATCTTCCAAACTCAATTTCTAAATCGTGGGAGCTTAATCTAAGGCATGTTAACTGTTTTCTAATGGCATTATTTTTATAACATCTAAATAATCTTCAAAAATAAACTGTTTCTTGAATTTCCTAAAATATTCCAATTTAGGCAATTCTTCAATGCCAGTATTCCAACTCTGGATATACTGATCACGTATTCTTTGTCTAAACATGGGTAGATAAAAACAGTGTAGGGGGTTTTGTTCGTAGGGGGTTTTGTCCGTCTTCCAGGTTCAAACTCTTAAAAAAATATATACTAGTATACATGTTTTACTTTCTAAATAAGCATTACTTTATAAAAGTAAGTATCAATTTAGTGAGTATACAGTTGTAAATCTGTTGGATACGACAAGTTACCGAATGAAATTCATTTATCAATTACTCTTTAAAACAACTCATTTGAATACTAAGTCGTGAAAGCACAAAACTGTGTATTCTTTTTAAAAAAAATTGTACAACTGTACATGAGAAATATTTACCAGCTGTATTTATTCGTTACAATTTAAACGCTATAAAACTTCCTTGAATTTGATCTAAACGATTATAATAATAAATATCTAACACCTGCTTCTATCTTATTAAAACACTATTATTTCAATCAATTTTATTAAGATACTGTGTTTTGCTGTTTTTCATACTGTACATAACACAAGGACCTATATGTGATATATAATTCCTTGATAACACGTGTTAATTATGGCCATAAAATTGAGGGGTTTTGACTTTATGACCCCTTTGTCGCAGTTGAGTAATTTTCTTTTGATAACAAGGTGTAATTATTTGCATCTATTTCCTAGTCGGAAGACAATGTCTAGGTTAATTTAAATATGTTATAATAATGAACAATATATTTGTTGTAACGGTGCACCGATCAAATATATAACGGTGCACCGTTAAAAGTGGCGTATCGGGAGACGCAAAAATAAAAAAAATGTCAAAAGGCTCCTTAGGTACTGAGTTCCGTTAGGGCCATCGTGCTACCACTTTGTCAACAAGAATACGCGATGCCACGATAGCACAATGACACAATGGTGATGGCACGTTGGTGATGACACGTTAGCACGATGACTATGACATGATGACACGATGGTGATGGGGCGATGCCACGACAGCACGATGACGATAACGCGATATAACATCACGCCATCGTCATCGTGCCATCGTGCCATCACCATCGTGTCATCACCATCGTGTCATCGTACTATTACTATCGTACTATCGTACTATTGTGCCATCACCATCTTGTAATCGTACCATCACCATCATGATATCGTACTATCGTGCCTTCACCATCGTGTCATCGTGCTTTCGTAGCATCGCCTTCCTGTATTTAAGTGGGATTCTTATAATAGTATCGGAAGGTATAGTTATGTCTTTATATTAAAGTATGTACATGCTAGTCATTCGTTTTGTGTTTATGTGTTTAAATATGCACATTACTGCAACATTGTACTTTGATGAGAAGACTGTGTATAGTCTTCTTCTCCTCCTCCTTTTACTTCTTATTCTACTTCTTCTTCTTCTATAATCTAGAAATGGAAAATCAAGAGGAACGTTTACTCGTGTTCTTTATTTTAACACGATAATGAAAATATAATAAAATAATTAATGTATTTAAATGAATTCAAAGTTTTCGCAGTGAGTTACTAGTCTAGTTTTCTAGAAGGTATTAGGTTCGGCATGATACTCATGTGTGCCAGCACTGAACAGTTGTTGAAAACTGACAATAAACACCCAACAATACAATACAATGTACATTCAGTCATATGTCACTTGAACAATGAACTTGTTCACTTTTTTCTTACCATTTGACTTGTTGAGTTGAGTGTTTAGCGTAATTGTTATGCCACCTAGAGCTAACAGACTACAGAGGGTCGTATGCTTGATCCTCCGCCACGGTTATGTGTGAGACGGAAACTATATTCGTATATACTTAGTACTGTTTCTACCCAGGAATACACCGAACGTGATTTATAATAATAACCTTGTGTCACAATCAAAGTGAAATAAATATATTTTAAGTAAGTGTTAACAGACTAACTGATATGTTTCCCGTTTGAAATGGTACAGGAAATAATTATTTGGGACGACTTGTCTTTTGATGGGACGACTTGTCTTTAAATAGGGGACACGTTGTCTCGAAACTTGGGACGAGTTGTACTCAAAATGTGGGACGAGTTGTCTTTGGGACGACTTGTCCATAACTCTTTTGAAACAGTGGTAAGAGACTGAATGACAATGAGACTGATAGTCGTTTATCAGTCATCACGGAGAATGTGTTGTAGATTACTGACGGGTATTCAAACTCATGACCCCTGGATTGACAGTCAGACACGTTACCAACTCATTGAAAAGGGCCCGTCTTTACCATGTATGACCAATACACTTTGAACAGTGATCACTAATTCCTAATTGGGTGTTTAACTACCAAAAATATTTTCTTACTCGACACTCGACTTTCTTGCTCAAAACTCAGTTTGCTTACTAGACACTCGTCTTTCTCACTCGACACTGAACTTTCCCACTAGACACTCGACATTCTTACTCGACACTCGACTTTCTTACTAGACACTCGACATTCTTACTCGACACTCGACTTTCTTTTTCGACACTCAAAACTCTACCAAAGGTGACATATCGCCCAGCCATAGTCTCTGTGATGATTGACTGATATACGGCATTGCGCCTTATTGTCATATGTGTCACATCGCTGATTCAACTGAAAAAGTCATCAGTTACTTGCAGAGATAGGCGTGCTCGAGTACTGGTTTGCCTCCCAGGATCCCAGGAAAAAGTGTTTAGGTAAACCGTTGGCCTGTTAGCCCTCGATGGGGTAGACATGCTGCTATAATATTCAAACAAACGAACGAACGAACGAACGAACGAACGGACAAAGGAACGAACGAGCAAACGAACGAACGAACGAACACATAAACAAACAAAAAACAGATAGACAGGCAGGCAGGCAGGCGGCAGGCGGCAGGCAGGCAGGCAGGCAGGCAGGCAGGCAGGCAGGCAGACAGACAGACAGACAGACAGACAGGCCACTACGCATCGGTATTATACACCAACTATTTTATCATTTAAGATTCTGTCTGTTGTTTACCGGATCGACATCAACTTTTTTGTGAATCTGTCGAAATGACTATAATCATAATATGTACCTTTTCAATAATTTACCATTCACGTAATAACATATTTGCACGCATAAATAACTCACTTTTAGTGATTATAATATCTTATATGGATTTCCCTTTTCAGCAGCATTTGTATCTCCGGGTATTTATAACCTGACACAAAATAACCCCGAATACTTGAATCAATGATGTCTTCCATTATTTTTTTTTTCGCATGTCTAACAGGAATGCGATGCCACGATAGCACGATGACACGATGGTAATGGCACGATAGTACGATAGCGCGATGGTGATGGTACGACGACGCGATTGTGATGGCACAATGACGATGACACGATGGTGATGGTACGATAACACGATGGTGATGACACGATGGCGATAACGTTATGTAATATCGCGTTATTGTCATCGTGCTGTCGTGGCATCGCTACATCACCATTGTATCATCGTGTCATCGCGTCATCGTCATCGTGCTATCGTGTCATCACTATCGTGTCATCGTGTCATCGTACCATCACCATGGTGCTATCGTACTATCATGCCATCGTGTCATCGTGCAATCGTAGCATCGCGTATGCTTGTTGACAAAGCGATAGCACGATGACCCTAGCGGAACACCGTACCTTAGAGACGTGCAATATGTCGCACTTGTCAGAGATCAAAGTTTCATAATAAACAAACAATATATTGTAGACGTTGTAATATCGAATAATAAACTGTATACATTACAGAATGCGAGATTAATAGTTTATCTTTAATTTGATTGTAAACTAACCATAATTACAAGCTCAAAGAATGATTTTGTTAGTATTATACGAACAGTGATCAGTTTACACCGGCAACATGATTGACGATGATAACGATGATAAAAATGACGAAAGCGATGTGAACAGTGAATAATTATACAGGCCTGTATTATAAGCCAATGAAATTTGGCAATTTTATTTTCATCGAATCTTCCAACATGGAAGCGATCTTTTCGTACGAAAGTGAATCAGATGAAAACAGTGAAACATCAGAATCTGAAAACACTGCCGCGGCTGATTTACTGTCTCATTTAAAGCCAATTAACACTACAAACTCGATTTCTCAGACAATTGCTCTGAACGCTACTCCAGTAGTTGTACCGACGGTAGGAAATTTTATATTTGCCTGTAACAGTAAGTGGGTGGGGTAATTTACCAAATCATTTTAAATACGTCGCTTGATGTTTTTAGATATATCCTGCTTGTACATACCGGTAGAGTCTGTGCTTAGTATTGAAACAGTCGAAACTTAGACATTGACTTTTCACAATTTATTTTGGATACCATCAATATGACCTAACCAATCCTTTTAATAGGGAATACCACTCAGGCGGTGTCCGGCGCATAGACTGGACATATGCACTGGTAAAAAATTATATTTACCTGCTTGTCATGATGAGTAAGCAATTGTCCGGTATGAGTAAGAACTCATATACTTATCTTAATAATTATTTGATTTGAAGCATTCTAAAAAATGTTTGGGTTGTGAAGACAAGTAAATTTGATAACAAATTTCAAGCCTCAGTACCCCTTCCCACACCAGTACCTAACCTTGTTGCCCATAATATGTTTTGAACTACCCAAAAAAAGTCATATATAACAACAAAATAGTCAATACTGGCCATACAATCAGTTTTCCAAAATAAAATGTTAACTAATTACTGGTCGCTTATTACTATACTGTATACATATATCCTCGCACTACAGTAGTTCACTATGCTTACACTGTAAATTCAAAACAATAAACAAGTAAGCAAAAGAAAATTTCTACTGTTAGTACAAAACTAGAAATTTTCTTATGTTTTACTTGTTTAAATAATTTATACTCCCTCTAAAAAGTTGTTCTGATTAAAATTATTCACTAATGCGATCATTTAAAATCAGTCTCTTGCATATGACATAAGAGCAGAATTAAGGCTACTTTAATCATGCAACAAACACATTAAATACTATTTGTTATGATTTTTTTTTTGTTATTTGTCAAATAATTTTTTTAAACACATAGCAGGCAGCAGTTTTATTTATCATTTTTCTGTGATTGCTACTTTTGAATGTGAATACCATTAATTTAATGTAGAAAGAAGCTAGAGGAACATATTTTTAAATGATTTGAAAAAAAATTTTTTTTGGTATAAAATAAGAAAAAGTGTTTTTAAGGTAAATTTTCAACTGTCAAATTTGGTTACTAAACCACCTTGAAATATAGTTTAAACAATTTAACAGGTTTGCATGAGCAAATAGTGAGATAATAATAGTGGCCATGAATTGAGATTTGGTTTGATTTAGAGGCCTTCTGCAAGGAAGTTTCTTTGGCTTAAAATTGATTAAAATTCTCTCCGGCATGTTGCCTTCTTACATTATCATGTTTCCACCAACTTCCATAAATTGCTTCTTTACATGGAAATAAAACATTAGTTTTTACATTTGAAAGTCGATTCCGGTGAAAGTTACTTACCAACTGAGCACTGATAAATCAAATATATATATATATTTTTTTTTTTAATGGAGCTTAACACAAGTTGAACAGTTTAAAACAATGAGAAACAAACATGTCTACCTGTATACTGTTTTAAACATAGATACTTAACAATTTGTTTTGCATTATACTCCATTTTCATTATTTCAGCGCCATTTTCTCCCTCTTGAAGGAACCTGCCCTCATTCACCGAAAACCCCCAAAAAATGTTTGATAAATTGCTATCAGAAAATGATTACTCCAATACTGCATACATGTATATCTAGAGACCTATTGAATATAACTGTGGCCCAGCCCAGGTGTTATACAGTGAATTTAGTGCTCCAGATAACTTTATTGATAAGAGGGTATTTTACCCCCAAAATTGGAAAGATGGGGGTATTTAACTCTGAGATTTTTAGAGGTGAGAGAAATGAAGCATTACAGTCGTAAGATAAATTAAAATCTTACTTATTGCAAAAATTAGAATTTTCGTTTGTTTAAATTCAAAAATTTATATAATTACATAATAGTATTCAGATTAAATAATTTACAGTTTCATTTACTATCTAAGACACATGGGTCTCCAAGATATGAAATCATTATACATGTATTTTAAACAAGGTTTTTCATATTTCAGTTCAGAAATTTTGTATTGGAGGAGTAACTTTGCCCCCAACTTTTAAAAGTAAGGGGTAAATTTACCTCCATTTTTTGAAAACTAAGGGGGTATTTAGCTAAACCATTAGGGTAAATTACCCCCAAAATCACCGTATCTGTGCCACTGGAATTAGAAGTTGTAATTTTATTACTACGCAAGTACTGTAATATTGAAAAACAAATCATTTCTTTTATAGGAAGATACAACTGGTTTAAGACACATAGATATCAAAACAAAAGAAGTTAAATACAACCCAAAATATGATGAGCTGTATGCACCACAGGTAAGGTTTATAAAACAGCATCATTTGTAAGTTTTACAGGCAACATTGTAGCTTGTATTTCAGGTTTGACTATACAGTAGACTTTCGATGACTCTAACTCGACGGGACTGGGCAAAATAGTTTGAGTTACGGGTTGTTTGAGCCAAGTGATGTTAAACATCATAGTATTACCATACATGTGTATACTACGAGATAGGAATTTGGCCGGGACCCGATATATAGTTTGAGATATATATATGTGGTGTTCCGGCTATCCGTGTTTGAGCCAATGAAGTTCTACTGTATTTTTATTTTTTTCAATAGGTTTGACATCAGTTTAAGCACATTTCAGGTTATATATGGCATATTCAGTTTTAATTTATTTGGAGGAAGGCTTGAAATAAAACTGAGTAGTGCCTATGTCCTTTCGCATGTAACTGGCAAACCTTCTCACATGAATTAAGTTGCTGGACCAAGTGGGACCCGAACCTATGACCTTAGCTGTGAAAGGTAAGGGATCTTGAGATGGGGCCTTATTCTATATAATGTTCCAATAATGTGATCTTATATGGTCATATATTCAGTCTTCTATATATATATATATATATATATATATATATAGTGTTTCACTGTTCTATTTTTTTTTAAATGTTTAATAAAACAATAAAACATAAATTAAATTGACTGTGATAAATCGGCATGTATTTAATAATGAAGTCTACCCATAAACAATGTATATATACGGTAACTTCAAACTGCCGGTTTAGATAAAAAATTAGAGAGAGTTAGTCACTTCTTTACATGTATATACCTTCAAGGTTACTTGTACTTTGTTGTTCATGCTATGCATGTATGTATACATAAGAGGTACTTGTATTGCCATCTGGCTTAACTTACATAATTCTGAATTGTCAGAACAAATTGTTTTTGCATATTAGGTTAGCATAAGAATTTTTCTTCATAAAGTTTATATTAGTAATTTATAGTGGTAATCATAGTGGTGATTCATAGTGGTAAATGTTAGATCTGAAACTCCAAAGTACAAGTAATTGTCATTTGCTAAGTTCACAAAATATCAAACTACACAGTTTGACTGGGTATTTTGTGATAAGTTTACTAATTATGTTTACTAATTACTAATTATGCCTTTCCAAAATGTCAGATGAATCAATGAATACCATTTGTCACTTTGCTGATGTGTTCACAATATAAGCAAGGACTTATACAGAGACGGAAAAGCATCTGATTTAGATGTTATGAAAGCTCGTGTATTAACGCAAAATCTTGTTTTCAAACATACTAACTTACATTCATCTCACAAATATAAATCAAATTATTTTTTTTACACAGTAGAATTGCTCTACAAGATAAAACTCTTCCCATCGAATTGTGTTTACAGTTATGGAAGTTCTTCTGATTACAAAATTTGTACACTGTAACTAAAAAATCAAGAAAAATAATAGAAATTTTACTTCAAATTGCAATATTTTAAATTAAAGTTCATTTTGCATGTTTAAAACAGTATAGAACATCTAAGGTTACATAAACAGTAGGTTTTATGTAAAAGAAATCAGTTTCCTGTGACATTTGAATGATTAATTTGCTTAATTATAAATTCTTCTCATGCTTTTTATGCCCCCCCACACACAAATTTTTTGAGGCAACATATAGTGATCCGCAGCATCTGTTCATCCTTCCATCCGGTGTTTCGTGTCCGGCCTGTAACTTTGTCATGCATAGATGGATTTTGTTAATACTTGCTACAAATGATCAACATAACATTGTGTCGTGTCACGATTTAGACCCAAACCCGTATCTCAAAGGTCAAGGTCACACTTTGAGTGTTTGACAACACTTTGAGTCTGTGTGAGATTTCGTGTCTGGCCTGTAATTTTGTCGTGCATAAATGGATTTTATAAATACTTGTTACAAATGATCAACATAACATGACGACTTGTAGTGAGTAAGACACACACCCTGTACCTCAAAGGTCAAGGTCACACTTTGAGTTTGTTTGACATTACTTTGAATCTGTGTGAGATTTCGCGTCCAGTCTGTAACTATGTCATGCATAGATGGATTTAGTTAATACTTGCTACAAATGATCAACTTAACATGACCACATGTCGCGCATTACACCCAGACTCCGACTTTAAAGGTCAAGGTCAAAATTTAACTTTGGTTGATGACACTTTCAGTCTGATTGAGATTTCTTGTCCAGTATGTAACTCTGTCAAAAACAATTGGCTCAGTTTATCAGCATGACATAACGACATGTCATGCTTAAGATCCACATTCCTACCTCAAAGGTCAAGGTCACACTTTGAGTTTGTTTGACAACACTTTGAGTCTGTGTGATATTTTGTGTCTGGCCTTTAACTTGGTCGTGCAAAGATGGATTTAATTAATTCTTGCTACAAATGATCCACTTAATACCAAGACTCCCACTTCAAAGTTCAAGGTCACAATTTAACTTTGTTTGACAACATCTTAAGTCTGTTTGAGATTTCATGTCCAATCTGTAACTTTGTCACCTATGGATAAATTTCAAAAACACTTGGCTCAGTTGATCAGCAAGACATAATAAAGTGTCACATGTAAGACCTAGAACCTTTCCTCAAAGGTCAAGATCACACTTTTAATATGTTTGATACTGCATGTCTGGTCTGTAACTTTGTCTCTAACTTGGCTCAATTGATCAAAGGTCAAGGTCACACTCTGAGTTTGTATGACAATCACTTTGAGTCTGTTTGAGATTTCAAGTCCTTCCTGTAACTTTATCATACATAGATGGATTTCAAAAACATTTGGCTCAATTTATAGTTGATCAACATGACATTATAATGTGTCACGTTAAGACCCAGAACCTTACCTCAAGATCGTACTTTCAGTTTGTTTGATATTACTTGTCAGATCTGTAACTTTGTCTTACATGTAGGGATTTTAAAATAGCTTGACACAAGTGATCAGCATGTCATGATGATCCTACTTTTACCTGTAGAAATACTCAGACCGTTACATCAGATATCAAGGTCAAGGTTACACAAAGGTCAAGACCAGGCTTTAATGTAAAATACATGAAATTGCATGTCTAGTTTGAAACGTCATTCCATTACTCTTGATATTCATGGATACGTTGCTACATATTATAACATATATTGTTGTTTTCACAGAGCCATTTGGGGGAAGGAGTGCATGCAACACTTACCATTGACATTTTTGTTTATAAACATTTAGAAGAGAAATGCAAGTTTCCTATCCTTCCCTTTACTCCATAGATACGCGTTTTCCACACCAATCACAGAAGGCCTTCGAAAACAGCGCAAAAAGAGTTCAGATTTCTCTTAACGAGCAATCTGAACACTTCCTGCACTTTTTTCCACTATATATAAACATAATTCACCCAATAATTCAAAAGCCTTCTATATAAGGTGTCCAACGGCGTCTATATTAGAGTTGTCCAAAGCCGTCTATATTATGTTGTTGTAGTTGTTGTTTGGTGTTTAGCATCGCTTTCAACAATTTTTTAGTCATATCACGATGGTGTATACATGAGACAATATTCTGAGCGCTGTCACACTAGAGTATCATTCCGCAGACATGTGGTATGATACCCCACCCAGTCACATTATACTGACACCAGGCCGACCAGACCTAGAACTGTCCTGTAAATGCTGAGCGCCAAGCGAGGAAGCTTCTATACCATTTTTAAAGTCTTTGATATGACCCGGCTGGGGATCAAACCCACAACCTTCCACATGTGAGACGGACAATCTACCACTCAACCACGCTGCCGTCTTTGTCTATATTAGAGGTGTCCAAAGGCGTCTATATTAGAGGTGTCCAAAGGCGTCTATATTAGAGGTGTCCAAAGGCGTCTTTATGAAGTAAAGGGTTAAAACAAAACTAAAAATGAATTGCAGGTTGGTCCATCAAACCCGAATAAAACACAGCAGTTAAACGCCACAAGAAACTCTCTAGCAGGATACGTGGAGGAAGCCCACGTCAGTGACTTTCAGTTCGAGAATCAGAGACGCACTTTTCACAGTTATGGTGAGTTTGATACCCCTTTCTTAATACCAGAATATTGTTGATTTCAGCATGCTGCTATGAAGTGTAATATTGTTGATTTCAACATGCAGTTATGAAGTGTAATATTGTTGATTTCAGCATGCTGTTATGAAGTGTAATATTGTTGATTTCAGCATACAGTTATGAAGTGTAATATTGTTGATTTCAGCATGCTGTTATGAAGTGTAATATTGTTGATTTCAGCATGCTGTTATGAAGTGTAATATTGTTGATTTCAGCATGCAGTTATGAAGTGTAATATTGTTGATTTCAGCATGCTGTTATGAAGTGTAATATTCGTTTGTTTTATTTTAAGGGCTTATCAGCAGGGCTCTCGTTTGGTTGTTTTTGGGGCCGAATTCCTCCTACCCTGGAATATACTTTTTTACCCTAATTTTACTGAAAATTCCCCCCCTAAAAGAATATAATTTTTTGAATTTTATTTTGTAATTACTCTTATTTGGGAATGTTTTGGTTAAATAAAATGAGGAAATCTGCAAGTAGTTATGCTAATATCCTTCTTTTTAATTTGGTATATAATTAAGTGTAATGCGTTTTTCTATCTAACCACAGATACGTAGCAACATAAAAACGTGAAAATTTCTTACTGAGAAAGCTCTGGCCCCGTTACTTGAAAGTGAAAAAAAAAATGAAATCAGGACCATCTGTGTTTCTCATTAAAAAGACATTTGAAATTTTTGTTTGTCATGCATAGAAAACTAATACATAATGGATTAGCCCCTTCAATGATACAAGACACAATATTAATTTTAATTTACAGTTGGAATGAATTATAACATATTTTTTTTTATTTTACCTGAATATAAATTTACATTTACCCATGACTAGGTTTAGCTTTAGTATATACTAATTTATTTCAGCATGCTTGTGAAGAAAGCTCAGAGCTTATATGAACCACTCTCAAGTCCATTTGCTGGGTAGAACCAGTACTGAGTGTTATTTTTGAGAGGCAATGAGTCAAGCTGAAGATCGAACCCGCAACCTCTGGCATGTGTAGCAACTGCACTACCATCCTACTTATGTTTAGATTTGAACTCTGTGTAATTGATATTTCAGGATATGCAATAGATCCGACAGTTGATGCACAAAGACCTTCAGAGGATGCCATTCTCGGGGATAAAGTCGCCCTAGAGGATAATAAAGGTAATTGTTTCATAATTGTTCTTGTAAAATATGTACGTATGGTAAGGAGTGTTTTTCATGTTCAGCTAAATACAGTCAAATCTGTCTTAAGCAGTCAGTCAATGGAAGGAGCAATAAAAGCCTTTTGATACAGGTTGTTGCTAAAAAAACAAGGCTTTTAGGGGTCGTCCATGGCTGAGTTTTTTAAGGAGTCAATCTCAAGATCACTTACCTCTCATTGCTAAGGTGATAGGTTCGAGTCCAGCTCGCTCCAAAAACTTCATGTGAGAAAGTTTGCCAGTTACTTGCAGAAGGACGATGGTTCTACTCAGTCTGAGGTCTTCCTCCACCAGGAAAACTGGATATGCTGTATATAACTTAAAATATGTTGAAAATGGCATTAAATCCAATTAAAAAAATTAATATGTAGGTTAATAAGTTCTTAAAGCATAGAAATGGGAAATAACAACGGCAACTACTTAAAACAAGTGATCAATAAAAGTGATTGCATTCACAAGTTTGACTGAACATGCCGTTGTATCTGGTAAAACTTACCCAAATATAGTCGAAACTCACTATCTCGATATTGGAGGGACTGCCAAAATTGTGATAATGCTAATATCTGGGTCCTTCTTTGAATTTCTCGGCATTGTGAGATATAAGTTGAATGATTGATTGATTGACTGAATATTTAGCATCATTTTTATGCCATCGAGGCCTAACAGATGATCAGTTAATCTCACCAGTCTCCTGGGATTAACCAGTACTCGAGCACACCACATCTCCGCAATTACTGATAATTTTCCCACTTGAATCAGTGGTGAGAGACGAATGATTATGAGACACAATGTCGTATATCAATCATCAATTGAGGCTGATTAATTGAATCAAATGATATTTAAACAAAATTTACATGCAGTCACCCATGATGTTTGCAACGTTCTGTCAGCCATTAAAACTGACACCGTTATTAGTGTTGTGCCTTAAACAAACTGTGAAGAATGGCATGCATAAATTTTCACAAGGCGTGGAAAAACACACAATATTATGTCAACATAGATATATTGAGACAAACACTCAACTAAAGGTGTGAAATGATCAATGGGGGTCTTCAACTGGGATAGAGATATCCAGAATATTGACACAGCAATATCTAGATAAAAGGAATTTATTTATATAAGCAAAGAAGGTGAAAAGTTAGGACTGGCAAAAAATATCGACATTGTCGGAATATTGACTCCAGTGGTCTCGAGATAACGAGTTTCGACTGTAAAGCATGAATAATTATATCAGACAGTTGAAAAGACTACATTCTATGTAAGATTCCCACTGCATAACAATCTGGTAGCCCTTTGACATGACCCAGGTGACCTTAGACACCACATTGCCAGTGTTTCAAACAGAAATAAAGGAGAACCATGTATCTAATAGTTACTGGGATGTAGCAACTGCTAATACACTTTCATAAAGGCGGCTAACCCTTTACTTCATATAGACACCTTTGGACACCTCTTATAAACATGTAGAAATCTTTTGAATTATTGGGTGAATTATGTTTATATTAACTGACAGAGTGGAAAATAGTGCAGGAAGTGTTCAGATTGCTTGTGACAAGCAATCTGAACTCTTCCTGCACTGTTTTCAAAGGCCTTCTGTGATTGGTGCAGGAAAACGCATATCCATTGAGTTAAGAGGTTAATTAAATGAATAGATGTTGAAAGAATTAGAATTTGTGGCAATCAATGAATTATTTCATATTTAAGGATTAACTGCTTTTGAAAAAATAAAGAAGAGACCAGAAGATAAAAGAAAAAGGCATTTAAATGCTGATGCGTCAGACATTGAAGGTTACCTGGGGCCATGGGGAAAGTTTGTGGATGAACAGACAGTTATGAAACCAGATGAGGTTTGTTATACATAAAAATTAATTAAGAAAGTGGCTGTTACTCCTGTCAAACACAACTTGCCTAGACAAATATTGAACTTAATTTGTATTTTATAATTGTACAGCTGCCCACTATTAATTAAATACATAGACTGTTATGATTCAACATATTTTATTTCTCATATATTCTTACAGCATAAATATTATATACAATATCATAAAAGGATAAGAAAGAACAGCCCGTTCCAAAATTTATTCATTGGAAAACAATCTCGACGAATGAACAGACAGGGGTCTTGCTTAAAACCCCTTGAGAGGCATATTAATTAGATATTTTTTAATCTAATAAGGTACTTACTTAATGGTAAGCAGTGTATAAAATGTGATATAAATTCAATTGAATCATTTACTTGAATGAGTTTTGTGTTATTATTGTAGGAAGAAAAGAAAGAGTTAGATGAAATATTAGCAAAACGTGCCAAAACTGGGAAACAAACAGAGGAAAAGACTGCCGAGGAAAAAACAACATTGCATAGTAAGTTTCATAAAAAATTATAAAGTTTTGTATTTTGTTTTGATGCTCCAGTTTATTGGAGGTTATAAAACTTGTTTTCATACTCAACTAAAAAATGATTTGACTCGATATAACAAAACAAATTTCAATTGTGTTTATATCTGAATCCTGGAAATTGTGTTTTGAGTATGAATTTTAAGTTGAGCATTTAAGAAGTTTTATAACCTAGGGTCCAGGGGTTTTTCTCACTAACATTCTTGAGAATATTCATAATCTCAGACTTAAGCTTGAAAATCCAAATTTCAACCTTAGATATCTAGTTTACCATGACAGATAAAACAATTGTGAGAGTTTGTTTGACTATTAGGCCGGGCCTGATTAGCTCAGTCGGTTAAGCATCTGACTATCAATCCAGGGGTCAGTGAGTTCGAATCCCCTGCCCGGCAACAGTCTCCGTGATGATTGATATACAACATTGTGTCTCATTATCATTTGTCTCTCACCACTGATTCAAGTGGGAAAGTTATCGGTTACTTGCGGAGATTGGATGTACTCGAGTACTGGTTAATCCCAGGAAACAGTGGTTAGGTTAACTGATCATCTGTTAGCCCTCGATGGAATCAAAATGAAGCTAAATATTCAATCAATCAATCATTGACTATTAGGTGTCCCTACATGTTTGCAATTTTTGGTCTTTTTGGTTTTCAAAATCTAGGAATATTTGTAAGGAATGGTTGGTGAATACCCCCAGGTGTATTGTTTTATAAATTATCATTCTGTTTGAACAAATATTAGCAAGTTAAAATGAATACTTAAACATTCTTCTATTTAGATTGTTTGCCAAATCGCCTGTCGTAAACCAGTGAATATTTGTCATATAACAGCAAAAACAGAAAATAAGTAAGACAAAGTACATCTGAACTTAAATGTGAAGGTGCACATCATGCATAATCACAAGGAATCTGTCCTGCAATAACCCACACTGTTTAGTAATGGGATTAAAGCCATCTGTGACATTTATAGAGGTTTGACTTGAACGGCAAGCTAGGCTGGGATTAAATAACAGATTACTCCTACTTTTATACTTGGATTGTTGTATGTTTTTTATTTAAGAACAGAGTACTGGTCCTCAATTCAGTGTAATCTTAATTTTATGTAATCTGCAAAAATTTCTGTTTCTGGTAGCAAATCAGACCTAATGTTGTAATTGAAATAAAATGTACAACATGCATTTAATTGTATATATACATATAAATATATTGAAATGGGGTTGGCCCACAAGTTCTTCCAACTTAGATTTGACCCTCCACAAACTAATCCTTAGGCTGTCTTTAAATAAAATATTTGTTTGCTGTGCTCCGACCCAGTATTTTTTATGTGAGTAGGTAGGTAGCTAATTGTTTTTCTCCAAATTTTGATTTTGAATAGACATTTTAAAGAAAAAAGGACATGAAATTTTTTTTAAATGCTTTGAAAGTCAAATAAAAGTTTGGATTGCTGCAATTTTGTATGAATAGGTAGGAGTACAGCAAACAATAAATTTTTTAAGGACGGTCTTACTTGCATATTTTTTTGTAAGTTGAATTTCTTTCGCAGTGACACATGGAGATCATTATCAATATTAAAATACAGATTGTTGTCAATTTTACATAAAATTTCAAATGTGTGTTTATTGCAGTTAAAGATGCATACGATTACCAAGGGCGTTCCTATCTACACATTCCCCAAGATGTCGGTGTCAATCTCAAGTCAGAATTTCCTCCAGAAAAATGTTTTATCCCAAAAAAACTCATTCACACCTGGTCAGGTCATACGAAGGGTGTGGCTGCCATCAGATGGTTTCCGAAGTCTGCACATTTAATGTTGTCATGTAGCATGGACAGTAAGATAAAGGTAGGTCACATATTGCTGAATTTATTAATGTACGCCGGGCCCGATTAGCTCAGTCGGTTACGCGTCTGACTATCAATCCAGGGGTCGTGAGTTCGAATCCCCCTCCCGGCAACAGTCTCCGTGATGATTGATATACGACATTGTGTCTCATTATCATTCGTCTCTCACCACTGATTCAAGTGGGAAAGTTATCAGTTACTTGCAGAGATGGGGTGTGCTCTAGTACTGGTTAATCCCAGGAAAAAGTGGTTAGGTTAACTGATCGTCTGTTAGCCCTCGATGGCATAAAAATGACGCTAAATATTCAATCAATCAATTCAATTATTAATGTACGTATATAACATATAAATCATCTAGCTGTGGAATACATGTGAAGGTTGAGTTATATTGGGGTGTCCATACCATTTAGCACAGAGCCTTTTTTTCTGGAAATTGAGAAGAGGCTGAAGCCCTCAAGATTGGGGAAAAACAGAGCGATTTAAGGGAAATCGAAAAAAAATTAAGGCTTTAGCAAACTGGAAAATAGAGCGAACACTGTTAAGATCATGCTCTCAACAGTAATTATCAGATATTACAATAATACTTCATATCAGTTGGGTTATTTTATCCCCTTGTGTAAGAAAATATTTAAAAAAATATATATTTTTTTTATTTTGGGAATTTTTTTTTTTGCCTCATTTGGGGAAAAAAACATGATTTTTTAATTGGGATGCCATCAAATTTCAGCCTCTGTTTAATAAAATAAAAAAGCCCTGTAGCGGGTTATTACTGCAGGTAAAAAAACAGTTCTATAGTTGAACATAGGCACTGAAGCATTATTAGCTTACATTTTAAGTAAAATAATTAACCTGTAAATCTTTAGTAAGCAGAACAAAGTCAGAGCCTTATTACAGCCAGAACAGTTATCCCTCGGGAGCGAATTTTCCATCCGCACCTCAAACCCATGAAAGACACTTATAAACATGTATATGAGACATGTTTGTGTTGATTGGCAACATTGATAAACATGATATATGGAATGAACATAACTTGCTTAATGTTCCTGTGATATGTGCTTGCATTCAATTGATTGATTGATTGAGTATTTAGCGTCATTTTTATGTCATTGAGGGCTAACAGACGATCAGTTAACCTAACCACTGTTCCCTGGAATTAACCAGTACTTGAGCACATTTCATCACCGCAAGTAACTGATAACTTTCCCACTTGAAACAGTGGTGAGAGACGAATGATAATGATACACAATGTTGTATATCAATCTTCACAGAAATCATCACGGAGACTTGCTGGGTGGGGGAGCTTGCATTCAACAATTAAAGTTAGTTTATACTAGTTTAATTTACCTTGAATTGCAAAGAAAGGTAAGTTTATATCAAACACTCTCTGAGTAGAATTAGTATACAGATTGTTGTTGTTGTAATAAGAGACATTACTTCAAGCTTGCGATCAAACCTGCAACCTACGGCGTGAGTGGCAAGCCAGCTATCCACTTTAGTAATGTCCCTCGTAACAAGTAAAGTTGACACAAATGCCTTCTCATGTGGTACACTTAAGTTCATATCTCATTAATGCTAAATATAATATAACTTTTTGAATATAAAGCTGTGAAATGTGTAATGTTTTAATGAAGGCACTGCTTTGATCTGATCAAAACCTTTAAATTTCCATAATGCATTTGGATAGTCGTAGGAGATTGTTATGATTTGTCATTTAAAAAATAGTGCTACACAGAATTACTTATGTTATTACAGATCTGGGAGGTTTACAATGACCGACGATGCATACGCACATACCTGGGACACAAACAGGCTGTACGGGACATCACATTTAACAACTCTGGGACGGAGTTTCTCAGTTGTGCTTATGATAGATACTGTAAACTTTGGGATACAGAAACTGGTATGTGTTAATTGTTCACCCCTAAAAATGTGTTAAGACTGTCATCGAAAGTTTAAACTTGTTAATAAAACAAAAAATAATAGTTGACTATGAATAACAAACATTGAAAGCAGAGGTATTTTAGCCTTTTGGTGTTAACACTTAAATTTATTTTATTTATTAGTTTGTCAGAAGTAATCATGTTGTGGTACAGGTTTTTCTGTCTGCATGTCTGTAAATATTATTATCACATAATTTACGGTGCAGGAGTATCTTTTTATATTAACCTAGTGTACATGTAATATCACTTCCGATTCATTGTTCATTGTTTTCTGTATAACTCAGCTCTCGTCCATAAAATGCCGAACTACATTTCGACTTCCCTGAATATATAAATGACATTGATTTGTCATTGTAAAGTGACGTTATTTGAGACGTTTTGTCTCACGATGAATGACGGAAACAAATATGCCAGACTTTTTAGACATACATGCATTATGTTAAATATGTGGTAAATGTACTAATTTTCTGAGATAAGTGATACAAAAAATCTTACATTCGTGCTCATTTATTATTTAATTTATTAAACTCATTGGCAGAGCCTCGCATAATATATTTCTGCCAATTCGTTTTATATAAATTTAATAATAAGTGAGCATGAGTGTTAGATCCTCTATTTATTGCACACTGCTGGAAATGAATGTTGAGCAAGAGGTCTAGTGGTAAAGCATCTGACCCGCGACCAGAGGTTTGGCAAAGTGTGGTGTCCTTAAGCAAGACACTTTATCCTAAAATGCTAAGTACTGGTTCTATCCAGGAATACTTCGAGTGTGGTTTGTCAAAGTTATATCAATGTAAAGTAAATAAGTTTAAATTATTGTTCCTTTCTGATATGGAGCTGTATGGGTGTGTGATTTGATCCCATGGAATTGTCTAATGTTATCATCATGTATTCTGCATTACCAGGTGAATGTAAGGCCCGCTTCACAAGCAGGAAGGTTGCCTATTGTGTGAAATATCACCCAGAGGAAGATAAACAACATTTGTTTGTGGCTGGTACCTCAGACAAGAAAATTGTTTGCGTAAGTTACATGTACTTTTGTATTTTTTCCATATACATGTATATAATTTACACAAACATAACCTTGTATTTCAGTTTTGATTGATTGATTGATTGATTGATTGATTGAATATTTATCGTCATTTTTATGCCATCGAGGGCTAATAAACGATCAGTTAACCTAACCACTGTTTCCTGGGATTAACCAGTACTCGAGCACACCCCATCTCCGCAAGTAACTGATAACTTTTCCACTTGAATCAGTGGTGAGAGACGAATGATAATGAGACACAATGTTGTATATCAATCTTCACAGAAACTAGTTGCCGGACGGGGGATTGGAACTCACGATCCCTGGATTGATAGTCAGATGCGTAACTGACTGAGCTAATTGGGCCCGGCTTTTGAAGAATATGTGAACAATGGATACAGAAAGGAGAAAACAGTACAAAAACAATTTTAGAAAACTGCAAATAGTTCTAATAGCTGGTGGGGTAGTGCTGTGTCTGAAGTTGTGTGTTCAATCCCCAGCTGGGCCCAATGCCTCTAACAAAACAAAACTCTCAGCACTTGTTCTACCCAGGAAGTGGACACAAGAGCATTTCATATAAAATTTGAGCTTTCTCTGCAATTAAGCTATTAAAAATAAATAAGTAGAAACTAATTAAATATTTTATAAACATAAAACATACATGTAGTTACTGAAACATTGCATTGTATTAACCACACAGCGACATATTTGTTAGAAAACTCTTCAAATCACCTTGAAGCCATCATCCAATTTTCAGCATAAAGATGGTCTTTGGATGTGAACCATGGCAACAAATTATACTTTATAGCAAAAAAAAATTTTTTCCACTATGAGGAATTCTTGTTTTACAATGCATATTTTTTAGTACAACCATACTGTATAAAGTGGTCAAACATTGATATTGAATGTTGTTGTTAGCAAATAAAGGAATAAATACACTAGTTTAACTTTGAATACAGGTTCACCAGTTTATTTGTTAAAGGATAGCGAGTTCGATCCTCCACCATGGCTATGTGTGGTGTCCTTGAACAAAACTTTTTTCCGCATATGCTTAGTACTGGTTCTAACCAGGAAGACTTCAAGCATGATTTGCCTAAGTTGTAAGAACTTGTTTCACAATGGAAGTATAATAAATAAGTTTAAACGATTTGTTAAATTACAGTATCTGTATAAATCTACATACGTCATAATGACACGCATGTTTTTGATATTGTTTTTGTGACATTGTTTACTTTACATGTATATATTTATTATGTACATTAAGTGTGATACATGTGGGTACATTGTTTGATCAATATTTCAGTGGGACATCAGGTCTGGGGAGATAGTACAGGAATACGACAGACATCTTGGTGCCGTCAATACAATCACATTTGTAGATCAAAATAGGAGATTTGTCTCATCCTCCGACGATAAAAGTTTACGAGTCTGGGAATGGTGAGTTTCCAACCATTTAAACATGCATGCATGTTGTGAATAGAGCTTAAATTGCCATTGCACACTAAATTGCATTAGAAGATCTCATTCTGACGACTTCTAACTTTATTGGGCATCAACACATGGTAAAATGATATCAGCAAGAAATTTACGGCTCAATGTCAACCAAATAGCAGATTATACATGTAATTATATGTTTATTATTGTAAATTATTCTATCAGTGTATTTCAACTCATAAGATACATGTATGCTATTTAAAAACATGTGAAGCCAAACATTTTTACATATTTTGAAAAAAAAAACACCATCGTTTTTTACCTTTATTTCTAAATTTTCACACATCACTAGAAATCCTATATCTAGTCCTTTTCGTAAACTTTGCAGTTTTTGTTGTCTTAATGAGACCTGTGACACCTGTTTTTGTCTACAAATTTAGTCATAATATAGTTTGTACAAGTATTCATTGTATATTATCAGGGATGTTCCAGTAGATTTCAAGTATATAGCCGACCCCACTATGCACTCAATGCCAGCAACCACGTTATCTCCTAATGGTAAGTACATGTTTATAACCAGCCACAAAAGTTTGAATATTATTTTAAAAAACTCTCTCTCGAAGTCTATCATTATAGAACTAGAATCTTAAGCAAGGAACACATATGCTCCATTTTAATTTTTACCTTTCCTAATTAAAATCACCTTTAATAAAATAAATGGACAAACAAATAAACAAACTGACATTTTAACTAATGCCAAATTATTTGTACATCAATTGCCAGTAAGCTCGGAGCTTTAGTAACCTTCCTGTGTAGAACCAGTACTGATTGTCGATTATGAGGGACCATTGGATCGATCCCGCAACACTTCTAATATCTGTTAAATCATATTATTATAAACGGCCAAGTATGATAAACTTCATTTAGTTAATGTAAAGTAAGAAGTATTCAGTCTTGTTAAATTTGTGTAAATTTATTCATCAAGCTTTTAGTGCTCACAATTCCTTTAACAATCAAAATACATAATATATACATCTATGTTTTTGTGTTGATCTACTCAAGTAGATATTTGACAAAGTATTCAAATGTTTAATTTATATTTGTCCAACCTCAGAAACTATTAAAATATATGTATTTAAATAACATTATTTTCTAATTTAATAGAATCTAACATAATATTGATCTATTATCTGCGTGTCATGTGTTACATTTATTATCTCAATGTGTATGTAATGAGAAACATTATATATGTTTGAATTACTGAATAAAGAATTTAATCTTGAATCTGTTACAAGTGCTCAAAAGGCAATTACAATTTTTGTTCCAAATTTTGCAGAGCATTCTTGTGTCATGTTACCCGTGTGCAACTGAATGACAACATGAAGTGCATGTTGGTGTCATACCATGTGTACAATATTTCTAATTATTATGTTTCATTTTAGCATGTTGACTTTTTGTCCATATTCAGGTAAATGGTTGGCATGCCAGTCTATGGATAACAAGATCAGTGTGTTCAACGTCTTAAACAGATTTAAATACATGAGGAAAAAGACATTTACAGGCCATATGGTATGTATAGCTATGTTTATACAGAGTGTGTAGCTGGGTCTGATTAGACTAGCCGATAGCTCATCTGACTATCATTTGCAGCAAATCTTTACTCATTGGTATTACAAAGGATAGCATGTAAGATTATCAATGTAAATAAAATTATAGCATTTCAAAAATTTGAGTTGAGATAAATCTAAAGTTGAGATGCATAGTGAAACTGGGATCAGATTCTTATGTGTGCATCTGCGATTCTCCACAAATAAAACTACATGTAGATGCCTTATTTATTATAAATCTGTAATATGTTAAAAATGGCATAATAATAATAATATATATAATTATAAGAAAATCACTTGATAACAACCAATTATTTGATCTTATTTACCTTGTAATTCCTTGCGAATTCTTCTATTTGAAATATGAAATATCGCATTTTGAATTTTTGGAATAACATGTAAATGTTGCCCACACATATTAATATAAATATACTTGACATAATAAATTCTTATTATGTCTCCCTCACACTTTTGCCCGTCTATCCGTTTGTTTGTCAGCTCAACATTGAACAATCACAAACCTTGTTCACTTCATAAATTATGTATGCCATACTGAGACAATGTGAAAAGTTCAACTTCCAGCCATTTCGGTTTAAGACCATTATTGTACCAAGAGATCAAAGTCAAATTTGCAATGTATTTCGTGTCCACTTGATTGACTTTGAACTAACATGGCTGGAAATGACATATTGTCTTGATATGGTAAGCATTGATTCCAAGTGATTACAAAATCCCCAAAACTTTTGATGTGGAGCAAGGACTCGGAGAGAGGGAGATACATGTATATATGTTTCTGTGACAAAAGCAATAATCTATTTCCATTTACTTTAGGTGGCAGGTTATGCTTGCAGTCTTGACTTTTCTCCAGAAATGAGGTAGGTGTGCCTTGTATGCGATCATAATGGTTCCCTCAAATATCATTGCAATTTGTCACTCATCTGCTATCAGACTCTCAACTTTTATCTTTAGCAATTTTATTATTCATTTGAACTTTATAAAACATGTTCAGAGTATCGTTGTACTGTCATGTGACTGTAGAAACTGTTCTTAGAATACCCATATGTAATTAACCTAATCAGGTGACACCATTGTTTATATATGAGGTTACAATTCTTATCAAAATCTAGATTCAGCATATGATTTATATAAACAAAGAAACCAACATCAAGTGAAAGTTTTAATTTTTGCTTTCTATATCTGAATTTAAAGGCATTTTGTCATATTCATAATTTATGTTGATTATACCCCCCGAACACAAAGTGTTAGGGGGGGTATATTGGATTCAGCTTGTCGGTCTGTCTGTCCGTCTGTCTGTCTGTCTGTAGACGGAATCTTGTGGACGCTAAATCTCAGTAACCCCTGCTAGGAATTTAATGAAACTTCACAGAAGTGATAAGTACCATGCCTAGTTGTGCATGGTCCATGTTTCGGATAAAAAAGTCAAAGGTCAAGGTCACACGGGCTGGAGATAGTAAATTGTAGAGGGAATCTTGTGGATGCTAAATCTCAATAACCCCTGGTCAGAATTTAATGATGCTTCAGGTAAGTGATAAGTACCATGCCTAGTTGTGCATGGTCCATGACTCTAGTCAATACGTCAAAGGTCAAGGTCACAGGGGCTCGAGATAGTAAAATCTTGTGGATGCTAAATCTCAATAATCCCTGGTCAGAATTAAATGATACTTCACACAAGTGATAAGTACCATGCCTAGTTGTGCATGGTCTATGTTTCACGTCCAAGGTCAAGGTCACAGGGTCTTGTTTAAATTTGTTTTATTTTATTACCAGAATCTGGTTTCAAGATTCATCAGAGAGGAACTATTTTATGGGAAGAGCCGGAAGCGGTACTTCGTTTTTCAAATTCAATTTAGAGAGAATTTGTGGTGAAAAGCTGGTATGTAAGTTGTATGTGACTGACGTCACACACAACTAACAAGCCAGGAAACAAACAGATAAAATAGACATCAATAGGATGACTTCCTGCTAATCAAATTCCATGTATAAACATTTTCACCATGATTCCGAGAGTTAAGTTGTCTATTTCATGAGGCAATGGATACTGTAGATTCCATCTTTATTATTCACAAACATCTGCATAGATCTACAAACTTCATATCTGTATTTTATGTTATACATTATATGAACATATGTTATATATATTATATTTCCCATATATGTTCCCCAACAATCATAACTGACAAATTATTTTTATATGTTGTGCAATATATTATAATGAAAGAAAAATTAATGTAAGTTTAATATTGTCTTTCTTACTCTTGCTTGCATTGGCATCTACATTGAAAATATACCTTGGTAAACCTTTGTTTGTCCAGGTCCACTTTCCTCCAAAACTTTAAAATCAATTGCTTTCTTAGTTAAAACATAAGAAAGACCTACTGCATTAAGGTCTCTTTCCCCATTTCATCATAAAATATTACATTATATTTTATGTACTGTGACATTGTGGTGTTCGGGGGGTAATCATCACCTTCAGTGATAGTTCTAGTGTTTTATTTTTGGTTCCATATATCTACATTTTCATGATAAAGTACACATTTTTATTTTGCTCAGTTAGGTGTTACATGATTGTCAATATTGTATGCCTACACTAAAAAAATGATAAAAACAAATTTGATTTTGATCAAAGAATTTGTTTGAAGGTTGCATAATTTCTTGCTAAATTTAAGATCTGAAGAGTGTACAGATTGAGGTAAAATGTACAGTTTCAGTGTGTAGTTTTGACATCTTATCTAAATCTTATATGTGGTTTGTTGTATAAAAAACCAGTATTAAAAAAAAAATTGTTTACTGTCTCCGTACCTACCCATCATGAAAGTCGACAATTCAAGATTTTTTTCCTTTAAATTTTGGATCTCATCTAGGCTATAGTATGTATGTGTATGCCATTTGTTAGTGTTTTTTAACGATACTATTTTTTGGTATTGTAAACAACAAACTTTGCTTATCTTCCTACCCGATTTTGAAAACTAGGATCTGGAGACAGCAAACAAACATTTTATTGCTGGCCTAGGCCTAAAGAAAGTTAACTGTTTTGTTGATGTAGTTCACTCAACATGTTAAAAAAAAATTTGAGGGTAAACTCTCAAACTGTAATATATGAGTAAACAATGTATATTCAGTACATTTTTCTCATTCCCTGCCATTTACAGATTCAAAGTTAGTAAAGGTTTAATAAGTGACAATCAAGCTTCTTTTCCGAGTCGAGGAAGGTTGAGTTTAGTATAAATGAAAAGTCATGTTATTCCCGCCCATTGAGGGTGCGATCAGTTGACCAATCAGATGCTCTCTGATTATTTTATGATTAAAGTTAAATAAGGTATTCCCATCTGACTTGTTGAACAATATAAACAGATAAAAGATGACACTATTATATTTAATTGTTTACAGTTACGTGGTGTCGGGAGATGCTGACGGGAAACTGTATATATGGGACTGGAAAACAACAAAACTTTATTCAAAGTTCAAAGCACACGACGATGTGTGCATATCTGCATTGTGGCATCCACATGAAACATCGAAGGTAGCCTCTGCAGGCTGGGACGGTGTAATCAAGTATTGGGATTGAGAGCCAAGAAATACTTTTACAGAGATTGTTCTCTCAAAGCAAAATGAAAAATAATACAGGGCCCATGAGAAAGATAAGCTTCAAGCCAAGAACCAGTCCAGACTGGTGTAGCAATAATAGTTTTGCCCATCTCTCATCCCAACATTTCTGAATATAATACTGGGCCCATCAGGAATGTAAACCTCAAGCCAAGAACCAGTCCAGACTGGTGTAGCAATAATAATTTTGCCCATCTCTCATCCAAACATTTCTGAACACTGACAGGACAGAGAAGCATACTTTGTTACAAGTAAACAACATACGCTTATTGTGTTCAAACAATTCTGCAAAACACCGCATGGATTTTGAGAGATGGGTTAAATGACATTTCCCATGTGAATGGTTGTGTTGTAGCAAGAGGTGCTGAATGTTTAGGTATGTGAAGTGCACACATACATGTATGAATAACTTGAGTTTTATATATTTAATAAAAAAAAACAAGAGTAAAGTTGTTGATATTTAATGTGATGGTGGAATCAAGACACGACTCAGGCTTATTACAGGCTGATGTTTATAATTGTACAAAACTCGGATACCTTCTCCGATTGTGAATATTACACAAGTCTGTGACAGTATATAGACCATACATTGTATATATTTTTGTCATGTTCAACTGTATACAAACTGTTACATAAAACAAATGAAAATACTGGCAAGCTGCATCTTACCAAATTATAGACTCTCTCGTTATTACAATAAAATAGTATTTCTTAATCCCAGTGAAGAAAACTAAGAAAAAAAAAAAAAATCCTGATGTTCGAACTGTCTTAAGAAGAAATGATTCCACAACTATTAATAACTTCTTTTTTATAAATTGCTAATTGTGTGGTGCATGTGAGGCCAATGGAATACCATGGAAATCCAATAGCTTTTATTGGAAGATCGCCTTATCCTGTCACAATGTCTCGAGACAGGAACAAAAACTTAGTGTCAATTAAAAAAGTAATAAGCTATTAACCATATACTGTATAGAAACTGTACAAATAGAAAATATACACATTTAATGATTTTATCTAGTACAGGGAAGTAAACTATTTTAAAAAAATATATTTTTCTGTCCTGAAAACAGCAGCTTTTTTGTTGACAACTTTTAACATTCGGAATTGTGATAAAAATAAAAACTTCATTTTTGTAAAATAAACAACATACTTTTGATGTATACAAGTATATATACACATTTGTTTCATCTTTTCTCTTGTTTTCTTGTCCATTGCATTTAAACAAGGATCGCAACAGGCATCAAATGTTGTTGTCGGAGCAGTTGTCAATGTCAATGTGCATGTGTTAACTCTGTCCTGTCAATCCGTCAATCCATTTTGGTGTCCGTCCATCCAATTTTTTTCTGGTGAATAACTTCCGAAAGGGTCTAATTTAATTGATATTAAATAACCAATCGCACGCGTTATGGTATGGAATGTTCTAGATTTGCAAAATTGAAGGAATGTCCTCTCTAACTCAATTTCATTTAGTCTAATCTTCACCAATTTAGACCCCAGCAGCTACAATGGTCCAGTGGAAGAGTTTCCAACTCACACTTGGAAGGTCGTTAGTTTGACCGCCTGCCGGGTCATACCAGACTTGAACCTTCCTTGATTGGCGCTCAGCATTTGGAGGATAATTCTAGATCTGGTTGGCCCGGTGTCGGTATAATGTTACCAGGTAAGGTATCGTACCATGTGTCTGCAGCATAATACTCCAGTATGACAACGGTTAGAATACTGTTTCAAGTAGACACCGTCACAATATGACTGAAAATTGTTGAAAGTGACGCCAAACACCAAACAACGAATTGGTCACATTAGAGTTGACAAAATATAACGGTCAAGTTTAATGATCAGCATAGGCTGATTCAGCACCGTTAAACACATTTAATGCCTTGTTCCCTAAAATTATCGCATACTGTGTGCTTATATTGAGCCAGTGTCTGTGAAAATATGTTAGCTATTATTATCAAACATTTAACCGAACTGAACGAAGCCCAGTTGTCTCAGTTACTCGATTATAAGTAGATTGTTGGAAAATTAGCAGACGTATTGTCCCTCGAGTACTTTTATCCAGACTTTACCAAACTTGGCAACCAGTCTGGTTCCGGGTGAGAATAGAATCACTGTTGATCTCTGGAGGGGTAGGAATACTCCGAATGGGTGTCTTGATCATTTTATTAGCTCGTCTTTTTGAAAAAAACGAAGAGCTATTGTCATGACCCTGGCATTATTGTCATTGTCGTCCCCTGGTTAAAGTTTTATTTTAGCTCAGCTTTTACTCTATTTCTGAATAAACTACTCATGTTATGGTGACTAAACTTCATAAACACATTCATATTATGTTATAGAAACAATGTATATAGCTAACTTACCTAAATTTCCATACTTTGGGCTCTAAAACCTTAGGTTAAAGTTTTTTATTCAGCTTAGGTTTGGTTAGTTTTATGTTTAGCTCAGCTTTTTCTCTGTTTCTGAACAAACTACTCATATTTTGGTGACTAAACTTCATAAACACATTCATATTATGTTATAGAAACAATGTATATAGCTAACTTACCTAAATTTCCATACTTTGGGCTCTAAAACTAAAAGTTTTTTGTTTAGTTCAGGTTTGATTTATTTATTTTTTTATTTTTTAAAATCAATTTTATTTTTCAGTTATACTATTGATTCTGTAAACTGATCACCATCAACTAAAAAAAAGTTTACATCAACGACCTTGACCTATTTAATGGACTTGGTTAATACTTGCATTATCTGGTTAAAAGTGTTATGTTTTATGAGCCCAAAACTGTTATTGGGTATTTATATGAATTGTACATGTAAATGTATCTAGATTGATAAATAGATCACAGATTGGAAATACTTTGTATCATTGTTTGAATATGCCAGCCCCGTTGTCCCATATCTACTTACATACCGACCCCCACCCCCCCAGGCACACACATTTTTTAAAAAAAATAATTTGATTTTGTATTAAATCAAATACTCTGCCCCATTTCAACTTTGTTACCGGCCCCAAGACTTATATGAAAGATAGTTTCATTCATATAGATAGTCAAACCTGTCTGAAAACATAGAAATGGAAAATAAAAAGTATGGTTGCTTAAGACAGGTGGCTGCTTAATAGAAATGACTGCTCACACAGGTTTGACTGTATATCTGGTTTATTATTATGGTACATTACAATATACGGTTCTATGACAAGGCTAAAATAGTTGAGTTATTGATTATTTGAATAAATCTCCATCATTTTTAAAAAAGTTTACTTCACTGACTTTGACTTACTTAATAGATTTGAAAAAAAGACGAGTGTCTGCACCTGCTTTCGGTGCTCTTGTCATTTTGTGTTGTGTTCATTATTGTGGTTAAATTAACAACTCTTGTGTGGTTCCAAGGAGCCATATGAGTGGTGGCAAGAATATGATCACTGTGACTCATGCATGTCCTAAGAAGCAACAATTTGAGTAATATGATAGAATTTGCTTAAACTCTGCAGGTATCAAGGTTCTGGGTTCATTCTGTGTACTCTTTTGTTCTTGTTACTCTGTATGTTAATTTGTTGTTATTGTACTTGTAGAGTAAACCTGGAATATTCCTTCCTGTTGATGTCGAATAACCTACAATGTACGCTGTAAAACCCCATTCATTCATTCATTACCAAACTTGGTCACAATATTATTGGCGAAATATCTAGATAAATTTTTGAAATTAGCACTAAGATTTTTAAGCTCCTAAAAAGGCAAGCTTATTGCTGAAGCTTTGTCTATCCGTGCGTCAATCGGAATCCTTGTCCAGAACAAAACTCCAAAATATTTCAAGAGAATGCAATGACACTTTGAACATGTATGGAGGTGCAGAGTAAAAGAACTCTATCTTGAATAATGATAGTACATTATCTCTTTATCTCCCCTTTTGTACTTCATTTTGTTTGTTTGATACATTAAAAGTATACAAGGAAATCCACCAGGACTCGGAACATGGATAGAAGGCAATGTGGGAAGGTGTTAGAGAAAAGTCATAACTCTATCTTGACTAATGACAGAATTATCTCCATTTTTGTGCTGTGAAGCATATCTTCAAACATATCGAAGGAAACCCAATTCGACTTGGAAAATGGATAGAGGGGAATATGGGAAAGTGCAAAGATCTTTCATATCTTGAATACTGACAGAATTATCTCATCTTTTGTACTTTTATATTTGGTTATACATGTAATAACTTGTCAAGGGGCCTGGCCCGATTAGCTCAGACAGCGTCTGACTATCAATCCAGGGGTCGTAAGTTCAAATCCCCCTGCCCAGCAACAGTCTCTGTGATGATTGATATACGACATTGTGTCTCATTATCATTCGTCTCTCACCACTGATTCAAGTGGGAAAGTTATCAGTTACTTGCGGAGACAAGGTGTGCTCGAGTACTGGTTAATCCCGGGAAACAGTGGTTAGGTTAACTGATCGTGTGTTAGCCTTCGATGGCATAAAAATGACGCTTAATATTCAATCAATCAATAATTGTCAAGGGTATATCTTATAAAATCATATAATCATAAAATAACACCATTAGGAGGGAATGCAACAAGACTTGGAATATGGTTTGTTTGTTTGAATATCTAATGTCATTGTATGCCAACAAACTTACCAACTTTAATCAGCGTTGACAGACAAATGACAAGACGCGGTGTTGTTTACCAATCATCACGAAGACTGACTGGGCTAGGGATTCAAACTCGACACCCCTGGATTGATAGTCAAAAGTGCTTCCACCTGAGCTAATTGGGTCTTGTTTGCAATATGGATGGAGGGTAATGTTTGGAATCATAAATCTTTCTTGAATATTCTAAAATGAATTCTCCATTTACATCCCCTTTCCGTTTTATTTATTTATGTGGAAACAACTAACACAAGGTCCTCATGTGGTGACCTCTTACCACAAGTCGGAGCACTGAAAACGAATTTCATTCTGCTCATCATAACTTTCCAATATTTCTCTGCTTCTGCTTTTGAGACATAAAATATTTACAGTTTAACCCATAATTTCATATAGATGCCTTGGACACCTCTAATATAGAAGGCTTTTTAATTATTGGGTTAATTATGTATATATTAACTGACAGAGTGGAAAACAATGCAGGAAGTGTTCAGATTGCTCATTACGAAGCAATCTGAACTTCCTGCACTGTTTTCAAAGGTCCTTCTTTGGTTGGTATCTATGGAGTAAAGGGTTAAAAATATTATGCACAATCAAAAACATGTCAGATTTTCAAAGGGTGACGGAGAGTGACTTAGTACACACATTTTATTCCTGTATAAAATAACCTTGACAAGGCCACAAGTGAAATACTTTTCTTACACATGTATGGTAGGTAGTGTATGTATATATCCTTTTGTGATTGAAACATTTATTTAACAAGAGGCCCATGGGCTTTATCTGTCGCCTGATAATTCAAAAAACATTCACAAGTCTATTCAGTCATAAGATATAACGTTTTTTGTCATTTTCTCTTACATTTAATATATAGATTTAAGATTTAGTAAAGAAGGCCCCAACCCCAGGGCCAAACCATAAGACCCAGGGCCATGCAATTCACAATTTTAATAAAGGACTGATATACATCCATAATCGTGCTCACCATTTGTTTCCCAGTGCATCCTATATTGAGAAGATTTTCAAAGTTTACCCTGAATTTGACTGTTTTCGCCAAGGCCCTAGGGGCATCGGGACCATGCAATTCACAATTTTGATCCACCCTTGGGTACCATAGCTGCATACAACATTTCATTACGATTGAGCTTACAGTTTTTGAGAAGAAGTTGAAAATATCAACTGTTTATGGACAGATGATGACAGACAGAAGGGCGTTCGCAAAAGGTCCCTCGAGGCATAGTCTCAGGTGACCTAATAAAATGGACATTTTTATTCCTTATCTGGAGTAGTCTTATCTAAAGATTTTATTGAGGAAGTAGTGGAATGGAAGTAAAGTAAATAAACACTGGTGTTCGTACAATATAAAATATATATTTAATTGAAGGCAAAAAGCATTACAGAGATTGTACAATGTAAATAAATATATACAGAAAAACAAAGGCACAAACTGACATACCATTTAATGTAACTTCTTAACCCTTTACTTCATATAGACGCCTTTGGACACCTTTAATATAGAAGCATTTAGACACCTAATATAGAAGGCTTTTGAATTATTGGGTGAATTATGTTTATATTAACTGACAGAGTGGAAAACAGTGCAGGAAGTGTTCAGATTGCTCGTTACGAGCAATCTGAACTCTTCCTGCACTGTTTTCAAAGGCCTTCTGTGATTGGTGTGGTAAAACGTGTATCTATGGAGTAAAGGGTTAATCTATTTATCAAATTTTACAAGTTCATTTATTTCACACTGAACTATTGTCGTATAAATTTTAACTTTTTGTATCCTTTACTATTCCCATCATCTGCCTATCATATTCTAAGCTGTATTGGAGCTTGGAAAACTTGCATGGATTTATGCATATGTATACGGAAGATTAAAAAATGACGGAGTATCTTTGATTCTGTGTGACATTGCACATTTTAAGACTCGCGGAGTGATGGGTGATGAAGTCTGAATTTTATTTTCAATTTTCAGACAAGTGAGTCATGTCATCATGTCATGTCTACTTTGTTAGCGATTTTAGTAGATGTATATGTGACATCATCATCATTAAAATTAAACTAAATTTGAAATATCAAAAGTTACCAAAGTAACTCTTCCAAGTGCCTCGTTAAAAAATCCTTTTAACCTTTTATTTCATATAGACGCCTTTGGACACCTCTAATATAGACACCTTTTGATACCTAATATAGAAGGCTTTTGAATTATTGGGTGAATTATGTTTATATTAACTGACAGAATAGAAAACAGTGCAGGAAAGTGTTCAGATTGCTCATTACAGGACATTTAGAATGGACTTGATCATCCTTGTTTTTGGTCTCCTCCAGTATTACCGAGCTAGGATGTTAAAAGTAATTTTAAGTGACTGAGAGCCAAACCATCTAGCTTCTTGTCAAACTGCGAGTAAAATGATATCACTTGTGAACAGCATGGTCTGTATTCCATGTTATATGAAATAAATTCAATCTGCACCTCATACAACACACAACATTGAAGAACATTAAAGGGAATATATCGGGATTTTTATCAGTTGGCTAAAAACATTTTATCCGATATACCATGCCTATGAATACTCATTTACCCCGTATTGTCAAAAGGATATTAATTTAAACATGCCAAATTAATATACTGAAAAAGGATTTCCTAACTTGGGCTTCTTGGCTAGGTTACACTAAAATAGATTTCCTGCTTAAAAATTGTAACATATTTTGTGACATTAAACGAGTAGCATGATTTCATTTTAATTTTGACATTCAATCCATTTGAATTGTATTGATAATGAGAAAGTTTCTATCCATTTGACATTTGTGACATTTTTAAGTATTGAAACAATTTTTGTTAAAAAAACAAAGTGTTCTTCAATTGTAACTATCCATAGACCACATGGTATTATCACAGGGCGATATTACAAAATCAAGGGTAACAGTATCAATTTAACAGGAAACCTTATGGCATGTTTCAGCATATACTTTCAGGGTAACAGGTTTAACAGTATCATATTCCACCGTAACAGTACTTACAGGATTCCGAGGTAACCTGATAGCTTAACAGCTTCAAAAGTTTCAGGGTAACATCAAAGTTTAACTTTACAATATCCTAGGGCAACATCGAAGTTTAACAGTACAAAATTCTAGGGTAACATCGAAGATTTAGTGTACAAAATTCCAAGGTAACAACATTAGCATAACAGTACAAAATTCCAGGGTAACATCATAAGTTTATAATACACAAGTTCAGGGTTTTATTATATAAATATTACATTCTGTACAGGGCAACAGTAATAATTATATCCAAACTGAAGGAATTGCTGTTAACCGAGATGCAGTGGGGATCACAATATTACTGTCATCCTCAACAGAATGAAATGATAATTTTATTTTACCAAACAAAATATTTATTTCTATAATAAAGCATAATTTTCTAAAACTTTTCTGTTTATTTTGCACTTCATCTTATTTTTATATAGGAAAGCCAGATCTATTTATAAATATATAAGTTTAACACTATTGCTAGTTTTTTAATAGGGAAGTAGCCAAATCGCTGTTTAATATATAAAGATAAAACAGCTGTGTGTCATTCTGCTATCATTTCAGGATTTAACAGTAGTGCATACACGAGGTAAAATAATAATATAGAATATTATAAACATTGGTTTAGGGTAGCAGAGCTTAAAAATGTAAATTTAAGATTATATTGTACAATATTCTAGGGTTACATAGAAGTTTAACAATACAAAATTCCTGGGTAACATCATTGTTTCACACTACAAAATTCAAGGGTTATATTGAAGTGTCACAGTACAAAATTCCAGCATTTTTTTTTTCATTTCAGTTTCAGAGTGCAACGTTCCAAGGTAAATGCAACATCATGATTTAACAGTACCAAATAACATGGTGCCATCAATTTCACAGTACAAAAATTCAGATTAATATTAAGGATGTAATAATATATAATGTTAAGGTGGCAGTTTAAAATTGTTAGTTTCAGGGTAACATCATAGTGTACCAGTACAAAATGCCAGCGTTACATAGAATTTTCGCAGTACAAACAACATCAAAGTTTCACAGGATAACATCACAGTTTAACAGTACAAAATTTCAGGGTAACATCAGTTTAACATTACAAAATTCCCGAGTAAAATTAGTTTAACAGTACACAATTTCACGGTAACATCATACACCAACAGGGAACCATTAATTAACAGGGTAACATCACAGAACACACTTCTGGGGTAACATAACACTCTAATTGGGAACCATTAGTTTAATAGGGTAACATCACAGTATACAGTTCTGGGTACCAAAATATAGGATATTATAACACATATTCATATGATTTTCAGTGAGATTAACAGTTCAAAATATTATCATAATATTATAAAGTATCACAAAAGTGTTGCAGTACAAAATTCCAAGCCAACATGAAAAATATATTTCTAAATTTTATGGTAACAATTAACATATTCAAAAATCTTAAACTTTTATTTAAAAAACGAGCTTGTTCCAGATTAGAAGACTGGCTTAATGCTGAAAAGTGGCTATCATCACAAAGTATAGGCCCAACAACAGAAAACATGGAGATCACTTATTGCTCAAATCTACAACAAATATCTACAGAAGCAAATGTTGATATGTACTGAAAGGATAAAGAAATACTGAGCGAATTTCAGAGCCACATTATCATAATATTGTTGGTGATAACAAATATTGTAATAGCATATGTATGTTAAAATATTTTAGTTTAAATTCATTTATTTTACTTTGATTGAAAAACAAGTATATAACAACATAACCATACAAAACGTGCTCGAAGTCTTCCTGGGTCAAACCAGTACTAAGCATACATGTATGCAGAAAAAATGTCTTGCTCAAGGACACCACTAATTGTCATGGGGGGAGCATCGTAGATTTTTCATTATAATGGTTTTGTCAATAATAATTATCACATTTACAAAACCATTAATGAAATAATGAAATACATTTAAAAACATATTCTAAAACTGTAAATATCGCTTACAATAGTTTGATAATGTGGCTCTGAAATTCACCGGGCGTTTCTTATAGTGTGTGTCCAAGGACACAGCAAATATAATGGGTATGGGATTGAACTCAAGACCAACCTGTATGCAATAAACAATGTGATACATGTAGTTCTGTATTATCAGTGGTCATTTCAGGTAAGTTTGGGTTCTGTATATTACAGAAAAAAAAGTATGTCACAACTGCTTCAACACTAAAATTTATATTCATCAACATGGTAGAATAAAATGCATATGAAAAACTTTATATCACAAAATGTCTCAATTTATTATCAATTTGAAAATGATCACCACTTACTATATAAAATGAAAGTGTGTTACAAAAAGATTATTGCTTCATTTATAATACTTCTAAATAATCTATCAAAGAAATAAAATCTAATAATTTTGTTGTACCCAGGAATCCTAGTACAAACCAAATTTTCTTAATGGGAAGCTGAAATTGTATTGAAATTACCCTTTTAGCTACTTATTCAAGCAAGCCAAGTGAAATAACCATTCAGTTTATACAAATTTTTATTTTATCTCGATTGCGAAGAAAGATCAGAGCTTATATGAACCTCTATCGCGTCCGCTTTATGGGTAGAACCAGTACTGACTGTTATTATTAGCAAAGGCCATCAGTCCGATGAGCGGATCAAACCTTGGCTGTCAGCGACCAACACTTTTTTCCGCTGCACTACCACCCCACTTAACCATTTGATTCGACCTGTGTGGTGTCCAAACTTAAGACAAGTCCATGAATCACAGGTTGGTTTTCTAACAACAATGTATAGTATAAATACTGACTTTATGTTAACTTCAGTGCTTCAGATAAGCTTTTCCTCAAATGAGTAGTTTACCCCTTAAATTAGTATGCAATGCTTATTTTTATAATGTTACTGGTAAACATGAACATTGTTATCAAATTACCATTTAAAACAAACTAAACAACACTGAAATTGAGAATAACTAATGCTTATTTTAACCTTAATTAAATTTCAATGCTTTATTCAGAAATGTCAGTGCTTAGATACCCCAAAATCGTGCTTATCTGGAGCACTGTAACTTCAGATGCTTCACTTTTCTATTTTATGGACAAAGCATTTATTTTCTCGTCGCCCAGCCTCAATATCAGAACAGGTTTGAGCCCTGGATATGCTCATTTTATAATATATATATTATCCCACAGCACTATGCACATTCATAAAACGTAGATGTATCTATACCGAGTGCTCTTGTAATGTAACATTGGTTAGCCTCATGCCATTATTGAGATAGAAAACGATTAATAAATTGTCCCATTATTTCTTACTATCATTGATTTTATTATAAGAAAAAAAAATGAATTGCTGAAGAAGGCAAAAAGAAATTTAAGTTCCTTCTCATTTAGTAAAAAACTTACTAATGTTAATTCAGTGTACAACTATAGCAACCTCTATCAAAATAAAATATTTACATCAAATCAAATATTCTCATCAAATATTCACATCTCCATTCATACATTTAACACAAAATGGAACATTTTTAGATATTTCAGATGTACATGATGATTTATACAGTAAAATATTAGATAATATAACTACAAATGTATAATATAATACAAGCTGAGTAGTGCCTCCGCAATATACAAAATAACAGTTTATTATTAACATGTCACAACCTATGATTATGTCGTATGGTGTTTAGTGTTGCTTTTAACAATTTTTCAGTTATATCGCAACAGTATTCTAAGTGCTGCCACACTGGAGAATCATGCATCGTGGTATGATACGCCTCCCTGTCACATTATACTGACCCTAGGTCGACCAGACCTAGAACTATCCTCTTAAAGTGGAGCGAGGAAGCTTCTAGTGCCATTTAACAGCCGCATACGAGGTGGGCACTCTATCCTTAGACCACCACTGCGGTTCAACCAATGATTAGTTTGTTTCTTTCAAAACAAAGACAAAAGAACAAAGACATTTACAATATATGCAGATAAATAAAATACATTGAGTACATAAGTAAATTAACTCATCAATTCACAGCAGGCAGTTTTTTTTTATATAAATCCACATCAGAGAAACAGTTTTTAAAAAGCCAAGAAATACAATGGATAAAGGTTATACAATGCATAATCTTTATCCTGCAACTGACCTATTTCTTACAGACAATATGTTTTTTAAAGACCAAATATCAACTTCTCTACGTAAGGATTGATCTCCAAACTTAGTGTCGGGTCTTAGTGAACATGATAATTCTTTATATTTGCACACTTGTATATAATATACTTGCATTGATATAAAATTACATATTTCACATACATCTTGCGACACATATTTTTCATGATTTAGTTATTTTCAGGTTTTACAAGAAATAAAGGCTTGTTTCAAATATATAATTATTTTTAAAAAATAAATCCACATAAATTCTTATTTAACAGATTCAACATCATTTCCTCATATCACATCGCTTTTTAAAATTAAATAATTGATTGATTGATTGAATATTTAGCGTCATTTTTATGCCATCGAGGGCTAACAGACGATCAGTTAACCTAACCACTGTTTCCTGGGATTAACCAGTACTCGAGCACACCTCGTCTCCGCAAGTAACTGATAACTTTCCCACTTGAATCAGTGGTGAGAGACAAATGATAATGAGACGCAATGTCGTATATCAATCATCACGGAGACTGTTGCTGGGCGGGGGATTCGAACTCACGACCCCTGGATTGATAGTCAGACGCGTAACCGACTGAGCTAATCGGGCCCGGCTAAAATTAAATAAACTCAATTACAAAGTTTACATTTTATATTTTACCCATTCTTGTTTTTTTAGTAAACACAGTTTCAGTGACAGAAACAGAGACAATTCTACCACTACTATAAAACAATTAACCTGCAGGTTTCTTTGACCTACAAACCGGAATCACAACCATAGAATTTAAATTTATAAAATCAACAAATAGTTAACACGCTTTGGTTTCGCACAATTAACAATTCAAGATATATCTATGATATTATCAACAAAAATGAAAATCTGTTGGGGTGGGAAAATACAGCCACCAGAAAAATAAATACATTTGAGGTCTGACAGTTCATATCAATGTGCCAAATACAGTCAAACCTGTCTTAGGCAGCCAGTCAAGTGAAGGAGCAAAAGTGGCCCTTTAAGACAGGTTGTTGTTTAATGCATGTTAGTTTGCTCTGAAAGCATATAAATTGCAAATAACAAATGTGGTTGCTTAATAGAGGTGACCGCTTATACAGGTTTGACTGTACATCTGAATCATCTCAATAAATCTTCCAAATGGAAGTCATGATAATATAATTAAAGAATAACAAAGCTGTTCCACGAATTTTCGGGCTCTTGACCTTTATCAAAGGTAACTCTCAAAATAGTATTAACAGCTACCTATTTAATGTTGCATATCTATATCTGGGAGTGTTTGAAAATCAGTTGAAAAGGTAGAACAATAGTTACCGGTACTAGTATCACAAAAAGTTGATGTCAACAACAGCAGAGCTAGAACTATTACTATATTACTGTACAACATAAATTGGACGAGAGGTATCAAATTTGATTACATCAGGCCTCAATATCTTGGAATGTATTAATAAGGGAGTTCATTGCAATTTACTTCAAAAGTTCATTTTCTTGGAATATGAATGTCTGAGAGTTGTTGCAGTTTGTCTCAAAATTTTATTGTCTTAGTGTGTTAATTGAAAAGACTTCATTTTTTTTGGAATGTTTTGAGTTCATTGTAATACTATAAACAAATTCATTTTATTGGAATTTTACATGCATTGCTCCAGATAAACTTTTATTCAAATGAGTGTTTTACTCCATAAATGTGTACAGTACGTAATGTTATTTTCTAAACGTTACGTGTTTTAATCAAATTGCTATTTAAAATAAGCCAATCAACACTGAAATTATCAGTATCATTTGCTTATTTTACCACTTGCTTTAAAATGCAATGCTTTATTCAGAACTTGCTTCGATGTCCTCCAAATAGTGCTTACAATGTATCTGGAGCACTGGAGATGTTAAAGAATTCCATGCAATCTTTCTCAAATTTTCTTTCTTTTGGAATGTTGATGTGAGAGTGCATTTTAAGTTGGTTAAAGAGAATATATCAGGACTTTTCAAATTTTAAAATTGGCTACAAACATTTTTTTTTCTCAATATATCAAGCCTGTGTACATGTATATAACCCGGTACATGGGCTGCGTGCCGAGGTTAGACTTAAAAAGATTTCCTGCTTAAAATTGCAACATACTTTGTAACATATTAAATGAGTCCCTAGATTCCATTTGGTTTCAATATGATCTGTTAAACAGGTTTGCACATAGTAAAAAATGTTTCATCTAAGAAAAAGCCTGGATGATGATGTGAAGGTTGTCAAGCAGTATTAAACTGCTGTCTATTTTTAGAATGGGGATTTCATTTCCATTTTATCCTCCAATATAACTAACAATTTTGTCATGTTTTGGTGGATTTGACATACCAAACCATTCAAATTTTATTTATTAATGATAATGAGATGTTTTTTATCCATTTTAAAAATAATTTTATTTTTTACGACATCTATAGCACTTTTTTCCTGATACTCCCATTAAGCTTAGATAGAAAATGTAAACTAATATATTATATATGTACTTAAAAACAATTTAAGGCCTCGGTGTTAATTAAAAAATTTAAAATCTCCTATTCAAGAATATACTGTTCAATTAGAGCAAAAAAAGTGGCAAAGACGTCTTATTTCATATATGCATTGCACCTGTCTATTTATCAGACGATATTACAGTACTTTTATAGGAATGTATAAAAATTCACAATTTTCTGACTTTAAATGTTTTTTCTAGAAAAATATTCAAGTAATTGACACACATTTTTTACAAATCTGTTTTGATCATTTTAAAAAAACAATTCAGCTCTGCCTCATTCACGGATATATATTTTTCAGGTAATGTTAAGAATATAGTTTTAAAAAAATTAAACAATGTATTGCAATACAATAATTGTGTGTGTATTTACAAAACACTTTGTACAAGCATGGTAACTTTAAAGGTTCAAAAACAAATATGTACAGCCATGATATTTCATGAAGGTTCTCATGACATTCCATTTCGACCTACCATAATGCAGGTCATAATTACATGGTCAAGATTATCATTAAATGATGTGTGTTATTTTCATGCCTTTGTGACATTCTCAATTTTATTTATTTTCCAGTGAGATTCAGTTCAATATTCAACTCATTACCGGTTACGTAATTATAGTAACTGGATTTTAACTCTACTTTTGAAAAAAGAAAGACAAACATCTCACATAAAGAGTGTTTGGACCAAAGTGGGCTCGAACCCACCCTATCAGCGGTGGGAAGTAAATGATCTTAAGATGGATGCCTAAACCACTCGGCCACATATTGTAACAAGTGGTATGACCTACATACTACATCTCAGACATATTTTTTGTGCATATGAATATAATGGTGTTCAAAATTTTACCAAAATAAAATTTCTCTTGGAATGTTACACACTTTGTAAAAACACGTACAAAATTAGAGATTTTATATATATATAAAAAAAAGTATTTGTATTAGTATTAAAAATACAAGAAATGATCCAAAGCAAAAATCCTGCCTTTTTACATATTAACGATAGCATATATTTGTTTTGATATGAAATACTGTGGACGAAATCAATCTACATCTTTCACATATAGTGATGTTTTTGTGGGATTTTTTATTTTACTATAAACATGTACCAGTATAAATCTAAGACATAACAGTGTTTTTTTCCAGCCATATTTATAGCCGTTATTGGGTCATATTCCCAATGGCAAATAGTATCTTTTTTTCCCAATTGAGTGGTAAAATATCACAAATGAAAGCTTCAAAAATTGCAAATTAAAACTTGCCATAGTTCCTTAATAAGATAAACAAAGTTCCCATTCTCAATTGAGTTTGACATCGATTCTTTAATTAAATGGCTAAATAAGCAAGTGTACACATTTTTATGAAGATGAACAAATATATTCAATGCAAAAGTTTTTCAAATGTTAATGAAAGCGCAAATGAAATTCCCAATTCCAAGGGTTAGGGTTAGGTTGAAAAAAATGGTGAAAAAAAAACACTGTATAATAATGTTACAACAGGAAAAAGAGCAGAAGTTTTGATTGGAAAGGGAATATACTCTGACAGGAAAAATTTAACAATATACAATACATTATATACAACAAAAGGTAATATTACAGATGATAAAGGTAGAAATGTAACAGTTCAGGAACACCTGTAACATGTATTGATGAAGATGATAAGTTTCATTGTGATTATACACTCTACACTTTGCTACTCCTTTCAGTTTTTATTGATTTAGCTGAAGATAATAAAACCATTAAAGTTTGATGTTTACCAAAATACAAGAGGACCAAAAGGCCCTGAATCAGTTCACCTTGAGACACTGTTAAAACTGTCAAAGCACTAGCAATTAAAGTGTCATAAAAGCCTTTTTAGGTCAATAATGATCACAAAAAAATGATTGAACAAACTAAGTTTAGGTCTTAAGGCTTATGCTACAAGAAATATATTGAGGCACTAACGCTCTATATAGTTTCAGAAAAGGATTTTTTAAAAGTTTCTCTTCATAAGCTGATACAACATCTAAAATATCTAAACTCTGGCATCTAGCATTTGTATTTTCTGAGAAGATGTTCTTTGTAAAAGTAAATGATCAGCAAAGACAATGGACACATAACACACGGTGTTCACAAAAACTCACTGTAAGCCTTCAACACCAGTCAGCTACAAAAATTTAAAATATTAGCATTGTTTTTCCAAAATTATGAGACATTAACTCAAATAAAAAATAAAAGGAGATCCATCTTTTTTTTTATTATTACAAAGGAAAACTTAAAATTCCTGATAGACTCCAAGGAGATTTTAGTTACCAGATTTGGAAACAAACTAAAATGTCTTACAATCATCAAGCCATCGTAAATCTCCAACTCTATAACGGTGTTTTCCTTTCGATTTTGATTGTAAACTCGGTAGAATAAATCTCACTGCTCTGAGGTTTACCGTTATTGAAGTTTTCTGCCCAGGCCGTGCACTTGATCGTGACATCATGATCTTGGGTAAGTGTGCTGAACTGCACCATCACGGCCGGGTTGATGTAGTCACTTGTCCTGTCCTTCTGGAGGAAGTAGTAGAGAGGAAATCCAGTAGGTGGGTTGTAGACGATAGGCGGGCCAAGATGCTTGTCTGGGCTGATCAGTTTCTTATCACTGTCAGTCTGGAAAAAAATTTATTCATACAAAACCATCATTGTGGAGTGCATGGTCCAGTGGTAGAGCCTTGGACCCATAATTGGAGGGTCGTGGGTTAAATCCTCTGCCAAGGGGCTATGTGTGGTGTCCTTGAGCAAGACACTTTTAGAGCACATACTTAGTTCTGGTTCTACCCAGAAAGACTTTGAGCGTGATTTGTATTAGTTGTAACATATTGTTTCACAATCAAAGTAAAATAAATACATTTGTAAGCTTAATCTAAAACTATCAAACGTCTATATCAAGCAATTGTTAAGTATATAACACGTCTCTTAACTCCTTGACAGCTCCGAAAAATTAAATTGTTTTGTTCAAATATCTGTACTACAATACAGACAATAATTATGGTATAAGGTCTGTCATTAATTATCTGAGATCTTATGGTATGTAACTAGTATGAACTGTGTAAGTTTGTTGAGGAGTATAACGACAAATACTGGCAGTTGAGTGCACATGACCTGGAAAAACACAATAATAATGCAAGGGGCCAGAGCCATACTGGAAATAATATTACTATCCTTGACTCCCTATGTCCATCATCGGAATGTCTTTATAAATAGGAATGAAACAGGAATGTGTATTTCTGTATTGAAACTAAGGCTATCCAATGTATAACACAACCATTTTTCCATTTCAGGTACTCATCATTTACATGTTCAAATGATGCGAAATTGTGTATGTTTGGTAAGATGTAATTGAAAACCAGAGTTGTCAGAGGACAACAAAGCTCGCCTATGGGATAAAACTCGCCACCCATGCAAAGATTGAGATTGGAGGCAAACACCAAAACTTAAACTCAACTAAACGCAAAAGTTTAACCTGGGTGTCTACAGATGACGCCAGGGTCCTGGCAATAGCTCTCCTGGACACTCGTCCAAGCGTGCTAACAAGGGTAAAAGAGTGCACATAAAGCCAAATACTTTGCCTCTGACAATACATCAAGAAATCTGTGCACACATGGTGAAGCAGTGCATTTTTTATGACTTGAGTGCAATTTTTGACAACTCATGGACCCGTCAGCATTTGGACATTAGATATCCAACATGGACTATTAATGAATATGTCAAGAGATATTGTTGTTATATAATGTCTGTGTTAGTCTGGTGAAAACTCAATGAAAAATGTACATGTTCGGGTGCACATAGTCTTAAAGACTATGGAAGGACACAGGGCATTGAGAATAACTCATCTGGAGATTTTTCTAGGTAAACAGGAAAAAAACAACAAATAAAATAATTGAAATAACCCCAAAATGTTTTACAATCCCATAAAACCTTTTTGTATGTACATGTATACATAAATCCCACAATACAAAGCACAAATCTCAAATTTTAACACAAACAGCCCCACAATGCACCTTTGGCTAGCTTAGACCAACAGACAGACGACCGAACAGACATCAAATTAAAACCCAGGAATGGCTTTAAAATCTGGTTAAAAACATGCACAAAGAACAAACTGTCAATAAAAAAAATAATACTAGTACCACTATGCCTAATAAATAGACCCAAAGTCCTGGAATGTTACTGCCTTTTAATGATGATTTATTTTTATTAATCAAGCAAGTTGAGCTAGGATAAAAGAAATTTGGATTTACTGCTCACCTTTCCTTCACAGCTGATACCCACAGATGCGTCGCTGTAGCGGTCAATCAGCTTGTCATGGACAGTCTATATTCTGGCTGATATTGAATGGCTTCGGCATAACCCCCTCCTCCTGAAACACATTATCTTAACCTTTCATTCAGGAATACTACTAGAACATCTCATTCTCTGTATGTATGTGTGTGTGTGTGGGTTGGGGGAGGTAAAACACTTTATCTTAACCTTTTATTCAGGAATACTACTAGAATATCTCATTCTTTGTGTGTGTAGGTGTGTTGGGGGTGGGGGGGTAAACACATTATCTTAAGCTTTTATTCAGGAATACTACTAATTCTCATGTGTGTGTGTGGGTTGGGGGAGGTAAAACACTTTATCTTAACCTTTTATTCAGGAATACTACTAGAATATCTCATTCTTTGTGTGTGTAGGTGTGTTGGGGGTGGGGGGTAACACATTATCTTAAGCTTTTATTCAGGAATACTACTAATTCTCATTCTCTGTATGTATGTATGTATGTGTTTGTGTCAGGGGGTGGGGGGGGGGAGGTGAAACACATTATTTTTCACAAATATTTAGGAATACTACTAGAAATTCTTATTCTGTGCAGGAGTTGCATGTTCAATCACAAAGCCAGGTCGTACTTGGCTTTTACAAAGGTTTAAATTACATTATTAATTTAACATAAAAATGAAATTTATTATCTATTGGAAAGACGATTAAAAATATATTTTTTTGAATTTGTACTGTCTCTCAAATTCACTCATTATAACAAATAAAACATATATTTTTTTATATACAACATTGTATTTCCCATTGTAAACACAATTTTCAACACATTACAGGTTATAATTATGTTTGTTTAGTTTTTAAAAAAGTTGTAAATGTTACATTTAGACTTAAAAGCTCAGAAATGTCGAAGTTTACAGGCCTAATGCAAATTTTACATGTAGTTCACATATAAAATAATTTCTTATAACCCCACTATGTTATATAACACACTTTCTTACACCCCTACATATAACACAATTTCTTATAACCCATTTTATAACACTATTTCTTATAAATACACATATAATATCATTTACACATAAACATATATAACACAATTTCTTAAAACCCTATCTTACATCTAGAACATCTCTTAAAGGGAGAGTATCAGGAAAAATTGCTATTAATGTCTTATAAAAATAATTTTTAAAATGGTTAAAATACATGTCATGTGACCCTTTTAAATAAAATCCAAATTGTTCATTATCTATCTTCATACAGAAGATCTTGGCTATGTTCAGTATCTATCTTCATACTGGAGATCTTGGCTATGTTCAGTATCTATCATCATACTGGAGATCTTGCCTACAGTCAGTATCTATCTTCATACAAAAGATCTTGACAACATTCAATATATATCTTCATTCTGAAGATCTTGGCAATGTTCAGTATCTATCTTCATACAGAAGATCTTGGCTATGTTCAATATCTATCTTCATACAGAAGATCTTGGCTATGTTCAGTATCTATCTTAATACACAGGATTTTGGTTATGTTCAGTATCTATTTTCATGCAGAAGATCTTGGCTATATTCAGTATCTATATTCATACTAGAGATCTTGGCTATATTCAGTTTTATATATATATAATATACTGACTGCCTGGGCTATGTTATAAATCTTCAGTATGTTCCACAGTGATGATTGTACTTACCAATTTAAGAACAAGCAGAACACATGGTCGTCCTTCAGAAATTTCATACATTTCAAAGTGTTGGCACCTTGGACCAAACTCTGTGGCTGTCTGCATGCACACTTTACCAGGTGGCACTGTTGTCATATTACTGTTACATATGATATACCTGTCGCGGTCATTCAACTGCCTCAAAGTACTGTATTCTGTAAGTGAGTAACAAATGTTGACTACATGTACAATATTTTGCTTTTAAAAAGAAATTGTGGGTGAGAGGGGCGGTTAAGAAAAAATAATTAATGACCTTAAAACTTTTTTTACATTACAGGAATATCCTTCCACAAGTGTCTGGCAATCAATTTTTCTTCAATAAAACTCAGCACTTTGCTTCAGTGCTTATTTTTGGGAACGAAAATGGATGCATTCTCCTCCCAAAACCATATGTTTTTACCACCAATGAAAAAAAAATTCCCCTCAATTTTTTTTTAATGATGTTTAACAGTTTCAAACAATGCCAGTTCAATCATTTGAAACAATAAATGTTGGATGGATGTTGACCTGTAAACTGACTTAAACATACACAGTTACAATTTCCATTGTTTTGATTTTTCACTTATTTTACATTATTTTCCTGTATTAAAGGGACACTCCCCAACAGGGACACTGTGGTTTAAACAATATTTCATTTTATCATATTTCACAAATATAAATAGGTACACAGTGCCCCAGATAAGCTGCATATCTGCATCATTTATGCTGAAAAATTGCTAAGAAATGCAGGGAAATTATTATCAATTATGCACATCTTTTGAGATTTACACAAAAGATAGATAACGGGTAACCTTTTCGCTTTGCAGTTATGTATTTATTCTACCGGAAGTATCCTGTACTTAAATTTATTCTACCGGCTATAAGCAGTAACTTAGCATATAATTGTGTGGTATCCCATTAAGAAGCTCAACATAGAAATCCCATAAAAATACAAGCGCTTATACGATCATGAACAAAAATGTCTAAACACGAATATATATAGTTTTTTTACGGTAAACAAATTAGTTCTAAGAGTATAGTAAAGCCTATTATTGATAATATTATATCAGTAGTAGTAAAAGTTAAAAATGTAGATGTTTCCTGTTCAAAAGAGACAGCAGTAACATGGAAATTATCATATCTGTGCCTGGAAATTGTCGAAACCGGGGAGGATGTAAAGTTAAAATGTGCTGTGTGTAAAAAACACAAGTGTTCCCGTGTTTAGGTAAAAGATGGCAAAAATAATTGGCAAGTGGAAAGTGTTAATCTGAATTAACCACCATTTGAAAGCATTTTTATTAACAGTAATCACTGTAATTTGGGAATATTATTAACAGTAACCTGTATTATTTTCACCAAAAATCTGAAATTTGAAGACATACTCATTGCATTTTTGCATATTTGCATTTTCAGCCACCTTTCATGAAATTTAATCTTAACCAATTTGTGTTATTAATGAAAATAAACAATACTTAATTGATCATGAAACAACAACATTATTTTATTAACATAAACTTAAATTACGAGACTTATAAATGGGAAATTCATTTAATTGAAATCAACAAAGTTTAAAGTTAGGCAAAAGAACATTTTTCAGTATTTCATTTGTATACACATCTATTAATATAATTTGTTATACAAAAGATTCAAACTTACCACTCATAGCGTGTTCCAACCTATTAAAGTAAGGCATGTACTCGGCATTCTTGACTGGACTAAACTGGAGTCTTCCATTGCCATCAGGTCCATAGGCAACCAAGCCTGAAAACAAAGTCACACAGTGATTGTTACTTTAATTCGTAATTTACTGACATCTAGTAGATAAGGCCATTATAAATTAATTGCTAGATTATCATCCAAATTTTTCCTAAAAACGGGGAGGACAGGAGGGTTTTATTTTTGATTTTTAAAATTTTATATTATTTTTGTTTTTTAATTGTTTTTTATGAAAATAAAAAGGGTTGAGGTGGCATGAAAATCATCGATGGGTGATATCAATCATCATGTAAACTAGAGATATATAAATAGAAATAAGTAACTGCAGGCACTTGTCTATTTCTAATGGCATATTTGGTGTTTTTCTTTTTTAAAATATTAAATCAAAGGACTTAGGGTCAGTGGATGAGTAACTAGGAATTGGGAGAAAGCTCATAAAGAACTCCTATGTATTATGTATGCAGTCATATACTACGAAATAATTACTTTTCGTGATCCATTTTCATGATTTCATTAATTTGAGAAAAATTAAAAATCTTTCGATATATTGCAAACTTTTGGTTCATTTGAATTCATGTATTTCTATAATAGTCAAACCTGTCTTAAGCAGTCTTTTAAGACAGGTTGTTGCTTAATACAGGTTAATTTGCTCTGAAAGCATAGAAATTGGAAAAAGCAAATGTGGCTGCTTAAGACAAGTGGCTGCCTAATAGAGATGGCCACTTGCACAGGTTTGACTGTACATAACATGTTTTAATTACTGACCTGTATATGTACACACGAGTGTACAAATGTACTTCACAATATGAGGTATTCTTGGGGGAAATGGCAGTTAGTTTGACAACTGTAACAAGTTATTGATCAACTGTTGTGAAAACAAAATTGGAGAGGACACGTCTCAAATTCAATGCTCATTGCAAAAATGTGTAAATAGGTTGAGACCAGCAGAGATTCACTTGTTACAAATAATAATTCTTCTCAGACAAAAAGAAATAAAAAAACATAATAATAGGCTACTTTTTAATTTAATACTAGAAATATGTATCGTAATTAAAAGAATTCAGACTTAATTGGTAGAGAATGCACTACAATGGCCAAAAATGTTTTGAATGAAAAACAAAAATAAAAAAAGAAAGCTTTTATTGAAGTATTATAAATACTGTACTCCAGCCCTATATCTTAGTCCACCAACAATAATTCCACTGATTAGAAACTTATTTTACAAAAAAAGAAAGAAAAGAATGCCGACAGTTTACAGATTAAAGGAGCAAATTATTGGTATCCGTCACACCAACCCATCTCTACATCAGCCTCTACCGAGATTTATTCCAGTCTGCTAAATATAGATTTAGTCGGAGACCCAGTCTGTGACATTTTTAACCAAACTACAAAAGTTTTCCAAAGGTAAAGCCTGGCTATTTCTATGACTTTATATCGAAACGGAAAAAATATGAGCAAAATGTTGGAAGAAATTTACATAGTTTTTTTGCTGAAACAAGTACTTTTTATTTAAATCCTTGCTAAAACTGAATAATATAACATTGATGAAATGATAACAATTTAGAAAATGAAACTTAATGTCAATAAAATTTAGATATACTGCATTTACAGACTGTAATAATTGAATTCGGAAAGTCTCTAGTCATGTTTTGGCACAGACTGTTAAATTCCAACCAAAGACTTATATAGGATACTTGCATCTCCTGACTAAATGTTGATAAATTAGCACACAAAATTAATTTTTCGGTTAATAATCATTCACAATTAACAGGCAATATTTCTTGTACAGTAAATGTAAATTGTATGTCATATTAGACTATTGAAAATGTTTCGATCCCGAAAAATGATCTTGATTTAAAGATATTGAAGTTTGAAGTAAATTTTCTGGTAATTTGTTGTTATTTAACCGCATTATACAAATTTTGAAATTATAAGGACTTCGACAATTTTAAACACAAATTTCTGGGAATGGTCTTGTTTTGATGATAATTTCAGTGTGCAATGTAAGAATTTTGATTTGAGTTCCCGCGAGATGAATGGAAGTTAAGATAATTGAAAACAAAATATTGCGAGATTTTGGGTAAATCACAAAATATCAATCAGTTCAATTTCCTTCTCTATATAACTCCTTGTTCCAACTTACCAACTTTTTTCTCAACAGTTTTGTTGCTGCTGTTTTTGCTGTTAGATGAATGTGCTGCAGCCACGATGATCAGTACCAATGCCAAAATGACAACAAGAATACTGGATAGCAAGATTAATTTACATTTCCTCGTGTTCTTCAACTCAAAGCAGCACACTCTGAAAAAGCCATTGTATTGCTTTGGATGAAGTTCTACCGTGTAATCATTGTAGATCCCGTTGCCGTTCCTCTTGTCATTGTGATTGTAAACATCGTCCGAATAACGGGCATCTTCTGGTGTGGAGAAGTGAGCTTTGTCCGATACTGGGTCGTACGACATTTCGATGTAGAATAATGTAGGTAACTAAGCGATAAAACCAAACTTGGCGTCAGTTACAAAGAGTTTAAGAGTAAAATGTACACCTGTAAAGTAGGAAATAGTAAACTGATGAATCAATGGTGGGAGCGCTATTGGCCTATTTTTAGTTATACAAGGGAGGTTACTGGGTAGCCCAATCTGAACACCTCGGCCTTTATGCTATTATACGGAGGATACGGAAATACCCGATGTTTCACGATTGTGTGTAGCCTGGTTCTCGGACCCAAAATTCTCCAATTCGAAAAGGTGAAATCTCGCTCTCGTGCGTGACGAGATCTGTACGTGACTTGAGCTCAGGGGAATCGCGTCACACCATAATAAACCGCAGTGGTGCTTCTTACAGTAGTTAATTACAACAAAGTTACATAAAACAGCCATGAAAAGAAAGAAAACAATACAAGATATGAAAGAAAATAAAACAATAAGTTTCTCATGATAAAATAAAATTACTTTTTATCGTTTTGTGCGTGTTTGTATACTTTAATTAATGCTTGATTTCTGGTGATGGGTGGGATAATTTGTAAACTTGAGAAGTTTTGTATTAATTTTTTTTTATCAATAACCCTACTATCATCTACAAATAGGGAATGGTTATATTTTATTTGTTTTATAGTTCATGCGACATGACGGATTTTATTAATAATTCTTGTCTTTTTATAGATGTATTATCTACCAAATTTCGGACCCAACTGACGACATGCATGTTGCACAGTTAATTGGCCTTTTTGTTTAAAACGTAGGTAAATGATTAAAAAAAAACATTATGACTATAACATATCAATATAATCTAAACGTAGTTTTTTGTAAAAAAACTATGATTTTCTTCTATTTAAGAGAGCTTTGAATGAATTGCAGACGTTTTGTACCACCAAATTGAGGTTTCATACCACACATATGTTAATGCATAAACTTTACAGTATTTCACACCATGATTAGGTGTCACAATCATTTACTTACGGTATTTGTTTGTAGTGTGTGATAGTATTGGATTGTTATCATTTGGGGTTGAAACGTAATTAAAATACATTTTATTTTGTTTATACATTTATTGTATTAACGAGAAATTTGATATATTTATTGTAAATTTACACCATATACTACGGACACAAATCACACAAAATAATATACATACAATTTTGATTTTATCATATTTATAACATTTACGTGTATCACATTGTAATGCATGACCACGAGGAGATATATTTGCTTTCTTTAATAAAAGTGTATTTGTGAAATGATACATAAACTCAGAAAATTTCAATTTGTGACAAAAAACTGCATCCCTGGTATATATTCTACCAAGAATATATATAGAATGATACTTATTCACATGTTGTTATACCGAGGTACTTTATAAAATGTAAAAAAAAATTGGTCATTTTGGAAAGATATACACGGAAATGGAACGTTCGTCCCCGTAACGTCCGCCTCCCCCTCACCCACCTGCATACACATTCTATTTTTTTGAATTTATAGAATCAATTTCACTTTTCAATGTATTTTATGTTTGCAGAGTGCATCTAAGATATGAATAATTTATCCAAAAAAAATGAACAAAAATTTAGAGATTTTGTTTAATGTCGCTCTAATATAGGGGATGAACGTTACATAATTTCTTACCATTGGCATTGACCCCATAAATAACTGAAAATGTTTAAATTAAGTAATTGTCCATAATACTATGCAATATAACATACATCCTATCTTAAAGGGTACCGCACGTCAGAATATAAATGGCTATTTATCGTTAAATAGACATGTAAATAACACAAAAATCAACAAATTTTAATTGTACGAAATTTATCAAATGAGAAAAATGACATTAAATATCATGATTTCAAGCGTTTCCTAAATGCTATGGGCGCCGCCATTTTGTAGCTCTTTTGTGATGGAGGTATTCGGTGACGTCATAACTGCACTTCCGTTCTAGTTATCGCGCAAATTGTATTGTGTCGTTAGTGACTGCTCTCTACTGATACTCTTTTGTATATACACTTATTCACGTAAACAATTGATAGATAGATAAACAGTACATTAGTGAACATCGAAGGAAGACAATTAAACGCGAAAACTATTCTGAATTGAAGGACTTAACCATAAATATTGTTTTCTTCAGCGGAATAAGTGAGTGGAGTAATGCGATATGTTTTGTGGGCAGCGTTGTTTTTAGTTTTCCTAATATGTGATTTCACATTGCCTCAGTGTCAAGCTTCTGGTGACATCACGCGCAAAACACCTTTATACTTTGGGGTAGGACTTAAGATTGTAGAATGAAGCGTTCCAATGCCTTGGCGTACTACTACCCAAGGATACAATTTCTGATGATTTCAGTACGAAGATGACCATATGCGACATACATATAAACTTAGTGTATATTATCCAGTGGGAAGCTCTTAAAAATGTGCTAATAACATATAGCTCAGCTGATTTCTAAAATTTAATTTGTAATTTTATATACTCTTCCAAAATATTGCGAAATTGATATAGCAAACTTTCACAATATTATAATTGCAGTCTGTTTGAACAGGTGTGATAATCCAATTAACAATAAAAACAAGAGGTTAATGCCAAAACATAAGGTGTGAAAACGACATGATATCTAAAAGTTATTATTAAAATACAAATTAAGGCCAATTAATTGTGACAGGCCCGATTAGCTCAGTCAGTTACGTGTCTAACTATCAATCCTGGTGTTTCGAGTTCGAATCCCAACCCGGCGACAGTCTCTGTGATGACTGACATACAACATTGTGTCTTAAAATCATTTGTCTCTCACGGCTGATTCGAGTGGTAAAATTATCAGTTACTTGCGGTTGTTGGGTGTGCTCGAGTACTGGTTAACCTTTGCAGGAAACAGTGGTTAGGTTAACTGAACATCTGAACAGTAAACCCTCGATGACAAAAAATGATGCTAAATATTCAGTCAACCATTAATTGTTCATAAACTCATTTTATTAATTTTATAATCAATAGGCAATTTAGTTTATTGATATATGGCTTTTTCACAGTCAACTAGGTCATTATTCTTGAATAGACATTTGAACTACCTCAACTTCGCAATGAAAAAAGATAAAGTAAAACCTTTGTTCCTTTATTTATTCATTAATACATGAAAAGTTTTTTTTACTGTTAAAATAGTGTTCTGGTATACAATTTATGAAAAATATTCATAAAATCATATAACTTAATTTTTTTACTTGTAAGTTTGCATTAATATTGAAACCCTAATTAACTGAAAATGTTTAAATTAGTAATAAGGCATAATACTGTGTGATATAACATCCTGTCATAAACCCTGGGGTCATTAAACCTGGGGTGATCACGCTTATTAGGGTACAATATGCACAATGTGGCAGGGTATTTCTCATTACCACATGGTGTGAATGTGGTGTTGGTGAATTATGAAAGCTCAGCAGGGTGCCAGTAGCTGGACAGTAACATACACTTTGAGCAATATGCCTGTAGACATTATATTCCATATGACACTCCCTATAAGGAGACACATTCATATATGTTCAGAGAACTGGTAGAATAGATAATCATCATATATCAAATTGGGTAGTAACACCATTTGAATAACCAAAAGACAGTGCCAGTTATGTAAAACAACACAAAAAAAACCCAACTCATTCATGCTTCATCTAAATTTACTAAAAAGGATATGAAATCAAAATTTTATCAGCCATTTCTCAGTACGCAACAATGGCCGCACCAGCTAAACACGATAAGAAAAGAGATATAATATTATTTCTTATTCTCTCTTAGACAGGTAAATATATGTAACAAAACATTTTCCCTTAATTCCATTCTTGGTCTAATTAGTGTTTTTTTTTTATAATGTATTGACTGAGTAGCAAACAGTATAAACCCTGATAGTACAGCATGAATGTGCAGGCTCGTCTGGATCTACATCAACACTGACGGCAATAATTACTTTTTTTTATCAAGCTAAGGGTAATTTTACTATTTTGAAAAATTCAATCATCAATGTCAGGCTACATGATAAGATGTCAGAGTTGTGATTGATGGGTTTCGGGTTTGATCTCTGGTTCATGATCGGTGTGACTGTTTAACAGTTATCATCTTTTTGGGTGAAAACTTCATAAGACATTGCTGTGACATCTCTGTATTATTTCTGTGATACATTCTAAATCTTCTGAATTTCCAATAGTGTGAAATTGCATCTGCAGCACGTATTTTCGTCAGACGAAAGCATCATTACACTGTTTTTGCAGCTGCAAAAATCTTTCACGCGTGTGAACAACTGTGTCGTCTCACTATTTCTCTCGTCTTCTAATTCATTTAACTCTGCTTCTGAAAATTCTGGTTCAAAGTTGTAGGCAAAAAGTCCTTCTCCGTTACTAAAATCCATTTTATTAGTCTTGCGAGTACTTTTGCCGGTGACTATAATTGCACGTTTCTACATCTGCTGTAGCGTATAAATCAATTATGTTTTAAACCGGAAGTGCAGTTATGACGTCACGCAGGTATCCAATATGGCGACTTCCACCATAAAGTCGATGTGCGAAAATGACCGTTACAAAACGAGCTGATATATCTTTATGGACTCGAATTTATGCATAATAATACTATTAATAGAAAGCTGAACTCATAGCTATTCATATTATCCTGTTTTATACACAGGGTTGCGTTCCCCTTTAAACCCTGGGGTAATAAAACATGTGGTGAATTATGCAAATTGGGGTACAATATGCATGTTTTTTTTCTCATTACCACATGGTGTGGCTGTAGTGTTGGTGAATTATGAAAGCTCAGCAGGATGCCAGAAACTGGACAGTAGCGTACATTGTGTGCAATATGCCTGTAGGCAAATATATTCCATATGACACTATCCATCAAAGGTTAAAAAATCCTATTTGTACATGTTTGTAGACTGGGTAACGATGTCATATGGGCTAGTTATAGGTAAAATACACAATATGATAAAACAAAAAACTCCATATTATGCAAATATTAAAAATACCACACAACAACGCTTTTTACTTTAAAATAATATGAAATTAGCATTATGCTAACACCACACACTTACAACAGTAATTAAAGTCACAATAAAAAGGTAATCATGGTCAACAACCGCATCATTTCTTATGTTCATCATTGATACTTGCATACTCTCTCAAATTAAACTTTATTAAACTGCTTTAATAAATATTTGTGTTGTTAATGTATGAAAATTCAATTTACTTAAGTGACATCTACATTGTTTCAGCAGCGACCGCGGTGAAACGAATTCCCCTGAGCTCATAGTCTAGGGCGAAATCTCGCTCTCGCACGCGACGAGAATTCGGGATTTCGAAGAGGTCAATGGGGTACTACTAAAACCCGGTCAAATTCCGGCCGATTCGGTCATTTTTCCGGCCGTGGGGAAAAGGCAAATTCGGTTAAACGTTTGATAACGTTAGCCAAGATATGCTAAACCTCATATTAGCACGCAGTACCCTTTAATTTTAGGGAACCAGGCATTAAACGTGTTTGCTGTTTAACGATGCTGAACGCAGCCCTGGTATCTTGTAAAACATCACACTCTGCAAGCGGCTGTCGAAGCGGAAAGACGTTTTCTCCGTCCGGAGCTCCAGCCTTCGAAGTGGGTCAAACTAGGTTGCATTATCATGCGACGGATTTTAATAATCTATGTCACACCCATTTTACATGGGTTGACTTTTTGCTACTGCATGCCATGTTTTTAATGTGGCCCTAGAAAGTATCGTTTTGATGCAAACAATCAACAGCTCAACGGACAGCGGTACAGTGAACGGCTTATCGGAGACTAAACGGCGGTGGAACCAACTGGAAACCTTCTATTATCAACAATCGACAAGTACCTACAAGAATCGTCTTCGGCAACTCAACCATCTTAGACAAAGTAATCATCTTATCCAGCTGTGGTGCAGCACCGGGAGGAGTAGCGAACCTGCCAATGCTGTCCACTGGCATCGTAATTTTCTGTTCCTGCTCGCCAAAAAGCCCAGAGTTATGTTTTAATATGCCATATTTTTATTTGATTATTTTAAATACGCAAACAGATACGAGGGACATAATAAATTTGTCATTTTAACTCTATTCACATTTTTAAGCATTTTGATAACTGATGAAGTAGATAAATGATTAAACATGTTTATTGCATTATTTAGACAACACAACATGTACTTTTATTATATCAGACTACACAAATGTAACAACATGATTAATTTTGTTTAACATATATGTTGGTATTTATCCAAGGGACATAAATACATAAAATTTATGTAGATAACACATCAGTTAACATTGACAAACTATATCAACATGGAACGTGAATTTAATAAATTTCATATCAATATTTATATTTTTTAACTTTAGATTATATTCTCATTTATTTTCTCATAACTGAATGTGATTTATAAGAGAGATAGAAAGAAAGAAATAGAGGGGTGGAGTGGGGAAACAGAGACATAACTATAACTTAATATTGCTTATTGTGTTTTTGTACATATTGTGTATATCGTTTTAACAATGTCGTCTTGAGGGATAGAACAATATAAAGAGAGAGATATGTATATAACTACATGTTTATTCATTTTTAATGATTAAAAAGATTAATTGATTATTAAATTACATTATTAATCACAAGTTTAACTCTTTTTTTCTTTCTAGTTTTCGAATGTTGATCTACAATCTCAGACCTAGTTCGTTATTAAAATTCCGACTTTTCTTTTTATTTTTTTAATGTTGATCTACGATGTCAGACCCGGTTTGTTATTCAAATTACGATTTTTCTTTTGAATATGGATCTACTATCTCGGACATGGCTCGACATTCAAGTTTCGTCTTTCTTCTAACTTTCTTTTGAATATTGATCTACTATCTCGGACCTGGCTCGACATTCAAGTTTCGCCTTTCTTCTAACTTTCTTTTGAATATTGATCTACTATCTCGGACCTGGCTCGACATTCAAGTTTCGCCTTTCTTCTAACTTTCTTTAATGTGGATCTACTATCTCGGACCTGGCTCGACATTCAAGATTCGCCTTTCTTCTAACTTTTTTTAATGTGGATCTACTATCTCTGACCTGGCTCGATATTCACGTTTCACCTTTTTTCTAACTTTCTTTTGAATATTGATATACTATATCGGACCTGGTTCGACATTCAAATTTCGCCTTTCTTCTAACTTTTTTTAATGTTGATCTACTATCTCGGACGTAGCTCGACATTCAACTTTCGCCTATCTTCTAACTTTCTTTTGAATATTGATCTACTATCTTGGACCTGGCTCGACACTCAAGTTTCGCATTTATTCTAACTTTCTTTTGAATGTTGATCTACGATCTCAGACCTGGGTCTACATTTAATGTGGATCTACGACCTGAACATTTTGGAATGTTGATCTACGATTGCAGTCTGTATTGAATGTTGATCTACGATTACCAATCTCATAGCTAACTTCACGCAGCTGCAATACCCGCTGTCATAATCAGCAGGCAGTGACGGTAATGGTACTTGCGTTATAAACTTGTTCATACCTTTGTTAAGGAACTAGATTAAGAGATATTCATATAAATCATTGGTAAGAAACTATTTTAATCCACACTTCGTTGTCTTTGTACAGAAATATCAAACATACTTACCAAATATCAGACTACTTGATAAAACTGAACAACAAAAACATAGACACATTATTGCCAAAATAAGATTGTCATCATCATTGTTTGTACATAGAAACCGGACGTCACAGGAACATAGTTAGAAATGAAAGGAAATGTGTGCTTTGTAACAAAAACGATATAGAAGATGAATATCACTTTATTTTAATCTGTCCTCATTATAATGATATGCGAAAGCAATATATTCCAAACTATTATATCAATAAACCTAGTATGTTCAAATTCATAAACTTCTGCAGTCAAACAAAAAGTCTGTCTTAAACAAACTTGCATCATATTGTATAAACGCATTTAAAATGCGAGAACAGGTGCTTAATGCAAACACCTAATTATATAATAGTTTTGATTATATTATAATAAGTCATATGTAAATAACAAGTCAACCAGCCATGTTATTCACTCTCACTATAATTACTATTACCACCATAATTATTACTATTACTACCATATTTTCTAAAATGTTTGTATTTAATATTGATATGCATTTTTGCATGTGCCTTATGTATTTGATTATGTATTTGAACTATGTTATTTATGGTGAAAAGCTTTTGTAATGCTTAAGCCAAAATAAAAGAATGTTCTGTTCTGTTATAAAACTAATACCCGAATTATATAAAACTGTTCCCGAATACTTGACCGTTTTTTGGAATTAAAGTTACTTTATATCAAAATAAAGGTCGTGGAACGATATTTAATAATTAGTCACATTTAACGTCATTTCTCCGTGTCCCGGCTGTAACATTTACCGCGGTCCCGGCCTAAAATGTTATGTTAATTTCCAGTTACAGACATGTGTGTTTTATTACAACAACTTAACAGGTCATTACGGAACACGCGGTTCATTACGTATATACTAAATATCCCGAAAACAAACGACTCGTCAATAAAGTCATACTGAACAGTCAAGATGAAAAAAATAATTGTTAATATTGCATTAAACATTTGTAAAATCCTATGGACACCTGCTAGATATGTACATGGTATAGTTTATATAGGTACAGTAATATCATTGGTTTCGATCCATTTAATATCGGTAGAATATCATGATTCCATTGCAGTAATTGATATTCTGATATTCAGGCTATTTTCTTGTAAAATAAATGATACGAAATACATGAATAAAAACGTCATAGTACATTTTATACAATTTTAACGTTAACGTCGTGTCACGCTTAGAGGTACCGTTGCCGTGTGCGACGTCAGTAAGAGTGTGCACAGGTGCTATATGTATGTTACACCTTTTACGGATATGACACGTAACGCGTTCAACGGAGGTTTTGTGTTTTTGTTATAATATATTATATGTATGTAGAAGAAACGGAACATAATATTCTATCAGTGACTTAATTTTTATGTCGAGGTTAAACTGATAACATTGATGTCAGTTTATAATTATCAATCAAATGTTTTTGTATCGAATTGAAAATAATACGAACTGAAAACGTAAACACTTTCCAAAAAATATATTTCTTTAATAAACAAATACAAACAAACACACACGCTAGTACTGGTTTTAACAACTGTTTATAAGCATTTTCGATTTGTCGGTAGTGTTTTTTATTTGCCATACATTTCAGTTATTTATATTTTATGTAAATAACTTGTATTTGATTAATATGGATAAAAATAGAGATTACGATGTTTATTTTAATAACGTATTGTAAAGTTTAAAATATAAGACCTGACGCTGATCAAATTCTATTTTTGCAGAAAAACACTGACCAAAGCATGTATTTTTGTTTTATTCTTTACTAAAAAGGAATTGTTTTTGAGAGGTTAACTCGGAAGTATATAGTAAGAAACAACTTGCGAATTTATAAGTAATAGGTTTTGGGAATTTAGTTTGAAGAAACAGACTTATGATTTATCATGTAATTTCAAAAAAGAATCTGAAAAAAAAAACAATTCAACAGAAAATATTGCATATTGAATCAGAGTATAGTTTCTAAATACATTCTGATATTTTGGAAATTGCACTAGTAAACATAAGTCATTTAAGCATAAACAATACCCGCTGTCATAACCAGCAGGCCGTATGACTGTGCGCCACAGGTGGTATATGTATATACGGGTATAACACGTAACGTTGCTTTTTTGTTATAAAATATTATGTATTAAAAGATATGTAACTTGTAATTAAAAAAAATGTTAACAATAAGCATATTATTGAATTGGTCAGCGTTTTATGACTGACCAGCGTTTTTCTCGCATAATTTGGTCAGTTGGTCAGTCCATAGCTGTTTATATTGATATTGATATTTTTAGCTTAACAAAAAAATATTAAAAAAAACAGCTGCTATTATCATGTATATCAATCAAATATAAGTAATTTACATACAAAACAATGTAAGACAAAGGCCCCTTGGTAAAAAGATAATGTACACCTGGACAAAAGCCCCTTGGTACATTTTAGAAGTTGGACAAGAGCCCCTTGGTCGGTTTTAAAAGGTAGACAAAAACCCCTTGGTGAAATTTAGAAGGTGGACAAAAGCCCCTTGGTGGATTTGAAAAAGTGGACAAAGTAGATATTGCATATTATGACCTTTACTTTATTGATGTTACATTTAGAATACAGTCTATTTTATTATGTTTTCAATCATAAACAAACAGATTCAAGAATATGTTTTCATTTTTTAAATTTATTTCCATTCCATTGTATGGTAATATATGCATGACAATAACTTAAATACATGAAAACAGTAAAAAAATATTCAGTTTGCATTACTTGATTGACTGGATTGATACTAATACAATCAGCAGCTTCATTACTTCTCAGATAATAAATTGAAATACATTGAATATAGATATTGAACAATCTTTTTGTCTATTTATTTCTGTTCAAATGGAACTTCAAACATTGTTAAGCTTGTCAAATGCAAAAATAAACATCAGTTAAAACACAGCACTGAGTTATTTAGTTATATATTTCTGTTGTTTTAGTTGTTGTCTGGCCTTGCTGGCATTTTCTTCAAGAACATCCCTCCTATATTTGCTTTTAAGAATATGCTTCATGACGACATCCCTCGGTTGACCAAGAGAGTGAACAACAGGAATCTGTGTTACTATTGCAACAATGACAAATCCAAAAACGAAAAGTGCAGAAGCTCTCATCCTGAAACGAACATATGATTAATGTTTAGTTTTGCTTTTAAAATACAAGTTCCTCATATTATAACAAATAAAGCAGGACATGAATAGGGGACCGTTTTGGAAATATTCCTTTTTATATACATGTATAGGTTCTTAATTATTATACACTACTCGTTTATCCATAAGGAATCTCCTTGGGTTGAGCAGTTGTTTACTGACGGTCAAAGAAAAAGTACCATGAGATAGAATTATGCTCATTATATCTTAATAATGCTGTACCTATCTTTTTTAATAATTGAACATAATATAAATTTGCAGATGTTTTTTAACAAATGGCTATTAGACAAAACATTGAAATGTAAATTTCTTGTGGAATTGCATTGTGTAAAATGTTGAATGGCGAAAGTAAAAGTTCACCAATCAGGTCCGTGTGTGACCACAGTTTGGGCTCTCCATGGCATGGCATCTACTTCTCGTACCGTGAATAAGACATGTTATTCGATATAAGGGTATGGAATCTTACTCTTCAATAAGTGCTTGCACAAGATGTGCTTTACTGTTTATCACGTGACGCCCGCTGTGCACCTGGCGTCCAGGCTACTTGTCCCATCTTCTATAAGACGTGTTACTCGATATTAGGGGATGGCATCCCACTCTTCAATAAGTGCTTGCGCAAGATGTTCTTTGCTGTTTATCACGTGACGCCCGTTGTACACCTTACGTCCAAGCAACTTGTCCCATCTTCTGTAAGACGTGTTATTCGGTATTAGGGGATGGCACCCTACTCTTCAATAAGTGATTGCACACGATGTTCTTTGCTGTTTATCACGTGACGCCTTTGGTACACCTGATGTCCAAGCTACTTGTCCCATCTTCTATAAGACGTGGTATTCGGCATAAGGGGATGGCACCCCACTCTTCAATAAGTGATTGCACTAGATGTTCTTTGCTGTTTATCAAGTGACGCCCGTTGTACACCTGACGTCTAAGCTACTGGTCCCATCTTCTATAAGAACGTGGTATGCGATATTAGGGGATGGCACCCCACTCTTCAATAAGTGATTGCACAAGATGTTCTTTGCTGTTTATCACGTGACGCCCGTTGTACACCTGACGTCCCAGCTACTTGTCTCATCTTCTATAAGACGTGTTATTCGGTATTAGTGGATGACATCCCACTCTTCAATAAGTGATTGCACAAGATGTTCTTTGCTGTTGATCACGTGATGCCTTCGGTACACATGAAGTCCGAGCTACTGGTCCCATCTTTTATAAGACGTGGTATTCGGTTTTAGGGAATGGTATCCCACTTTTCAATATGTGCTTGCATAAGATGTTCTTTGCTGTTTAACTCGTGACGCCCGCTGTACACATGGCGGCCTAGCTACTGGTCCCATCTTCTATAAGACGTGTTATTCTGTATAAGGGGATGGCACCCCACTCTTCAGTAAGTGATTGCACAAGATGTTCATTCTGTTTATCATATCACGCAACGCCTTTGGTACACCTGACGTCTAAGCAACTGGCCCCATCTTCTATAAGACGTGGTATTGGGTATAAGGTGATGACATACCACTCTTCAATAAGTGATTGCACATATTGTTCTTTGCTGTTTAACATATGACGCCTTTGGTACACCTGACGTCCAAGCTACTGGTCCCATCTTCTATAAGACGTGGTATTCAGTATTAGGGGATGGCACCCCATTCTTCAATAAGTGATTGCACAACATGTTCTTTACTGTTTATTACGTGACGCCTTTGGTACACCTGACGTCAATGCTTCTGGTCCTATCTTCTATAAGACGTGGCATTTGGTATAAGGGAATGACTGCGTCTTTTGTTGAGAGCATACTTTATCATTTTAATGGTTAGGTCTGTTATTTGTTTTCATTACGTAATATTTACATTCGTACTGCAATCGGCCATAATGAACTATATAAATTTACTGCATTTCATTTCCCAATGAAAAACATTTGCAGCTGGGAGGAGCTAAAAAGGAACAGTTTGCATTTCATTGGTTGCACGATTTTGCTGGTGAGACGTCACGTTGCCGTTAGTTTCACGTGACGTTTGTCGTAAGTTGACCTACAAATGCGTGCACTAATTCGGTATGTTGACAACGTCGCCGTTACATTCATAACATTGGCTTTGCGGTTTAATGCGTATAATTTGCTTTTTTAAATATCAAAATGGCAAAAATAACGAAGTACTAGTAGTTTTATCTAAAAAAGCTGAAGAATATAATGTAATTACAAGGATTAACAGCCGAAGTTTGAGGTTTTTCATCGGGTGATGAAAAATACTAGTTACAATGTTTTTCATCACCCGATAAAAACTCAAAATTCGACTTTTAATCATTAATTATTGGTAGTTGTACTATTCAAATAACACTGTGGAACTATATTGATTTTATATTAGTCTCGACTATTATGTACTATTTGATTAAATTTCTAAATTCAACTTTACACAAAACGTTAAGGAAATTGGAATTTGTCTATTATAAATAAAATAACAATATCAACTTTTTTCATTTCATTATAAAGAATATAAGGGTAACCATTTATAACCTTAACAAGTTGATGGTGATCTTTAACACAACAAAACTCAAGAACAAAGCAATATATTGTAGTTAAGGTATAAAACTTACACAATTATACTATGAATTGTTTTAAATATTCGTCATTTACAGCTGTACGGCTAACAAAACCAGTTACTCATTCTGATCCGCATTACATGTTATTTAACTCTTGACTGTACAGAGAAATTTAAACATATCATACTGAGTGATCAAAGAAAAGTTGCCAAATTTTTATCCAAAGCGTTCCTAAAAATAAGAAAATCAACTTACAATAACTCAAAAATACATTCATTTATTCAGTATTATTTAAAAAAAAAAAACAGTTATATATAATATAACCATTTAGTATATTTATATATTAAATTGCCATAACTGTTGTATCATGTTTTAAATATGATACATTGTATTGTCGATAGTGACTTATAGGCTAATCGAGCCGGGCGAGTCATTCTCAGTCATTGTTTATACGCTTTTTATTGATTTGTTAATGTGTATATCACTTAAATAAAATATTTACTTACTTAATTCTTCAAAATAATGATTTATTTCAACAAATTGATTGTTAAACAGTTTTCTACTGAATATATCATTATATAAATTTTAGAATGAATAGTTTTAAGTACTCGTCATTTACTACTGTACAGTTAACAGAAGCAGTTAAACTAATTCTGACCAGCATCAATGCTTTATTTGGAAGTATGCTGAAATACCCAGTGATGAGCCGTCCAATCATTAATCATAGTAATAATATTTTATTTTTGAAATTTTAAATTGCTTATTTTGTTATTTTACTGTAAGTGAGGAACATTTACTGAAAGAAAAGTGTATTATTACTTTTGATATTTCTCTATATTTGGTAATCATAGAAATACTTGTGTATAATGGCAGGCAATTAATGACCATATTGATATGTATTAAAGGCAGTGTGAAAAATATTGATACGCATTGTCTGTAAATAAAATATTTAAACTTGTATAAATTATTCCTGTATATGATTTGTAGTATTCAATCATTTAATCAGCCAATATGCATCTTACAAACTGTACCTTCTTGATTTCAGTTATAAATTATGAAACGTCCGTCTTCGCAAGCAAACCGTATGATTAATACATACACATTTTAGCTTTTGTGACGTGTTTGGTGACATAGTTGAAAATTCACAAAAATATATTACAACATATAAAAATGTACTTACCTGTAGTCGTTTACAACGTAGAATATCTGAAACTAACAAATGGTTACATATATATGCAAAACATTCTGAAAATGGGAAACATAAGCTCTACTGAACGCATCACCAAATGTATAAACGACGGTGTTTCCGTGAGAAGTAACTGAAAATATTACATATGTTAATTATATTGACTTAAATCATTGTCAAATACATCAAGATTCAAAAACACATTTACAAGGCTTTGTTTTTATTGTGAGTCGATTTACAAGCTGCATTGGTTTTACTTTCTTTGAATCTTTCTTTCTAAACGTACGGAGATTACTTTCAAAGACAGCTATAGTTTATTGTTTGATCCCTATACTGTTGGCTAAAAAAAGAAAATCCAACAACAAATATCAACTACCGACATTCAAATATGGATGTAATTTGGATGAGTAAGGTGGAGAATCATGTTTAAGCGTATTTACGAGTATGTATGCATGTTTAAGCGTATTTACGAGTATGTATGGATGTTTTAGTGTATTTACGAGTATGTATGCATGTTTTAGTATTTACGAGTGTGTATACATATTTTAGTGTATTTACAAGTATGTATATATGTTTAAGTGTATTTACGAGTATGTATGCATGTTATAGTGTATTTATAAGTATGTATGCATGTTTAAGTATATGCATGTTTTAGTGTATTTACAAATATGCATGCATGTTTTATTGTATACATGTTTTAGTGCATTTACGACTATGTATGCATGTTTAAGTGTGTACATGTTTAAGTGTATTTACGAGTTTGTATGCATGTTTTAGTGTATGCATATTTTAGTGTATTTACCAGTATGTATGCATGTTTTAGTATATATATATATATATACGAGTATGTATGAGTATGTTTGCATGTTTCAGTTTATTATGTTTTAAGTGTATTTACGAGTATGTATGCATGTTTGAGTGTATGCATGTTTTAGTGTATTTACGAGAATGTATGCATGTTCTAGTGTATATTTACGAGTATGTATGCATGTTTTAGTGTATTTACGAGTTTGTATGAATTTACTGCTTGTGTTAATTTTTTGCTTGTTGTTTGGGCCGTGGTACTGTAGAACGTTTCTATATTGCTGAGCTTTTATTCACAATTATCAACGTATCAATCATTTTTTATATATTTCTATTCTTTTTCATGATGCATTAGTCACCAAAGGCTGAACATGTATAATGATATAGTTAATAAATGACTCCTGTTTCCTAAAGGTTCTTTTTGATGCCGGGATTACCACATGTTAGTGTGCAAATATAATTTTAAATGAAAGTCTGTTTGAAAGATTGAAAATCATTCATTTTTTTAAATCATAGTTAAAATTTTGGCAGTTGTGGAAAACAATGCAGCATGTTTACTATCTTATTCCAATTAGTATGACATAACGTACACATATTCTTAGGTGTAAAACTATGGTAAAGAAAAGAAGTGCTCTTGCATTTTAATATTGCGAAATTATGTCATATACATATAAAATGACAGAGGATTTTTCCTTAATTATAATACAAATATGAAAAACATGAAAATAGCAAAATAAGTCATACTTCGCTTTCACCCTACTAAGTCTTCTAAATTACCTACAGAAATCACATCATCAGAACAGAACGGTAGTAAATTTAGAAATGTCGTACATAGTTCAGTTAACAGTAGCTGGACCAAGGTAATTAGCGGTTTGTCACATTTCTATGACAAGAAGGTCACTACTGGCATCAGTTAACAGTAGCTGGACCAAGGTAATTAGCGGGTTGTCACATTTCTATGACAAGAAGGTCACTACTGGCATCAGTTAACAGTAGCTGGACCAAGGTAATTAGCGGTTTGTCACATTTCTATGACAAGAAGGTCACTACTGGCATCAGTCAACAGTAGCTGGACCAAGGTAATTAGCTGTTTGTCACATTTCTATGACAAGAAGGTCACTACTGGCATCAGTTAACAGTAGCTAGACCAAGGTAACTAGCGGTTTTCACATTTCTAAGACAAGAAGGTCACTTCTGGCATCAGTTATTCAGTATGAAGAAGCCTTTCATCTGTTGTTAATTACTGCTGCGAGTGTACAAAACAAATCCAGCAATATCCGTCGCTGAACAGATCACATCTGTTTCACACACTGTCAGGGTATTTGGCTTACGTTACAATTGATCATTTAGAATGGATGATACAATTGTAATGTCCTATTATAAACATATTAAGCCCGAGGAGCTGGTATCAAATTGTACAGTATCAATACAGTTAATTAACGATTACCAAAAAGCTGAAAATGGATTTGTTTTAATTAGCATATGTTAATCATTCCATCCAATTCCGGCATATGTGTTCGTTTTACTCATACAACGTTTACCTTTTAAAAGAATTATTTTAAAAAAAATATCTTAAATAATGATATAACTACATTATGTCGTCAGCCTATTTCAAATGATGTGAATGAAATATGATATACATTATACCCCATATAATTCAAATTAAATGTATTGAAATAGTTGTCTTATTTTGTCATTTTTTTACTGCGTATTACAACCATTTATTTTGTCTACACTTAAAAAATAAAGTGAATACTTATTAGGATCATCAATAAAAACTAATTAATTCCCTCTAATAAAGGCCTCTGGGAGTCCTAATACAACAAGAAGATATATAATAGGGAATCTTGTTTTAAAAACATCAACTATGGTTTAAAACGAAACATTTTTTATACCATTTCTTTTGAAACTCTATTAAAATGTGCTTTAAACATGCGCAAAACATGAGAGTTATGGAACATAATAAAGTACGTTCGTAAATTTACTTCATAGCGTAAAACATGAAGAAAAAAATACACAAAAAGTCGGGGAATTCATTTAATGTACTGCTTACTAATTTTTAATACCTTATAAAAAGTATTTTTTTCTGAAAAATTTCTGAACAAAGAGCGCAAATGAAACGTACATAGATGTCACACTTTGTTTGTTCGAAATGGTTAAAAATGTACCACAGTTTCAGCGCCTCCTAGCGGTACGTATTTTTCGGATAAGTTTTCGCTGTTTTTCCTTAATAAAAGAAGTCAACTTTAATGCAAAATTGATTTTAATAACAGTTTTACATTACTAACTGGATTACCTTTGAAAAGACTAAAACTTTTACACAGATAACATACAAATGATGTTACTTCTACGTCTAATAACGACGGGGTTGGTTTAAATTCATGTTTAAAAACAATACATTTTAAACGTTCACGCCTAATTGCATAGAAACGCGCTGGTACAAGTTCTTGAAATTTACATATATTAAACTTCATTCATTTTACTATAATATGATAGAATAAAAGAGGGGGTGTTCACTTCAGTTTTTTCAATAATTCGAATTCAAATTAAAAATGAAACCCTTAAAAACAAACGACGTTTGTCTGCTATTTCGAACGACGTCATTTTACGTTAGTACATATATGGTGTTTCATTGACGACGTCCGAAATCACATGGAAACGTCGTGTTTTTTAAGTGTTTAATTTTAATTTTAATTCAAATTGAAGAAAAAAACTAGCGTGAACACCCCACTTTTTATTTGATCATATTTTATTGAAATTAATAAAGCTTAACATATGTGAAATTCTAGAACTTGTACCAGAGCTTTTTTGCGTAATCAGCCGCGAATGTTCAAAATTCGTTGTTTTTAAACCCGCATTTATATCAACCCCGGCGTAATGATTAGATGTAAAGGTAACACAAATTATATTTCATCTGCATGAAAGTAATAATCTTATCACAGGAAATAAAATAAGAAATTTAATAATGTTATCAAAAACAATTTTGAATAAATATTGATTATTTTACAATACGTACCACCAAGAGACGCTGTTGACGAAAAACTACTGTACTATATTTAATAAAACAAAGCATAAACGAAAGCTGAGACTTCAGAGATCAATTGTACAGATGTTTGATAAAATAGGCCAGATGTCAAAAATCCGATCGGAAAGCCGAGAACTACCTTAAACACAATTACTCCGACATTTCAAAGTGAACTCAATTTTCTGTCCAAGGGGCGATAACTACAAAATAGCAAATATCTCTAGAAAATCTCAGTAGCACCCCTTGGACAGAAACGGTGTATGTCACTGGAAACGTTTGGTCTAAACGCATTAAGTACTAATAAATTATGGTTTCATTTTAAATAAATTATTTTAATGAAAAATCCCAAAAGCAGCAAAATAACGTCAATTTAAATGACATTTATATGTATTAAAACTCTATATACAACTGCTTTATTGGTACGTGTGTACTATTGTACCGATGGTAAACTAAATAATGTGTAGTTACTTTTTAAGCATCTTTTTTTTAAAAAATAGAAAAAAGAATGTTAAATATATTGGTACAGAATGAGTCAAACAGGCTTTTTCGCTTTAATTTCTAATATCATAAAATTATGTCATATGAATATTTGATGAAAGATGCACATCCCTTATTTTAATACAACCATGAAGACAGCACCTAATAGTCATATTTTGCTTTTACTATGTTAGGTTTAAAACTTATAATTCTCTTTGAAAATAAGATAAAATTTAACAGGGCTGCCTGTGGCAACAACAAAAGATGCTACGAAGTCTGTAAATTACCCTAGAAATCAAATCATAGGAATATTACTGTGGCAAACCTGTTACATTCATCTGACTATTGACAACGATACTACATATGTTTATTGTATCTTTATTACTTTCCTTTGCACAATTCAATTTACATAACAACTTACAATGACATGTCCACAAATATATATATGCTATAGAATAAAGTTCATTACTCTCATTTAGACGGATATTATGGTATATGTTCCAGTATTTCATCATGAAACCTACTGAAGCACTTCACAAGAACATTATCGAACGTTATAACTTAGCGACAACAACGGTTGTATAAGTGTTTCTACTATTTAGAAAACGTTTTACAAAAAACAATACGCAATACAGCATACCATCATTTGTTTATGTTTGTTCCGGAGGAGATAAGAACACCTGTGTTTCCATAATTAGCTTTAAGTTATTATACTTACCATTTGATTCAAAAATGTTTTACAAGATGTATTCGTCACCGGTGGACAAAATCACTTTGCTTGGACAATATCTAGTGTGTGTAACAATGAGTATACCGAACCACCATTGTTTCATGTTAATATGTAGCAGTATTTTACATATTTCAATTGTGTTGGTATAACTAAGGCAAATAAAGTTACTTTGTTAAATATCTTGCTAATCAAATACTTATCATAAATTATCAACAAGTGTATATGAAGAACATGAAGCTTTTATTTCCTCGTCAAATGTCAGTTGGGGTCGTGGCTATTAAAAAAACCTGTACAAAGTTTCATATGAATATGTATTGAGTCACAACTGACCATGAGCATCTCATAAACATATTATAAACATTGATGTAGTCAATTCAGCGTAAGTCGGATGGATATCTTTATCTAAATTAATTAAATTACAAAAGACAATTAACAATATATCAAACCTAACAATTAAAAGCGTATGTGGTTCATAGAAACAATTATAGTAAACAAAAAATGCAGTTGGATAACCATATTCTTTACTCATGGACCAAATGCTGTCTAGTTGGACTCCCACCATCATTAGAAGAGTATATTCTATCTTTTTTAAAAACCTACTCCAAAAACATAGATGTTTACTATTTCGAAGACTACATAGTCTTTTCTCCAGTACGTGTACGATCTACTGCATTATGTACTGGGTTATCTAACCAGAGGATGCAACACAGAATCAATCCTCATGTATACTTTGATTGAGACCATTACATGATGACTATTCTGTAAAAGAACTTATTTATTTAACCTCGACTGAAAAACAAGTTATGACAACTAGGACAAATCCTGCTCGAGGTTTTCTGGGTAGAACAAGTACTAAGCAAATACGGAGAAATTGTTATTCTCAAGAACACCGCACATAGTTGGGACAGAGGATTGAATCCACGACACTCCAATCCTGAGTCTGATGGCCATGTCGTACCGCTGGACCACGCACTTCAAATGAGGGAGTTGTTTAAGATTGGCGTAGGACATTATATTGAAAAATACAGCTGTAGTCACTGGAATTGCGTTGTATAGGGAGAGTAATTTATTAACTAAGTGAAGAATATTTTGTTATTATAATTTATAACAATGTTTATGCCAATATGATACTGCATTGGCGATTATATATTAGCCAACAAAATATACAGTTTGTTATGATAGTTTGCTTATATTTTAAACTGAAGAAGAAATAATGACATATCCTGGACTGCTTGGTTACCGATTATTGCAATAAAGTTTTACTCGAAAAAAAATGGAACATAAAGAAATTAGTATCTGTGTATAACTGTATTCATTTTCGGCCATAATTTGATGCTTTGTATTAATATTTTCTTGTCATTTTATGTAACTGCGTTTTCCATTGTTACATGTTACATGTTATCCATCTAGATATGTATCATCTATTATCATTGTTCTCTACAACCGAAGACAACGGAACCGCCTTAATCATAATCTATGGTAATAATGCATTTGATAATGAATTGGAACTTAAGGCAATCACCAATACCATTATAATGGATGTAAGAGATCTGTTGAACGATGTGTATTGTTGAATCATTCGGTAAACTCGCTGTTGCCATCAACAATGACCTGGTCAATAGCATTAGCTTCGATACTATGTAAATATTATATTTACAATAACAAAGTTTTAAGTGTTATCAAAATATAGATATATATTTCATATATTTCCATTCTTCAATAAATATAACCATTATTATATGCAAATACGTTTGATTAAAACCGAATGTTTTTAAGACTATGGATAGACAAACGGCTTCTTTAAGAATTGATATACAACTGTACGTACTCAATATCCGATGAAAGTATTCTCTTTCTTGTAATAGTTATTAACCAAACCACTACTTCCCTTAGGGTAGCTCTTAATATTACTGAACTAAGTACTACATTTCTAATTTAATACCGCAATATTCCTATGAATGGATTTCTAGAAGTGATTTAAAATACGTTTGATGAACACATGATGTATTTCAAATGATGGACTGATAAACGGCTTATCTAAGAATTGATTTACAACTAAACATACTGAATGTATGATGAGGTTTTCACCTTCTTGTAATAATAATTGGACAAACCATTACTTGTCTTGGGGTAGCTCTTACTGTTAACTGAACAATGTACGACATTTCTAAATTTACTACGTTATATTTATATCGTTGGATTTCTAGAGGTGATTTACAATGTGTGTAGGGTTATTTGTCGTTACCACTGGCATCCCAGATTTGTTTTATCTTTTTTCTAGAAATAGTGAAAATCAGTTTCAAAATTAGTGTAAAATCCAAATATGACTTTTTACAGCTGTTTTCATGTTTACATGCTTTTATTATCATTAAGGAAGGTTCATCTATAATATGATATACATATGCCATATATTTAAAATATTAAAAATAAAAGCGAAAACTGTAAAGGCACTTTGTTTCTTTATCATATCTTAACTCTTGAGCCTTTATGTGCTTTATGACATACACGTTTATGTGCTGCTGATTTTATAAGAGAATTGTTACATATATTTTACTTTTAATACATGTCGGTGGTTTCACTAATTGAGATCTGATATTAAACATGCTTCTTTTCTTTAATATCCACAACTGCTATAATTTTAACAATCATTTTAAAAATGACTGATTTTAAATTTTCCAAAATGACTTTTATTTAAAACTATATTGCACACCGACTAACATGTGGCATTCCCGACATTAAACAAAACCTGACTCTTTGTTGACCATGCTATTTCATCATTTATTAATCGTATAGCAATGCAGCCTTAGGTGTCTGGTGCATTCAACACAACATAATTGCCTAATGATGATTCATACGTTGATTATTGGGAATACATGCTAAGTAAGATAGAAGCGTTCTACCAAACAGCAAGTCTATCATTAGCACAAGAAAGGATATATATATACTATAATATACTACTTTACTAACTCTTCTCTGAAACATCCATATTTGAATGTGTATGTGTATGTTTTTGCTGCATTTGTTTAGTTATATCATTTAAACATCACAAACATCCCAACAACCACAACCATCATCACAACCACAACCATCAACACAACCACAACCATCAACACAACCACAACCATCACCGCAACCATGACGATCACCACAACAAAAACGATGGCCACAACCACAACCATCATCACAACCACAACCATCACCACAACCAAAACCATCAACACAACCGCAAGCATCACCACAACCACAACCATCAACACAACCACAACCATCATCACATCAATCACCACAACCATCATCACAACAATCACCACAACCACAACGATCAACACAACCACAACTATCAACACAACCACAACCATCAACACAACCACAACCATCATCACAACAACATCAACCACAACAACCATCATCACAACCACATCCATCATCACGGTCACAACGATCACCACAACCTTCATCACAACCACAACGATCACCACAACCATCAACACAACCACAACCACAACCATCATCACAACTACAACCATCATCACAACCGCAATCATAATAATTACTATATAGTTATAGAGAAAACATACATCAATGGTCACCCTCCAGGAACGGCCAATGCATATATACGGAATTACAAATAGTTCCAGGTAAACAATATAAGCTGTGGAGTTACATCTGGTTTCCGGGTGAACCAAGCTCTGTTCCCGTCATTGCATATAAACATATAAGGCTTTATTCAAATTATATATGTAGATGCTATGCGGAAACATATTCAAAACAGAAACCAGAGCAAGATCGAAACAATTACAAATGCCCAACGCCTCCTGAATCTTTTTAAGCTTATCGAATCAAAATGGAAGAACTGCAATAACTTGTAATAAGATAAAGTAATGTAGCATCGTTTGATAAACTTACTCGAACGTAATGATAAATCAATGTACGAAGAATATCGCATAATTTATGAAAAAAGTTTTTTTATTATCCTAATGTCTTTGATAATATTTTAAATCAATATTGATAACATATGGAATCAGTTGGGTAATTTTTTTACGTCATTTATGCATTTGGAGATGTTTTCAGTCATGATTGTTTTCCATTTTAATAACTCTGTCTCTATATATAATATAAAACCATTAGTTAGCTTCATATAATCGACGTGGTACCAAGTGAAACATAAAAAAAGCTATACACAGAGCGTAGTCTCAAGTATGCCTTTTTTATTTTGAAAGGTAAGTAACTACGATAAGTGAAGTACAGGGGAGCTTTAAAAGTTATTTTTCTTAGACAATCGTATGGGTTTAATACTTAAGCAATAATGTTAAAATCAATTAAAAATAAATTATGTTATACATTATGATAATCCCACCCTGCCATACCCTTTATGATTCTGCTGCTGTCTTTTTATTCCTTAATTCAGCAACATGATATGGAAAAACATAACGTTATAGCAATTGGAGATTCAATTTAATGCAACGGCATGGCTGGTAATCAGATGTCTATGTGACTGATATTGTTGCATGGACATCTACACCAGGCTAGAGAACCACACCCAAGTGACAGAGAGCCACTTTTCTTCAAAGGAAATATGTTTATGAACATTGAATACATATGATTAAATATTATTCTCAGTTCTATACACATATGCAGGATAAATTTACCTTCACATATTTGAAACTATTTTTAACATATATATAATTCATCAATATCTCAAATTTCTGCATCATAGACCAACATGGGTTCAACTTAAGATTCACATAACTTACAGAAAATGTCATGTTCTATACCAGCATGTAAAATACCAGCACCCAACCTCACTCTTTCCTCGTCTTCACATCGTATCATAATTTTATTTATTCAACCGTTCTATCAAATAAGAGAAAAACAACTTCCCGACCAAAGAAAACATATGTTTAGTCGGACAAATAGGCATCGAAATGTAATTCAATAAAAACCTATACATGTATATAAAACAGGAACACTGCAATAATCATTCACCTATGTGTTTTTTTATTCTAAGTGAATTTAATTTAAAAACCAATATAAACATTAATCAGAATGTAATATAGATATAAACAAACCTTGGTTTCAGGATGAGAGCTTCTGCACGCTTGTTTCATGGAGTTGGCATTGGTGCCATGGCAGCACATATTCCTACACTTCACGCTCAAGATGCGGGTAAATAAAGGAGACAAAAAAAAGGGAGAAATATTTGAAAATATTACAAAGTAATGCGTTTTAACTGCATTCGCATTTGACAACCATATCAATGTTTGAAGTTCTATTTGAATAAAAATGGCCGAAAAGAATATTCTTTTTGCGGGGACATGTCATTATACTAGATTATGCCTTCAATCTATTTAAAATGTTGTGAATGAAATTTACAATACATCCCATATAATCCAAATTAAATTGATTAAAACAGTAATCTTATATATTCATGTTCCTATTTCCAACAGTTTGTTTTGTCTTCACCTAAAAAATAAAAACATATATTAATTAGGACCGTCAATAAAAACAAAGTAATTCCCTCAAGTGAAGGCCTTTTGGAGTCATAATACAATAACAAGCTTTTCCCAACATATATGCTTGTTTTAAAAATCAAGTATGAATTTGAAACGAAACATTTAATGAATAACTTTTGTTTTCTTTTGAAATTTTATTCAAAATATGCTTAAAACTGTTCACTATAAACACACAAACTTGCGCAAATGGGACAACAAGGTAATGTATATGAAAAACAAAATATAAAACGATACTATTCTTACGAATAGGTGATTTCCATTCAAAATCGCCACTACAACTCTACAAACACATCCAATACATGAAACACAACCATCAGACATTGCAGCCGTCTCACTTACTTTCACTTACATGGAGATATATTCAAAAATGATATAACATGTATATGGTATTTACATTTCTCAACGCATTCGTATCTTAATAAGATGTAGATGTGGTAAACGGAATGGAACCTTTCGCTCTCTCTCTACGCTTTATACCTATCCGTGGTGATGTATAAGAATTAATTGAATCTAGCTGTGTTGCTCTACTTGCATTCCAATGTCTTAAACGATGTCTTACACGATGTCAGAATAGTTAAGTTCATTTACTTGAACACGCAAGAAAATATAGTTCAGCCTAAATTAATTATTCTGAAGTTAACAAGCACGCATTGTTGCATTATTGGTGATTTGACTGATGTGTGTTCAGTTCTTGTCAGCATTGTGTCTGTTCCATGTATTTAAGTTGTCCGAGAATCCCGAAAGAACTTCAAACGTCACATACACAGAACATTTTATTAGACAATAGTGTAGAACGAAACTTAATGTCAAATAGCCTAATGCATCATATATAATGTGTTATTTTAGATTCACTAGGTTTGACACATTCTTTATTAGCAGTTCAAAACTTTCTGTTAGAAGAGGTAGTACTTTCCAAAATGACTGTTTGCAACCCTTTTTAATTTTCAGGGATTCTGTTCTAAGCAGATTACTTTAGCTAACTTAATTTGTATGTAATCGTTTGGAACGCAGAATTACACGTTTATGTCATTGTAAAGGAACAGATATGTAGTACTTAACACTGAGTATTGCAGGTGAAATGTGTTTGTACAATAAACAATATGCAAATATTTATTCACACTGAAGGACTCCAAGGACATGACTATGAATAGGTTTCGATCAACTGTTGTGTTTATTTTTTGGTCATTCCCGAGGAAGAATTGTTTGAAACAAGGCATCAGTAAAAGCAAATATCTTTTTTTTGATAAAATATATACAGTTGTACAAGAAAATTACGTATAACAGATAACTAACATCATCATACTAATTTCGTTTCAAATAAAGCACCACTAATGACCTATAAACTTAAAAAGGATAATAACATAAAATATTCAATTGTTTATTTTAAAACAGTAAAACATGTTAAAATGGATATTCAGATATCTAATGCCATTTGTAAAGTTGAACGTTCATGGATAACTTTATTTAATAGATATATTTTATAGATATAAATGTAGATATAATTGTACATACTTTTGCAAATAATAAGACATAATTTTACGTACCAATATCTTGAGATATACATCTGGCTTTCCCAAGATTGCTATTTAATGGACACAATAGGGAGAACCGTTCTACAGACAATCCTTTTCTGTTTTGACGGTGATATGTGCACGTTTTTTAGGCTTCTTAAAAAATACGCTCTTCGACTAATAGTAAGTTTTTACCTGGCGTTAATGCTGCTGTGACTTATAACCTACTTAAGACAACACAAATACGAAGACATTTGTCTTACTAAAATAGTTTGTATGTTATGAACGTTTACTCATCCTCAACACACAAACACGCATACATATGCATCACGACATAACCTTACGACACATTAAACTTTGTTTCATTTACATATGAATTCATATTCGTTAGAAGAGGTAAATATCACATCGGCGTCACAATTAAATATCATTCGGAAACCTTCACCCGTCAGAAACATACTGCTGTTAGATAATATTACTCGTTTCCCACATTATTCCGAACATCTTGCTTTTGACAGCTTGTCAGTATCTAAATTGAAATGATATGCTACATGTAGTAATTTACACGAGACAGACACTCTTGATTCACAATATATACATCAGGTAATTTCTCAATTATATACTACTTTTCTTGCAGCAGCAGTTTTGACTTGCCCCAAAGGCAATGCTGAATTTCTGTTGCTAACCACCCAAAATTGCAATATGCTTCTCGATAAGAATGCGCGGTGAAAAATAGCTTACTATGGATCCCCCTGAACTACATTATAAAGGTTAAAGTTATTTCATGAATATTTAGCAGAAAATATAACGTTATGGTGTTTAAATGATTTTGAAAGACTTAAAGCCTTAATGAATTATATAATTAACAAAAGAAATGACATTAATGCATCATCTGCACACGGCAGCGAATCTACGTATCTTGAATGAGACCGAATAGGAAGTAGATTGAACCAATCCAGTGGAATTTTATGTCTGGTAACCACTATCCTTATTACACTTATGGATGTGGGAGTAACGAACAATAAAGCTACAAAGAGATTGATTGTTTAAATTTTTGAAACAGAAAACGTGCACATACCGTATGCCCAGATGATAGCCGGTTTTATTAATTACCTTGATAACATGCTTATTGGATAACTACCGAATTGCCGCGGATCTTACAAAGTTAAAATAAAATACAGAACCATAAACGTCAGGTAAATACTATGTCGCAGTAGTCTCTTTAAAAAGGTGTTTTATTTGTATTTGGAGGAACATTTTTGTAGCAGAATTTGAAAGTTATAACGGTTGTCTTAATTGCTTTATTTAAAAACTATCCATAGATTGCGTTAACAACATAAAACTGTATCTAATTTAAAAAGAAACACGAATAAGTTGAGAAATGTGAACATCTTATGATATAATTTATGGCACACCCCATTGCAATGCTAAAAATAAACAATATCGAAATAAAAAATCATATCTTTCGTCATTCAACTTGGTACTCGTAACAAAATATTTGGCATTAATCAATACTATGCCATATTTCTTGTTCATGATGCATTAGTCAATCAAGGCTGTACATGTATTGGATAAAGTTAATAAATGGAAAGTGTTTCCAAAAATGAGTCAGGTTTTGGTTAATGTTGGTATTGTCACGTGCAAGACTAAGTGTGCAAATTTAATTGTAAAATCTCTCAAATATTTGGTAGTGGACCACAAAGAAGCTTGTATAGTATCAGATCCCAATTATTGACACAACCAACGTTAATTGAAAATACAACATCAAGCAATCTCAGCATATATACATGTATGGCATAAAGCACACACATTTTCAAGTGTAAAGCTATGATAAAGGAAACACATTTTAATATTATAAAATTATGTCATTTAAATATTAAATGATACAGGATTTCTCCTCAATTATAATACACATATGTATACATGTATGCAGACGTGAAAACAACAGTACACACTTATAGTTTGTTTTTATCCTGTTTGTTTTGAATTGACTATTTGCAGATAAGATAAAATAAATCTATGACATATGACCCTACGAAGTCTGTAAATCACCTCTCGAAATCAAATCATAGGAATATTATGGTAGTAAAGTTAGAAATGTCGTACATATTTCAATTAACGGTTGCTGGACATAGGATAGTAGTTCGGTAAATAGCTATAACAGGAAGGTAAATACTGTCATCAGTTATTTAGTAGGAAGAATCCTTTCATCTGTTGTTGATGACTGCAACGTGTACAAATGATCAAGCAATATACGTCGTTCATCATATCACATCTGTTACATGCATTGTCATTGATTTGTGATTACCTTAAGTTACAGCAAATCGCCAAGAACAATTATTGTTAATACAATTGTAATGTCTGATTATCAACATGTTACGCCCGAGGAGCGCTGGTAATACGTTGCACAGTATAAGCTAACTAATTACCGCTTACCTAAAATGCTGAAAATGGCTTGTTTTAACAAGCATATTATGTTAAATAATTCTATATCTTTCCGGGCATATATGCTCGTTTTATTCATAAAACGTTTACCTTTCAAATGAATAATTTCTAGTAAATAAATGTTATAAAACTTTGTTTTGTCTGAAGTTATATAAATGGTTTGTCGAGTTACACAGTTTTGCCACCGTGTACTATGATTTACTTTTTACTTATGTATTGTCGGAGAAGCTATCGAAAACGTTCTAGACACACGCGCTATTATGTAAACTATATACTTTTTTAAACCATGGTTTATATGCCAATAAAAGGCGGCTTTTTGCCTACGACATGCATGTGGTTTTAATGAAATCCGTGTTAATATACCTTACAAAACTACATTTTAGTGTGGCAGGTATATGGGTCCTCAAACATGTCTTATGTCACAGTCAACAGGTGGCATAGACATTAATAGTAGAATATTGGATATCAATGATGGTCGTTATTCTGGGTTTGGGTTGGGGGTGCAGCGTCAGCTGTCATTTCTGAAAACATATCACCTATTCACAATTTCACCAAAGAAGATGCTAGATACACAGTGAAAATTACATATGACTGGCATATCATCGGCAGCAGTTTATGAGATGTTCACCATGCATTTATGCGTAAATAAGGTTTGCGCAAGATGGATGCTCAGTATTTCAACAGATGCTCAGAAACCCTTTAGACTAAATATTGCCCCAACTTTCCTTCTAAAATAAATTAATCGCAGTTATAAAAGTATTTGCGAGCTTTTAACAGGTTTTAAAAGTCGAACAAAGGCCAATCATAGACAAACGTTCACGAAGTGCCAAAATTCTAATATAGTCAATAATCTTCTATTATATAATGACCCTGTAGTCCAAAGGGTACACACATTTTTTTTATAAGAATTCAGTTTTGAAAAAATGTAAAAAGGTTAATTGAAAGATAACAATATAACTTTAATACATATAAAACACAATTTATGTTACCGTTACATCGAATCATTACGCCGGAGTTGATTAAAATGCGCGTTTAAAAACAACATATTTTGAATGTTAAGAAATTGATGTTTTCAAACTCGCGTTTATTTCATATCTGATAGGAATGCCACGAACTATCTTAAGCCATGTTTAATCTTCATAGATTGTGAGCAAGTGATCCATATTCATGCCAATATTGGCTCTATTGGACGTTAAAAGGCTAATTTAACTTAAGTAACGGTTGATTTTAGTTTTAACTTAAGTCAGTTTTACTCTTCCAAATGAAAAAAAAATACATGTTTATTTGATAACCGAGATACTTTGGAAACGAAAAAATAAATATAAAGAACATTATAAGTACAAAATTAAGAACGGGTTTTGTTTACAAATCAATGTTTGTCTCTTTCCGAAAAACACCTTCGGCAGAAAACGGGAAGTTACACAGCTTGTTCGGAAACGCGCCAGTCGGTAATACATGATCAATTCACTTCAGAGAGAAACATAGTATTGGGAACTGTAGAGGATACGCTTGCAGTTAGATAATCTTAAGATTACCCCCTTTATTCCTCTCAGTGTATTTATGAAATGAAGCCACGATCTAATTTATTGTACGTAAGCGACGAATTGTTCATATCGAATTAATAATAAAATTCCTTTTTTAATAACTGTACTAAACACTAGTGACTGCGATAAAGTGATCTGTGACGTAATAACGCGTGCGATAGTATTTCGAGCATATGCTAGGGAAGATCCTGAGCAAGAGTTTTTAGACCAAACTAGTATTCCATACTCATTGCATATAAATAATATAATTCGTACTACGTTCGATACAGTTTTATTGCAGACATCAATATATTTTTAAAAAAACAGAAAACCCAATAACGATACATTATATTAGTGAAGCTGTAACTTTTCTATTCTTGTTAATGAGCCATTTATCTAACGGTCTTAATCCGCACATTACCATTGCAATATTCATTTGTGTACTTCCGAACACTGGCGGAGGTACAGTCAAAAAGCAACCGAGTCATTACGGTTAACAAAAATACAAACAAAAGTTATTTATTTTCTCGCTATTTTAAAAATAGTAACAAAGGGGTCTACATGAATGGTTTTAGCAATACCATAAACACATTTAATTAAAACCGTTTTTGTTATTATCAAAGAGTGTGCATTTCGGAAGTTTAATGAGGCTTAAAGATAATGGGTCACACTCAACATATTTATGCAGTGTTGATACTTATGCAGTTAAGTTTCAAAATGCTATATGTGACATATTGTATACACAACTTTAAATAGACTGAAGACATAATCTAGTAAAATCTAGTATGATAACTCTTTCCAGTATAAAGCATATCAGTTTGTATTTTTTTTTCTATTAGACTCTGATCTTCCAACATCATGAGAATGACACCATAATTTGATACCTTATTTCAATAGGTATGTGCATCCGGAACACTTTCTTAGTCAGAGTATAAAATATTAAAGCTCGTGAAAAAAAGTCAAAATGGTCGAAATCCAAGATGGCCGCCGAAATCACTGATTTTAACCATTAAGTAAGAATTTCAATATTTTTCTTAAAAAAATTACAATTAATAATTAATAATTAATATATCTAATATGTTATTTATGTTGTTTTATCTGAATTATAACATTTTTCTCTTTCATATTTTAGCGCTGTTATAGGCTAATTAATAATTCTTAAGACTATTATATTGATATATTATATTTATTACTGTACCATAGCTCTTAGTAAGCACTAGCTAATAAATGTTGGCATTACAATTTATTGTTAATATAATAAAAATAGCATACATGTACATAAAAAAATATGGTCACCTTACCAGTTCTCATGTTTAATTTATATTAAACTTCATTGAATAATACTCACAGTTTAGTTTTTAAACTTTCATATTAAGCATATTGAAATGAGCCTAACCTTACCAATTTGAAACTATATTTTCAGGTCGAATATAAAGCAATAATTAAAAAATGGCATCAAATAGTGTGTCTCTGCTTCCAAGCTCGAACAAAACAAAATATAAAGTCATTGGCGAATTTCGAACAATGTATTATATGGCAAAAGCTAACAGAAGAAACGAAGCAAAAGTTAAAGCTTTTTACGACTATAACACTGAGAAACAGCAAAATTGAGAATAAATGATGAAGTTGCTAAACGTCTAGGAAATTAGTTATTCTTACAGACCCTAAACCGCTCAAGTACCCCAAATGCACGCAAACGGAGTGCACTCAGAGCGTAAGCGGGGCGCGAGCGTAGCGCAGACGGAGCGCGAACGGAGCGCAGATTGAGCGCTGACGGAGCGGACCTGGACCGTAAGCAAACGCTGAATTTTTAATAATAAACGCACTCCTGAACGCATGAAATAGATCGAGTGCACTCAGACACGCTGAATGCACTCAGATACGCTGAGTGCACTCAGATGCGCAGTATATGCAGTATACGCTAGACACAGTAAGATAACTGATAACAGAACTATTCGTGCGCTACTGAGTGCACTCGTTCATTCGGATACACTCTTTTTTCATCATTTGATCGTGAAATCGATACTTAAAATCGAGATTAAAAAGAAAATTTCTTTCACATAAATATAAACCATGTATTTTATATAAATGTTTTATTGTAAAACGCATGATAAAACATATTTTTGTCAACAATTTATCAATTATAGCATAAATATCAATATTTAGCTGATCAATACAATAATGTTTAAAATACCTATTATACAATAGACGACACATCAACGGTTATCTACGGTTAATTTAGTTGCATGTTTAAGCATGTTTTGGTTTGCGCAACAAAAATATAAATAATTAAAAATGTAATAAAATGTATATATATTGTGTAAATAACAATTCGAAAAGATGTAATATGAATTCACTATTTGCCGTGTTATTTCGATATAAATTAGTTATAGAACATACAATACATTTACTTTATTTCGATTTAAGCGTATACTGTTCCAAATACAAAAATATCAAAGCATGCGTGAAACAAACAAAACATAGATATGCGGAAAATTATATGATTATGATTCTATTTGTTTGGGTATTTCGGCAAAATAAAAATTACCAATTTTCAATTTAATTTGGACTTTAGTTTTATATTTTCCCCTAACATAGTTACACTGAGTTTGTGCTTAGTTGTGAACAAATGTACGTAAAACTGTTATATTGCAATTAAAGTGGAAACATTATACTCGTGCACATCTCATTAAAATAATAGTAATAAATTAATTGTATTCTAAAATATAAAGTGGGTCAGTAGTACAGCGGATAGGGTGCTGGCTTCAGGCGGCAGAGGTCGCGAGTTTGACCCAGGCTCTACCCGACCTCTCGAAACACAATTCAGTACCAGATCTAATAAGGGAATGCACTGGAGAACGATATGCATAAGCTCCGAGCTTACTTCACAATCAAGCTAAATTAAATTAATGTAAAATAAAAGTATGTATGCCAAATTAACACGACAGACCGAAATAACACATTAGACACAGGAAATAAAAACTAGTAAACGTAAATTTCAAGGTGACCTTTCTGAGGTTGTGATTTTATATTGACTAAAGAACAGCTTTTGATCATCGGGAAGGTTGAAATAAACAAAAAAGAACACGTATTCACTGCCTATAAAATAGTAAATATATTGTTTTCCCGCTTTCCTACAAAATCGATACGCCTGATCACGTGCACGTAAGCACGTAACAATTAAGCCATTATATAAAAGCTGTGAAAGGGGCAACAAGTAAGAAATGACAATAATAATAAGAAGAATAATAATATTATAATATAATAATAAAGTAATATAGCAATAATAACAATACTATAAATAATAATGAAAATAATATTAGTAATAATAGTAATAAATAATGATAAAATATATAATAGATATTAATGATAATGATGATAATAACAATATTATAAAAAAAATCTGCATATTTTAGTATTGATTTTGACTATATATTTCTTATCCAATCACATGCCGCGGGTTAAATTAAGATTCATTCATCTGGCATTAAATATAATCAAAATGAAAATTACACACCGGCAGGGTTCTTCGTGATCAATGGACCGATAAATCACCAATTAACTTTTTATTGACACACATGTGGTTCTCACCATGGGTATCTGTTTTGATGATTGCCATGCAACTCTGCCTTCATAACAGTAATTAAATTGTTATATTAATTGTGAACGACTGACCAGATGCACGTCTCCAATATAAAAGCTGTGACAAATCAATAAGTCAATATGTATATTATAATAATAGCTCCAATGATAAAAATATTAAAATAAAAAAAAATAAATAATGAAAGTAAAAAATAATACAAATAAAATACTACATTTTTACAAGGAATTATTTAGAGATATTTAATTTTTATTAGTTTTAAAATTGTAGGATTGTTTTATTTTGTAAATTAACAATTCTGATTTTTAGTTGTATCTGTTTTTTATACGAGGTCGCTAAGGCAGCTGTGGTAAAATGACAGCCCTGAATACACATCCCTTAATACGTGTATGTCACACTTTCCACCATTCATTCAGAACTGGCGTTTTCGGTTCGTTAATTTAATGATATTAACATCATGATATTTACATACTAAAGCGTTCTGAAACTTCGAATAACAAATATCTTAAATAATGTTTTTATTTGTTGTTAATTGGCTGGCAGTTTTCCTTTTTTATCTTTTCTTTTCAATCACATAATGTTGGCTCAATTAAGATTCATCCATCTGGCACGAATTACAATCAAAATGAAACCATAAATATCTTCCGTGGTCAATAGACCGATAAGTCACCGCTTTAGCATATAACCTAATTGACACGGCTCTCACTGGCATGTGACATAACGTAATTAACACCACGGGTGTGTTGCTGCGTGTCATATAATTAGCGGTATAGCACAGTGGGTGTAGTTTCAAACAAGTTTAATATAGTTTGTCATTTTAAATAATATATTAACATGAAGCATACTATCAGTAAAATAATAGTTTGAGAAACCCACTGAAAAAAGTTCATTGCAAGTATATTTATATACATAATGATAACGAAAATTATTATAAAAACTTAAAATATCAGAATATATTTTTTAAGTCTAGTGAAGCCACAATTGGACCCAAATCGAGAAAAACACTACAAGATTATTATTTTTCAAAACTCATTTATTATAATGTCGAATTGCATTGCACGGGTTATAATAAATTTTTCATCACCTTGCAGTGCATATTATTGATTATAAAGCTTATTTTAGTTTGAACATTAACAAAACCAGTGATATATCCACATCTTGTTAAGTCACTGCTTACACTTAGCAGATTTATGGATTATTATAAGGCCAACGAGGTATCAACAGTATGGAATTATTAATTAAATTTAATTATTAATAACAATATATTTAGTTTATGTTGATGATGTATGTGTAAATTTTGTGGACAAACTTTATTGCTTTCCTGTTACAAACGGCTTACGGTATATCAAAGAAGATACTGACGCAAACACATGTCGGTCTGGATAACAGACGCCGGTATAACTTACGATATTCTTTGATCACCCAGACCACTGATCACATATCAAAACATAGACATTTCCGTTAAACATGCCTACTATCTATACTAGCTATATATATATCTTTATTTAAGTCTCATCTATGTACAAACATATAAATAAAACATACAGTAACACATACAACGTACATAGCCATTCAATATTAGAATTACAAGAGACTATCGCTATAATATTAATTGACATAAAATATATACAACTATCACAGATTATTCATGCATTATTTTTGAAAAAGATGTATACTATAAAGCATTATACACTAAGAATTGCTTATCGGAAATTTACAACCTTTCGCTCAGCGGGTGACATAATATGTAGACAAACAATCGGATTATGAATTAATTTACCTTGACTAAATCCCATGGATACATTTTATTGCTCCATTGGAACAGATTAAATTAAAAAGTCAATATAGAATCATTTTAAGAGTTGAGATGTTGCGATTGGTTATTGGCCGGAAACCGAACTGAGCGAACTGAACGTTGAGTGAACGCTGAACGAAGCGAACGATAAGAGGAGTATTAAACAGAGCACTCAGATATACTGCGCTCGTGAGCGAATACCTGCGTTTGTGAGTGCATTAAATTAACCGCGTTTAATCGAGTGCACGCAAACGGAGCGCGAACGGAGTGCGAACTAAGCGCGAACGGACTGCGAACGGAGTGCAAACTGAGCGCAAACGGAGTGCAATTATGGGGTACTTGAGCGGTTTAGGGTCTGTATTCTGAGACAGTATATTATGGTAATAGTCCTGTCAGCATGACAGTTTGGTCAATGTTCCTCATTCAAAAACAAAAAGAAAAGTAATCACCGTCTCCATCATGTAGTAGTTACATTAGAAACACTCGAAGGATTAAACCAGAGTTTAGATTTAAGGAAATGTGTGTCGTATGTAGAAAAGCCAAGCTTTCTGGCATTAAGAAACATGAAAAATTAACCCGTGTAATTACAAATGATGTTCAATGCAACATATAACAGAGTTCGAATAATCTAAATAATGAATCAGTTATGCACAGGATTCGAGGAGATGATGAATGTTCAATTGAAATGATTGCTTATGTAGCTCGGGATCATAAAACTTGTTATATATAACTGAGAAATATAGCTAGGCTTGTCTCAGGTCAAAATTAGTTTTCAATGTACAGTGAAGCATACGACAAACTATGCGCTGCTTTGCACGATCTTTTAAATAAAGAAAAGTTGACACATCTCAGCAAGTTCAACTGCACAAGTATACTTGAAAGAGATGAGTATTTCCAGAAGCCGTTACCGAAATCTTACTGTCAAGCAATGTGCTAAACATAGTATGATTCTATTTTATTTGGCCCCAAGACGGTCAAAATCCGATTTGATTTGTCCATCTTCTTTATCAGCTAGCAAATTGATATCAGCATTAATGGACCTTAATCTAAACGTAAAAGAGAATTACATACCCATTCAAGAAATTCGTGACAGTGATGAATGAATGTTTCGAATGATATCGATAATAAAGTGTTCTTTCAAGCTGCACAAATCGAGGGCTTGGCGCAAAACTATTGTAACTAAGTTTTTGCATATTGTTCAGGAGGAGGAAAAAAACTGTTTTTTTATTTTCTTCTTTAGATATTTTTTTTAATTTTCAAAATTCAAATATAAACTGCATTACTTACAATATTAACAAGGTTATCAATTAAAGCTTTAATATATGTTGATTTATTTGTAAAAGTTTGAGCTACAATAGTGTTGCATTGAAAATTAAATAAAACTTAGTTTATATTTGGTGCAAAACTATTGTAAATCAAGTTATAATAGTTTTGCACCAAGTTTTATGAGATAAATAATTAATTTCCTAGTTTAAAAATATTATTACTCAATGTAAAACTGTTTAAAATTATGTTATAATTAATCCAAAACCAATTTTAATTCTATTAAAGGTTAACACAATCATATAAGAAGTATTGGACATAAAGAAAACACATATACAAAAGTATATTAAGCTGTAATATTTATATTTTAGCCTACAGATACACTAATTTTGATAGTTCTCGTGTTAACAATCAATTAACCTATATCATTCACACTGTAAAGCATAATATTTCAGTTATGAAAGTTTTAAATTATGTTAATAAACGTTAATATCTATAATTATATTTCCAAATTCATATTTAAAAATTGATATTGTGTAAATCTATAATAGTATGCAGATACTATCTGGACCACAGAATAATCGTAACTAACTGTTATGTTTAAGAATGTGACATTTTAATATCAATATACCTGTAAATATCAAACAAGATTATAAAACTGTTGTGTTCAGTCTTATGAATATTGATAATTGCATACTACATGATTGTTTTGGTTAAAACCTCATTTTTAGACAAATAGACAAAAAGATACCCGTGTTTTATTAAGTTTAAAATTTGGAAAACGTTATCGTTTAAATTTAAACAAATAGTAAATGGGTACTGTGCCCCATGGGCCACCTATACCAACATCACTAACAACTTTACCATCTACATTAACTCCTATTCCAACTGCACCTTCAAAATCCATCATACCTAATTAATTCAATACCTTTTAGTCTTCATACATGTACCAACTCCACCACCATGGTACAGAACCCTTAACAACCAACAAACTAACATCATTATACTCACTATACCCTATACAACCAACAAACCAACATCATCAACTTTACAGTCTACATCTAGTATACTAGCACCATTTTAACTACATCCTCAACATCCGCCAAACCAAATCCATAAGTCACTGATCCTTTATATTCATTACATGTATCGACTCCATCATCATACCAACTCAACTATCCACTGTACCTTCAACATCAGCCGTACCAACCCAACTACACATTGCATCCGCTACATCCATCATACTGATCTAATTAACCACTGAACCATTATAACCACCAATACAGTACCATTATCCACTATAACATCTACATTCACTATATGAACTACAATGCTCCCTCTGCATTACTCCATTATATAGGTACTGTATTCTCTCTAACAACCATTATCTATAATACCAACCAGAACCCAATTACTTACTGTACTCTCTACACCCACCATTCAGACTCAACTATGTACTGTACCATCTACATCAACAATACCAACAGCACTACCTACTGTGCCCTAAACATCCACCATACCAACTTCATTACTCACAATCCACATTATATCAATATCACTACCCACTGTACCAACTGCGTTCACCATACCACCATCACTACCGTCTGTTTCATGGACACTACATCCACAATACCATCTCAACTATTCACTGTTCCTTCTACATCCTCTATAATTCTTTACTAATGTCACTACTCACTACCCCCTTAATATCAACATCACTACCCGTTGCAACCATTACATTCATTATACCAACACCACTACTCACTGTACTTACTACATTCACTATACCATATCGACCATCTTAATCATTTATTGTTACCCAAAATACCAACTTTACTACCAGCTGTACCCTATACCACCTCCATACCAACTACAATACTAGCTTTAATATTAATACTCACATTACCAACTTCACTAACAGCTGTACCATTTATACTCACATTACCAACTACACTACAGCTGTACCCTTTATAATCACATTACCAACTACACTACCAGCGGTAACCTTTATACTCACAACACCAACTACACTACCAGCTGTACCCTTTATACTCACGTTACCAACTACACTACCAGCTGTACTGATTATGCCCACGATATCATCTACACAACCAGATGTACATTCTTCACCCACAATACCAACTACATTAATATTTGTACCATTTACAACCACTAAAAAATATGCTACAAGCCATACCCTCTACACCAACCATAGCAACTACGCTACCAGCCAAACACTCTACACCCACTATACCAACAACATTACCAGCAGTACTCTCTACATCCACAATAACAACAACGCTCCCAGCCGTAATACTATACTTTACACCCACTATACCGACAACACTACTTGTTGTATCCTCAACACCACTAAATACATTACCAGTTGTACCATCTACACTCACAACACCAACAACACTACAAGCTATACACTCTATACCCACCATACCAACTATACTACCTACTGTAACCTCAACACCCACAATATCAACTACATTACCAGCTGTACCCTCAACACCCAACAAGAACAACTGCATTACCAGCTGTACCCTCAACACCCACCATACCAACTATGCTACCAGTTGTACCATCCACACCCACCATACTAACTATGTTATCTGTCAAACCCTCTTCACCCACCATACTAACTACACTACCATCTGTACCCTCTACACCCACCACACCAACTACGCTACCAGCTGTACCCTTTACACCCACTTTACCAACTATGCTACCAGCCATACCCTATTCACCACCATACCAACTATGCCGCCTGTCATACCCTCTTCACCTACCATACCAACTACACTTCCAGCTGTACCCTCAACACCAACCATACCGACTACGCTACCAGCAATACCTTCTACACCCACCATACCAACTACATTACCAGCTGTACACTCTATACCAACTATACTCTAATCTGTACTCTCAATACCCAAAATACCAACTATGTTACAGTTGTACTATCCACACCCACCATACCAACTATGCTACCAGCTGTACCCTCTACATCTACAATACCAACTACAGTACCAGATGTACCCTCTACATCCACTACAACCACTACACTACCAGATGTACCCTCTACACCCATCATACCAAATACAGCACCTTGATGTACCCTTCTGATCCATCATACCAACTACACTATCAGCAGCTGTTGTACCCTCTAGATCCGCTTTACCATATCAACTATTCGCTGTACACTCTGTATCCAACATACCCCATACCAACCCCACTACCCTCGTTGTGCATTATTCAATTGGTATAATTAAAAGTTAACTCTGAGAAACCAAGGTTTGTCGATTTCTAATATATATTGTTTTGGTTCTTTAACAGCCGTTTTAAAATAATTAGATAGATTGTCTTCTAGTACTGATTATTAAAAAGAAGAATACTGAGTGTACCAGGTAACTAGAATAATATCTCAGTCTGGAAGTATTCAAAAGGGATATATTGGTTTAGTAAAGTTATAATGATATAAATTAAAAGTGTGTTGGGTAATATTGTTAGATTGGACAACCTTTCCATTAAAAAAAATGCAAACCAAAAATTTCACTGCAAATGTTAATAATCCATTTTTTTAACAAAATATCAACAAAATTTATGATTCTTTTATAGCACAATAACTATATTACTAATCCATTTTATTGTCATTAATGTCCGAATCAATAAAACATTTAACATACTCATCTGACTAAAAATCATTTTTTTATCAAATTAAAATGTTTTCAAAGATTTAGTAAAAAAAAAGAGAAGTCTATACCTGTATTTCTTCAAAATCTTGCAAGATTTTCCTGAACTATCATTTGAAACTTGTATTGCAATATTCTTTGACTAAATAAAACTCAAGTTACAATAGCTTTGCGCTAAAGAATTGTGTATTTGAGATACAATATTTTAACCTAAAGTGAATATCTTCAAAATTATTTAAAATATCAGGACCAAATTTTAACACAAGATGCACATTGTAAAACAATAGTAATTTATGCAAAAAAAACACACGATTTTTGAAAAAACGGAGTAACAATAGTTTTTGCGCTAAGCCCTCGAAATGATAATTGTTGACTTAAAGAACATGAAAACTAATGCAAACTAGAATGAAAGAGAATTGTGGAATGTTGACTATAACAAAGCCAATAGGTTTTGATAGCTTTCGTACTTAATGTCAAATCAGATACATTAAATACAGATCATAAAGATGGATAAATCAATAATTATCCTTTGAACAATGATTGAACAATGATAGGTCAATAGTATAATTGAATGAGAGAATTGTTAACGTGGCAGAGAACACTGTATGTGTTAAGACAGGTCTCAAAACTCCCAAGACAAGAAGAAAGGACTTGATAACAGTTTTACATAGATTAGGATTGTGCATTAGTTAGTTATAGAGGACTTCAAAAATGCTAACATCAGTTGCACTTGATATCATAGACACATGTTCTGCGGATAACATTTTCACTCCATTGAACATTGTACCTGAAATGTTTATTCAGAATGTTATTAACAAGTTAAAACATTTTAGAATGTACATTAGATGGAAAAAGTATGCGTGTCACCAGCATGGTAATGTATCAGAGCTGTGAAGTAGAGCAGTTAATACATGGAGGATCATTAGAAAGGTCCCTTAGCATGTATAAGATACAGCTAGTTTGGGGAGACTCATTGACTTGATAACTTAATTCGTACATTTGATACAAGAAAATAACGCCGAGATATGCACCCAATCTAACATTAGGATACAAAATGTGTTCAGCATGAGCATTTAAATGACTGTAGTCATATTTATATGATAAGTTGAATTGATGCTGGGTAACTGCAAGATTTTGTCATTCGTGCAACAAGTGGCTGCGACAAAAATGTGTTTGGGAAGGGGAAACGAACTATCATCAAACAATGTAGTCTTATAAAACTTATCTGATGATAATTCGTTTACTCTTCCCAAACACATATAAAGTTGAATGAAACCGTTTACTTTAATTCTTTAAAGATAATTTCACAATTTTACATATAATGATGGTGAGGATACCAAGGCAACACATGCCTCAAACTAACCATTTAATCATTCTTAAAGTATCTTTAGTGTTTTTGAAATATAAATATCAATTATTAAAATCATTATAGTAATATAAAATGGTATAATTAATTATTTAAAGCTACCATGTGTCATTTTGTATAATATGGCCTCCATCTTGGAAATCGGCCATTTTTTTGAAAATATGTTTAGTGCGTTTATTTTTTAAATAGAGAAATGTTCAAATTTCATTTATATATTTCCTTAAACAAAACATGCAAAAAAATCATTTCGCGCTTGTTTTTATTTTTTTAAATGCGATATTTAAATTAAAAAAAATGTTTTTTTGGCGGGCATCTAGGTTTTCGGCCATTTTGACCATTACGCCAGCCTAAATAGTTATACTCTGACCAGCACTGGGTTCCATGTATATGTATATACTGGATAAAAGCATCAAATATTGGTGTCATTCTCATTGGTGGTCAAGTGAAATTTCCTGTGGTTGAATCCGGACTGAATTTCAAATATTAGCTTTGCTGAATGAAAAGGAATTATCTATGTTAATTATTTCGTGAAGATGAATAGCGTTAAATGCATTGATGGCATCAATTTGTGTATTGGATAAACGGTTAATCCCTGTAGAATTAATTTAAAAACAATCTTTGACTGACAAGAAGTGCATCAGTTATAATTTGTGGTATTTGTCTATTCACAGTGTTTTGGTATCGGAAGAAATAAATTGATTCATACTCGTGTTGGCAATGCAACATTGTCAAAATTTTGCGTTTTTAGCTACCTGTATTGTCACATTCTAGTAATATGTATTAGTACTTGTTTGATTATTGTGTACTAATGAATGTGTAATGAGGTTATAATGTGTGCCAATTGTATTATTGTAGAGTCAAGAAATTGGGTCAAAGTTCTAAAAATATTTTAATTGGGAAACAAGATATGTATCCAAACACGAATTTTCTTCAAGATCTAATTTTATTATTGTTTTACAATGATTTGGATTTAAAGCATAAAGCATATTTTTGTTCATTTTCAATCGGAAACATTGTTGAGGTTGCCAAGTGTAAAAGTTCAGTTAAAACACATCCATGAGTAAATTATTCATATATTCTCATTTGAGCTGATATCTGGCTTGCCTAACGCTTTCTTCAAGACCATCCATCTTCCATTTGCTGTTACGTATCAACTTTATGACGTTACTTTTTGGCATCCCAGCTTTGAAAGCGTGAACAGCAGGGATATGTGTTACCATCGCAACGATGAAAACTCCAAGAACGAACAGTGCAGAAGCTCTCATCCTGAAACGAACGTATGTCTTTAAAAACTGAAATGAAATAACTAAATATATATTGAAAATCAAGTATGAAGTTAACATTTGTTTTTCTAATATAACTTACTCATTCCATTCAAATATAATACAACAACTATTATAGGACGCATTAGAAGAATATTTCGGTAATGTTCCTGTTTTATATACACATATAGGCTGTATTGAATGACATTAAATATTATGCTGCAAAGTTATCAATATAATCAAAATTTCCTTAGAATAAGTGAGTGTACTCTCTCATTTGATATTACGATTAGAAAAATAATGTGATGTGACAAAAGAGTGAGATTGGGTGCACCCGATAACTATGATTAGCATCTCCTGTGACGTATTTAGCTATTGGCCGTTCAAAGGCGGTGATCCCGGGTGTTCCCTCTTCTCCAGGTATGTATTACAATAAATATTCCGTATATTAATTGTGTTCATGATACTTGGATGACAGCGCCATTTGGCTGTTACGTCTTCTGTTGGTTAAATGTTTTATATTTTTTTATTTTTAAGTTTCGTTCGCTTTAAATAACTACATAAAAATAATAGAAACATTAAAGATTTATAACAAAACATGTCTTTTAAAAGTGAACTAATTTTCGTTTTACTGCCAAACATATACAATAGGGTCGTTATTCGTTATTCGGGTTATTCGTCGTCTTTATAAAAAAAAAGGATTGAAGCATGTAAACAAAATCTGAAAACTTTCCCCCCTCCTTCTTCATCTTTCATATGATAGCCCAGTTATTAAACAATTTTTACATAGCGATACATATAATGAAAAACATATTTATCACATACAAAAGTAGGCAAGTAACGACAAAAATAAAACTGGTCATATTTATACAAAAGTATGTCTTGTTAAATTTAGTTTGAACTTGTGAATTGTTGAATATAAAAGCGGAGCCAGATTACTTAGGTATGTTGTTTTTGTTTTTGACTATTTTATATTTGGGCGGAGCTATAAATTGTTTTGTACTTCACGCATGCGCGATAATACCACGTCGATTTTGAGAGTAGAGACCTATTTTCTCTTAATCGAGTTATTCTCCTATTTTCCAAATATTTGTGTATTACTTTTTAGTACATTGCCATTGCATTTATTCATGTGTTATTTCATATTCATGTTGGCATTTGATATTTCATTTTGGAGAGTAGAGACGTGTTTCCTCATTCTTTTACGAGCTATACTTTTTTCAAATTCCGCACAATTTCCTTTTCCCACAAATAAAGAGAAAAGAAAGACGTGACACTTAATTATTTCTTCAGAATTAAGATTTAACGATCAATTGATTATGTTATATTAATTTGTTTGTTGATTAATGCAGGGATCTATACATAGATAATATATTGAAAGAGTTGAGAGTTTCTCGGTCAGTTTTAAGTTACTTTTATGAGAGGTCATAATATTGTAGGTTTTCTGTATGTTTTAACAGTAAATGTTCAAAATCATCAATATCATTATTGCTTTGGGCAATACATATAAGTGATAAGACTGTATTTATGATTCTGTTTTAGATGCAACTACAGATGTTGTAGCATTATGTCGCTTTGTAGGAAAGATATAATAATTAATTTTCTATAATAGATAAAAGGTCAGCCTTTGAATAGATGTTTCCAATTATAAATATGAATATAAATGTTATGTTGATATTTTTGTTTGAAGCCAATGCTTAATATCTCGAAGAAATTGTTGTGTTGCTGAACATGTCCGAACATAATTGTATTAGAGATTCCTCTTGTTGGCAATCATGACGTAAGGAGCTGTTACTTATCTTAATTTTATATAGTTGTTTTTGTCTGTAAAATTCTATGGTTAATTTTAATTAGGAACCAACTGAAAATTGAACTATAATTGTTTTTGAAAGGTGCTTTGTAAATAATTTTCCACGTTTCTTGTTCTATTTCATAGTAATTTTCAATTTAAAGTTTAGATGTTGGTTGGCAGTTACTTTTATTCAAAATGTTATATCACTCCATACAACTCTTTCTGTGTATAATAATTTTAGATACAGCAAAAGACACAAAACTATTTTGTTAATTAAATCGTTTATACTTTTCTTTGTAAGCAATACTGTGATTGCATTTATGATACCACTATATTGATTAAAATAAGTGTTAATGTCATATTTTTCTGTAAATTCTTGTTTCGTTCAAAAACTGTCATTGTCTTTTATTAAGTCATTTAAATATATAATGCCCTTACTGTACCATGTTTTACAAAAAAAGGATTTTCTCCTAACTAAATGTCTTCATTATAGAAAAAGTGGTGACCTGAGAATGTGATCTGTTTTTGTAGTTGTTTTTTTGTGTTTGATATTTATATAATGCTTCATGAATCGCCCCACTATCATCTCCCTTGAGTAATACGGACCTACAGATGATGGAGGTAGAAATAAAACTTAAGTCCTGTTTAACGTTTTAATGTTGGATAACATCTTCTAAATGGGTCTATCAAGATATATTTTAGCTTTATTTCTAAATCTTAATGTTGTGTTTTTTTATTTTTTGTTTCAGAATAATTGTAGTAATCATATTTCAGGGCTTGTACAACGTTGAAATCTCCGCATAAGACATAATTATATTCCATTATTTTTTTTTTGTAAACATAAACAACTTCCGATTTTAGACTATTCTCGAGTAAGTCTATTCTATCTGTCAATATTTCTCAATTAAATATTGAAAATAAGAAAACCGAAATTTTAAATGTAAAATATATTATCAAAATCTTTAAATTCCATACACTTGTATCACTAATTATAAAAAAGGCAAATCATCATTTATTAGCTAAAGATAAAAGCAATATATTGTAGTTCAGGTGTAAAACTTACAAAATCACAATATGGTGTTTTGGAAAGTCTTAACAAAACAACCGAGTGCATTGCTTCTCTTAAATTATCGTTTTTTTAACAATGTTGATCAGTTTTACACTGAATATGTTATAATTCGAATTTCACTATGAATTCTTTCAAATACTATAACTTACTGCTGCACAGCTAATATTATCTGTTAACTTTGTTCATTTTTCTTATTTTTCATACTGTAAGTGAGGAATATTTACTGAAAGAAAAAAGTGCTGTTTCATTTGAATTTTCTCTACATTTGATAATTATAAATATACATGTGTACAATATTATGCAAAGCAGAGCAAGAACCAAATAGGTGTGTATCGCAAATAGTTTGATCTTGATCTTGATATGCCTTGTCTGGAAATAAGATATTAAGACTTACATGTATTAGTTTAACGTGTATACGTTGTGTAATATTTAATCATTTAATTAGCCAATATGCCTCTTGTAAAATATATCCACTTGATTGCAGTTTAATTGTATATATTATAAAAAATATTATAAATATTATAAAAAATCCGTCTTCACAAACCTTAATATTATCAGCATAGATGAAAATGCACAAATAAATATTACAACTTATCATAATGTTCTTACCTTGTTGTCGTTTTGATACCACGTAGAATATCTGAAGCTAATCAATGATTATATTAATATATATCCATATACATACATATATACAAAAAGGAAAATTCAGCTCGACTATAATCATGAGCAAGTGCTCAATGTTTCTATGAGAAGTACTTTATAACATATTTTGTTAATAATCATTAAAAAACCTTTATTTGGTTTGTTTGTTATGGTGAGGCGATTAACAAGATGCATAATGTTTTGTATCAAAAGTTCATTGAGTTCGTTTTCAAAACGTACGAAGAATTTGATCAAAGGTAGCTATGTTATATCTTACTGCAACTTTAGTTTTTGATCCCTTTACTGTCTTTCAATTTTGATTCGATAAGAACCTGAGGAAACTACAGATTAACGAGGCGTTGGACACTTCTGCGTATCTCCATATTGTGTTCTAAGTTATTAGCATCTGTTGCTCTTCGAATATTTTTCCGCATGTCATCTACAAATTTCTATTTACTTAAAGCCCCAACATGTACTGTCAGGGCAAATATTATATGTAAGAGGAGACAAGTTATAATTCTACACTACGCTATCTGCTGATGGTGAATTATTGCAGACCTTTGTGTGTAGATGTATCTCTCTCGAAGTTCAAATTGTTCGCAGTTGGAGTTTTTTCAAACTGCATATAACAGACACAATTTGTTTTGTTCTTTTGCCAATTAGCTGTATTAGAAATAGTAGAGTACGTAGTATGCAACATTATAACAAAAACAATGCATTGATGACTGTGACATTTTGTAAAAAGGGTTCTCTAATTTGATACATGTACTAATTTATATAAAACCTGTCACAGAGCCATCTTGTTGATTTTATATGGCTGTTGGAGCTTTAAGGAAATTTGATTTACACCTAATATGAACAATAACGGGAGCAGAATTAAATCGGTTCACCCGGAAACAAGATGTAACTCCCTCTGTATGTTTTAATCGTTCCTGGACGGTGACCATTGATTTCTGGTGAACATTTTCGCTAAAATATAATAAACTTATTATGATTGTTATATGTAATTGGTGTGTTTAGGCTGTTATGATGGTTGTGTTGTTTGCATGATCCGTCTCCTGTTGGACACACAAACCCTCCCACACAAACACATACACACATAAACTAAGTTAACATAAACAACGCAGGGCAGATACGTGGAGTAACGTTACATGCTTGTTGATGTGTATCTATACGCTTTTCTTGTGCTAATAGATAACTTTCTATTTTGGGCTTGGTATTGTAGAACGCTTCTATCTTACTGAGCTTTTATTAACAATAATCAGCGTATTAATCATAACTAGGCAATTACATTGTCTGTCGTTATTCATTGTGCATCATACACCTAAGGCTGTATTTCGATATTGTAAATAAATGATAAGCGTTTCCAACAATGAGTCAGATTTTGTTTATATGTATTAGAATTGCCATAGTGTGCAAATATAATTTTAAATTAAGAATATTACGGCAGTTAACTAAAAAAGCCATGAATAATCCATTTACCAGCAAGAGATAGACCAAAACATGTACTAGTTTGGTTAATTACTATAGCATACAGGTGACCACTATTATCAGTTATTCAGCATGTGCAGCTGTATATATTGGATCAATTAATAAAGCCGTTAATCTGCCGAACATCTATCTGGTTTCATCTAATGTATGTATTTGTATCGTATGTTAGTTTCTTTTGCAGTTTGATTATTAAAACGTTGTTACCATACATTGTAATACTGACTTTATGTTGTGTTGGTGCTAGTAGTACTGTTATTTGGTTGAGTAATTGTTAATGACAGCAACAAGTGTACATCCAGCAGTATACATCGTTCAACATATCACATACGCTACACACGCTGCCAGCGTATTTGTGATTGGCTTAAGTTGCATCCATCTGGTCATCAACAAATATTATTAATATAACAAAATTAATATCTTCAAATAAAAATATCGTTGTGGTTGTTGTCATGATTGGGGTTGTTGTGGTAATGGTTGTGGTGATAGCTGTGGTTGTTGTGGTTGCGTTGATGGTTGTGATTAAGGTAATGGTTGTTTTGATTGTTGTTCTTGTTGAGGTGATGGTTGTTGTTATGATGATAGTTGTGATTGTGATGATGGTTGTTGTTTTGGTGATTACTGGTTGTGGTGATGGTTGTGGTTGTGGCGATGATTGTGGTTATGATTGTGGTGATGGTTGTTGTTGTGGTGATGTTTGTGGTGGTAGTTGTGATGATTGTCGTTGTGGTGACAGTTGTGGTTTTGATAATTGTGGTTGTGGTGATGGTTATAGTTGTAGTAATAGTTGCGGTTGTTGAGATGATTGTGGTGATGATTGTGGTTTTGGTTACGGTTGTTGTTGTGGTGATGATTATGGTTGTGGAAATGGTTGTGTTTTTTATATGATTGTGGTTGTGGTGGTAGTTGTGATTGTTATGATGATTTTGGCTGTGGTGATGATTGTGGTTGTGGTGATGGTTGTGGTCATTGTGGTTGTGGTGATGGTTGTGGTGGTAGTTGTGGTTGTGGTAATAGTTGTGGTTGTTGTGATGGTGCTGGTTGTGGTCGTTGTTGTGGTGATGGTTGTTGTTGTGGTGATAGTTGAAATTGTTGTGGTGATTGTGGTTGTTTTGTTGATAGTTGTGGTATTGGTGATAATTGAGGATGAGTTGATGGTTGTTGATTTTGTTATGATTGTGGCTGTGGTGATGATTGTGGTTTTGTTGATAGTTGTGGTTGTGCTAATGGTTGTGATTTTGCTGATTGTATTTAGTTTAGTTATTTTGATCGTTGTGGTTTTGGTGATGGTTGTGGTTGTGTTAATGGATTGCTTGTAGAAATGATTGTGGTTGTGGTAATGATTGTGGTTGTGTAGATGGTTTGCGTTGTTGTGATAGTTGTGGCTGTGTCAATAGTTGTGGTAATGGTTGTGGTTGTGTCAATAGTTGTGGTTGTGGTGATCTTCGTTTTTTGTGGTGATGCTTGTGGTTGTGGTGATGATTGTGGTTTTGTTGATAGTTGTGGTAATGGTTGTGGTTGTGTCAATAGTTGTGGTTGTGGTGATCTTCGTTTTTTGTGGTGATGCTTGTGGTTGTGGTGATGATTGAGGTTGTGTCGATAGTTGTGGTTGTCATGATGGTTATAATTGTGTTGATGGTTGTGCTTGTGATGATGGTTGTAGTTGTGATGATGGTAACGGTTGTGGTGATTATTGTTGTTTTGTTGATGTTTGTGTTTGTGGTGATGGTTGTGGTTGTGTTGATGGCTTTTATCAACAATAATCAACGATTCAATCAAGCGACAGTCACCTAAGGCTGTATTTAGTTATCGTTATTGCATGATTAGCGTTTCAAACAATGAGTCAGGTTTTGTTTTACGTATGTCTGGAATGCCACATGTTAGAGTGCAATAGAGTTTTTTTTCAAACAACACATAACAATTATCTAATACAATCGGCAGCATATACTACATTTATGAAGTAGAGCACTCAGCGGTTCAAGTGTAAATACATGATTACTGTATTCTGCTTTAAAATATAATATGGATGTTTTAGGGAAGAGGGAGGTGGACCAATATGTTTTAGTGTGTTTATCTATATGAAGTTCTTGTAACTATAATTACCTCGCCATTTGAGACGTGGTATTAGAGAACGGTTTATGTTACAGAGCTTTCATTCACAAATAACAACGTATCAATAATATCTATGCAATTATATTGTTCAGGATGCTACAGTCCCCATAAGCTGTATTTATTTAAAGCTGTATTTATTTATGGTTAATATACCATGAGCGTTTCAAACAATGAGTCAGGTTTTGTTTCACGTATGTCGGGATGGCTATATATTAGTGTGCAATAGAGTTTTAAATGAAAGTAAAACATAACAATCGGTAGCACACATAAACCCAATACGGTATTTTGAATTTACGTCACTCTCTTTTTAGATGGAACCTACCATATTAGGGATGACAACTCATTCATCTGTTACATACAGTATACAATACATAGATTCAATATCAATGTGTAACTTGTATTGGTCGAGTCCAATTATAAATAGAATGACGTAGTTTCACAATAAGATATTCGGTATATACTACGTCAATAAAGTAAAACACTCAGCGGTTCAAGTGTAAATGCATAATAAAGAAGCAAAGTGCCTTGACAGTATTTTGCTTTAAATTCTAATATTATAAATTTATGCCATATATATATTAAATGGTATACAATCATTAGGCAGCAGTTATTAGCCATAATTCACTTTTTTTTGATAATTTTGAAACTGATAATTCACTCTTATCAGTTAAGATAAGATAAATCTAAACTGGGATGCGTGTGGCAACGACCAAAGATCGAAGGCTGTAAATCACTATTCGAAATCAAGTCATAGAAATATTACTGTAGTAAACAAAGAAAATGCAAATGGATTGAACTACAAGTTATAACAACATTACTTACAGTTCTCTCCAGTATAAAAAGCGTATGTGATCAATACAGATAATACTAATGAAAATAGAATGAAAAATAACGATAGGCATCGGGTATGTCATTAAATGTATTTTAATAACAACCTATACATGTATATAAAACAGGAACATTGCTTTAAAACATTCACCTATCGTGCCCTGCTATGTCATTTTATAAGTGATTATATTTTAAAAACCAATATGAACAATAATCAGAAATTGATATAGACTTATGTCCGTTTCAGGATGGTAACTTCTGCACTTTTGGTTCCAGGAATTGTTGTTGTTCCCATGGCAGCTAGATTCATGCTGTTAACGCTAAAGTTTTGGGTAAATCACTTGATGTCGGCATGGAGTTATTTAAGTTATACTTAAACGCAAAATAAAGGAGACAACTAAAGAGAAAATTATTCAAAAATATTACAAAGTAATGCGTTTTAAATATCATATTTACAATAAGAACGTTTCAAGTGTTATCAAACTACAAGTGTTATTTCCATATATTTCCATCCTTCGTAAAATATAACCATTATTATATACAATTATGTTTTATGAAAACTGAATGTATTAAAGATGTTGGACAGACAAACGACTTCTTTAAGAATTGATATACAACTGTACATACTGAATATCTGATGACGCATTCACTTTCTTTAAATAATAATTTGCCAAACCACTACTTGCCTTTGGGTATCTTTAACTGTTAACTGAACTATGTACTTCATTTCTAAAATTGCTACCGTAATATCCTTTGCACTTCAAGAGTTGATTTACAATCTTCGTAGTGTTATTGGTCGTTGCCACGGGCAACTCATATTTGTTTTATCTTATCTGGAAATAGTGTATCTTTTTAGTTTAAAAAGATTTATTTCATATATACTACTTTGTGAAACAAGTGACAAGCATGCATTCAAAACTGTTTAATGAGAAGATTTGTCAAATACTGAATGACCTTCAATGACCTGATCATCATAATTTGTAATCAAAAGCATTTATTTATGTTATTTTTTTACACATTAAATACCGCGGCGTGGTCTAGTGGTAGAGCGTCCGCCTCGCATGCGGAAGGTCGTGGGTTCAATCCACGGCCTGGTCATACCAAAGACTTTAAAAATGATACTAGAAGCTTCCTCGCTTGACGCTCAGCATTTAGAGGAGAGTTCTAGGTCTGGTCGGCCCGGTGTCAGTATAATGGGACTGGGTGAGGTATCATACCATGTGTCTGCGGCATGATATTCCAGTGTGACAGCGCTTAGAATACTGTTTCAAGTAGACACCGTCGCGATATGACTGAAAAATTGTTGAAAGCGACGCTAAACACCAAACAACAACAACAGCAATACACATTAAATTTTATAAAATGATTTAAGCGTTTTAGTTATATTCATTAAATTCTTTTTTATACTACACATCAAAAACACCAAAACGCACTTATCAACCCAAGGACTCCTTGTCAAAACAAATAGATATAATGATACCCGAGGGCATATATAACACGTCACGCATCTTAATATTAGTGTCAGAGCGAAACTTTATCTGTATGTTTTATCACGGTCTAAGGGAAGTAACTGGATACATCCAATATCATCAAACTGCCCAGGGGCAATTATCGGATAACTTTTGGGAAATGTCTGAAATAGTCCAGTATGATTACATTGTTTCAATCAATTCATAGTAAAATTCAAATTATAAGAAGTATTTGTATTATTCTTTACAAAATAAAAAAATAACAGTTGTTCATTTATTTTTGCACATCATTAATTTTCTTTGCTCATCAGAATCTCAAAAAAAAAACGCATCATAGAACAACATGGGTTCAACTAAAGATCCACATGACTTACAGAAAATGTCATGTTCTATACCAGCATATAAACCTTTAGTTAATAAAGCTTATAAGCTCTACTCGAGTATTTATGTTAGTGCGAATATTTAATCTATATGTTCATGAAACCAAAGACCTAACTACCCATAAGTAAAATGCAATTTGATTTCAACACATGTAAATTTTAATTGGGATATTTCATTGATAAAATTCTTAAAATAATTTCTTTATCTGTGTTATTTTTTATGCATTATAGCAACTTTACAAACCAATAGTTAAGCACATTAACTATATGTTAACTGACTTTGACCGACACTTTGAGTAATGAAGCCGATGTAACATTAAATTTTGACCCCGTTGAAAAGTGACCCATGGGATGAGTGATCCATTTTTAACATTGAAAACTGACCTCGACCGTTATTTAATGACGCACGACGTTAAAAATTGCTAAATTTAAAACTGCTATTATAAATTTGGATGTTCTCGTGGATATAGAAAACGTGGCAATAAAGTGGACGTATGGTTATGTTTCTTTAGAGACAGTAAATGTGACCCAGGTCAATTTTCAACACGGTCAAAAGTTAATATTACACCGGCTGTTACTGTTGCAAACATATATGCAGTACAAAACTGCTTCAAAGAAGATGCTAGATACACTTTGCAAAATCTTTCTCATATAGTTGGTATCTCATTGGTAGCTATTCACGAAATCCTGACTAAATATCTTTAGGCAAAAATATTTGTGTAGTCTCTTTACTGAATAACAAAAAGCCAGTCGAGTTCAAAACGCCAAAGAATACTGCTTCAGAACATTGTATTAATAAATGTATGTGTGAATTACTTACTGGTGACGAAAAATGGGTGCTTATTGTAGGATTGATAATGGATAATGGATGAAAAAAAGGTAAACGTGTGAGGAGTGCCAAAATGTACGGTTATCGATACTCTTCTATTTCAACGGTCATGTCATTCAACTTCCTTGCCGAAACGGTCAATACATTATAATATACAATAGTGGTGACTTTATAAAAAAGTATTGAAATGGTCAAACAGGTATATGAAACAAGAGCTGTCCGAAGACAACAAAGCTCGCGTCTGGGTGATAAGGCCAAAAAGGGCCATAAGTGTGGCAAAAATGCGACCCAGAGTTATGGTTCTTGTCTGTGTGTGTTCCATTGATGATGGTGAACACACATGTGAAGGTTCATTCACATCCAATGACTGGTTGCATAGATAGCTTAAACTTAAACGCAACAAAGCTCAAAGTTTAACTTGGGTGTCGAAGTCCAAAAAAGGGCCATAAGTGTGCCAAAATGCAACCCAGAGTTAAGGTGTTTGTCTCTGTGTGTTTCACTGATGCTGGTGAACACAAATGCGAAGTTTCATTTATATCCAATGAGTGGTTGCATAGATATCTTACGTGATAAAAAAGTTTAACCTTAATGTTAAGTCAAAAAAGGGCCATAACTGTGCCAAAATGCAACCAAGAGTTATGGTTCTTAAATGTGTGTGCTCCATTGATGATGGTGAACACAATGTGAAGGTTTACTGACATCCAATGAGTGGTTGCATAGATATCTTAAATTTAAACGTAAGTAAATGCAAAGTTTAACCTTGGTGTCTAAGTCCAAAAAGGGCCATAACTGTGCCAAAATGCAATCCAGAGTTACGGTTCTTGTCTCTGTGTGTTTCATTGATGATGGTGAACACACATGTGGAGTTTCATTCACATCCAACGAATAGTTGCATAGATATGTGAAACTTGTACGCAACTAAACACAAAGTTTAACCTTGGTGTCTTAGTCCAAAAAGGGCCATAACTATGCTAAAATGCAATCCGGAGTTACGGTTCTTGTCTCTGTGCATTTCATTGATGATGCTGAACAAACATGTGAAGTTTCATTCACATCCAATGAGTTGTTGCATAGATATGTGAAACTTGTACGCAACTAAACGCAAAGTTAAACCTTGGTGTCTAAGTCCAAAAAGGGCCATAACTGTGCCAAAATGCAATCCAGAGTTACGGTTCTTGTCCCTGTGTGTTTCATTGATGATGGTGAACACACATGCAAAGTTTCATTGACATCCAATGAGTGGTTGCATAGATATGTGAAACTTGTACGCACAAATTTAACCTGTGTGTCTTCAGACGACGACGACGACGACGATGACGACGACGCCGGGGTCATGACAATAGCTCTCCTTGGACTTCGTCCCGGCGAGCTTAAAAAGAAAACAATGAGAAATAAGCCTCCTGTGGGATAATGCAGCTGCCAAACAGAACCAAGTTGTCCACTAATTACTGAAGAAGATAATGTGCAGCTACAACACCATCATACTCTCCAGATATGAATCCTTGTGATTACTGTCTGTTTCCTCGGACTAAATTAAATTTTGTCTGGCCGACGTTATACCACCACAAAGAGTGTTCTTAGTTACGCCATTTTCCGCTGGCTGGCGAGTATAACAGCTGCAGCCTTTTTCGCAGCTTTTCAGCAATGAATTCCCCAGTTGAAAAAGTGCGTTTCGATCAATTGTGAATACTTTGAACGGTTACAATAATCAAAATTTAACCGAAAATAAATATTAAAAGTATTAGATTTGTCTAAAAGATTTCCATAATGCCACTCTTAAGCAAGAAGTTCGAAATTGATATAGATAAACACTAAAGTACAATTATCACAGTCAAGTATTTTCTATATGGCTATTTTGTTACACAATTTAGCTATTTATTTACAATAAAGTTATGCCTTTTACGTGGGTATTACTTGGCAATGCATACAAGTATAGCGTATAAGCCATGCTCATTTGATTTATCTGTATCCTTTACCCATTGCTTCAGGGTACCATTTTTCTTCATTTCATTGACCTTGTTTTCCATTTCTTTAATTTCATCTTTTGTGGCACCGAAAAAATAGGGACATGAATTTCTCCATTCTTCTTTGAGCGGCCCTTCTACATCGTTGTAATAAGGACCATGGGCTTCTGGACCTAATACGCGTATCTTACTGACACATTTAAAACTGGTCTCTTTAAATATGATATCCCACTGTGACATACTCGGAAAGCGAGCGGCCGAAATGGAATTAAGGCGTGGTATTAACTTAAAAAACCATGCAGTTTCTTCGTGGTAAGCGGAGGGCATCACGGTTGTAATTACAATCATCCCGTTTGGTCGTAATACTCGGTGAGCCGCCTGTAATGTTTCTATGATGGCCGGAAATATTCCATTATTTGCTGAATTTTTGACTTGGTGTAAAACCTAAAATATATGCGTTATAAATGTTTATAATTCAATATTTATCTCTATTCTAGACTACATAGGAAACTAATTAGAATTGTTCTATTGTGCAACTCTGACACTCGTATTTGTTATTTGATCATAATAAAAACAGTTACATGTTTTGATTGTATAATAATATGAAATTGAAACTCAAACTCAAATATCTTACCAAACTGAACATAACCACGTCAAAGCTGTTGTCAGCAAATGGAATAACGGGCAGAAGTTCTTCAACAATCTCTTCTATATAGTTATCTTGTTTTTCTTCAGATAGGTTTGTGCAAGCCAGCTCTAGCATGGCGGGGCTTTGGTCTAATAATGTAATGTGACGGAAACCAAATTTGATTAATGATTTTGCTTGGCTTCCGGGACCACAGCCAGCATCAAGTATGCGTATTTCCTGAAAGAAGATTTGTCAATATCATACTAGAAATAATATAAAACAGGAATTGCTGCTTTTGAATACATGTATTAGTGATTCTATAGCGTCGAAATATATACGTTAAAAGAAGTCCTTAAATAATATTAATACGTCTGAAAGTAACACAACTGGTGCATGTAACAGTGCATCTGGTTTAAAACGTTCAAAACAGAATTCCTGTTTTTCTTTGTTCCTGCGAATTGTCTTTCCATAGAACTGGGTGAAACGTCTTAGACAAAAGTTGGTCTCATATAAAATATGTATATATAACAACCTCAAAATGAAGACCATATAATCAGTATTGACAAATGAAAATGTTTAACAGCTTAATAATGAAATATACAGTTTGATTAAATTAAATATATTACATGTACCTACATCGAACACGGACTGTCTGTTTTGAATTGTTAATATAATAAAACAAACATATGTACACTATTTTAACATGACTGCTTGTACTATATTGTATGGATTTAATTTCTGTAAATAACTGAAATACTTGGTAATGGTCAGTGATTAGTTTTAATTACCTCACGTTTTTGGTTAGAGTAGACCGTTATCATCCCAGTAATGATATCAGTTCCAATAGGTTCGCGGCAACTGTCATAGACATGTGATGTCTGGTTGTAGCACTCTCGGGTTCGTTGATAGTCACTCATGATATCTGGTGTCGTCCCTTTTCCTGAAATACAAAGGTTTAAACCATGTAATATCCGTATTGCGCGTTCATCAGTTTGCAAACAAACGTGAACATATATTATTAACGTTTCACACAACAAATAATTGTTGCATTGTTCAACATTTAGATATATATGCACTTCTGGAACACTGAGCACAATACCAATTGATCTAAACGTGTTTAGTTTCTATAGAAAGAAAATATGCAGTTTTCTCTTTGTCAAAATATGCAGAAAAAATAATGGAATTGACCAGCTTGCTTTTTTCAAAATTTCGATGGTTTAAAGACACCCCTTCAATTTTGAAAATTGCCTATTTGTTGCAGTGAATCACTACGCATCTTTATACTGTTATAACTGCATCAAACAATATGCAATGTCATTCAAGGCATAGTACCACCAATGGAAAAAGGAAGTGCTTCCGTGGGGTAGTCACATGATGGCGGTTATAAATAATCCTTGTTTCTTCTTCTTTAAAAATGCATTTTCCTTATTTTAATGCGCAAGTTTTTTTTATTTGAATGACATTATTAATGTTTATTGAACATTTTGAAAGCATTGTCATGTTTGAAATGTGAATTTAGAAAACATATTAATGCTTGGAAATTGGGATATGAATACATGAATTCGGAAGTCTACTTTCACTTTGTCAACGGTGTACACACTGAGCAGAAAAAAAAATCTTTTATATGACACATGACCCCTAATTTTATCATTATATCTTGATAGTAAAGAGATGAAATGTAAGTTTCACTTCTTTCTTCGGGTCTCGCGATGAATGACAAGCCTTTTATTATTTACTATAGAATAAAGAACAAAAATCAATGTTGACTTTACACCTCAAACTTTGTAGAACTCATGAAAATATCCTCATGTTTTCATATATACAAAAAAATTGACACTTGAATCATGCATTTTTAACAAAATAATTCCTAACCGATTCACACAGCGCTAATGTATTGGGCCCACTATGATGTGATCCTTAAATGAGGCTTTATAGTTCATATTGTTTTATCATTGATTTAAGAGGCCGGATTTTGTAAGAGGAACGTGTTGTTTAACGGTGTAACGATACGTAAATTTGGATAAACACAGTTAAATCTCCCCAATCAGTGGCGATTTATAAATGGCTGTTCAAAGGCGATAACATGATCATTGTTAAAGTTAGTTCAAATAAAAAATTCCTGAAAGTAATACCAACAGAATTGATGAAATAAAATAATTAACACTGACATTGTAAGTGTCAAATGTTACTTTACCATTTCACTTACTTTAAATTTCACTATGTTACTTCTTTAATATTTCCAAATAGTGTATAACTAGAATACGGATAGTAAGAGCTAGAGACAGTTCCTACACACACTTTTTAATGGAAATGTCATTGACAAACGCTTTTATTTTACATGGTAAAATCAAAAACATTGATAAGACACAGAAGTCTAAAAAATCAGTCAAATACATCACACAACGTTTTTCAAATACTCTCTTGGAGCACTCGTGTTGCTAAACGTAGTACTTACACCATACTACCTGAAGTGGAGGGGGCAGACGGAATACAAAATAATACCATAGAAACACCGAGATGGGTAAATACTTCAATAGAGACAGAGTATGCTTAAAATGTCATCGCAACAAAGTGGATTAAGAAAGACTGTATTAATTTAGATACCCGCACTTTTAACGAGATTGCAGACTTTTAATTAACAACTAACATTTAACCACACGACATACGCGCACTGCATAATGTGCTGTCCTCGCAAAACGAAACCGAACTGATTAACATATGCAAATTTGCACGCATTCTTATAAAATAGTATAACTAATTTCTTATGAATATGTTTACACCACTTCCTTTCTACGCGTTCAAAAACAATTAACAATATGATGCGTTTAAACCGTTTTTGATCATGACCTGAGTTCGATCATTTCCGAGAATTATGAATATTGTCCACGATAAATTTGCTATAAATAATCATTTTATGCTGGTTTGCATATTCTATATATTGAACGCAATACATTACACCGATTTCTGGCGTATCCGAAATGAGGGAGTCATCCGAAATAGGGTTAGTTGTAGTATAAAATTATCCAACAACCCAATTTCTATATTATTAATAATAAAAAAAAATGTCAAACATCTTGGTTAAACTTCTTCCCTCACTTAAACAGTTTGATACCTCAGAAACATATACTGAACCAAAAACTTAATAGCACTCACTTGTGTGTAAACTGTGCATGTGTGTCACAAATAATATTACTTGGCCAGGTCTTTAGTATTTATTGACAAAGCAGTGCGAACAGTCCAGCGCGCTGTCTACAGACATGTCTTTCTTGTTTTTCTACCAAAACTTTCCTATTTTTGATGCAATTCATTACCTTCTTTTGTAATATGTAAATTTGTCTATCTATCTAACATGATTGTATTGTATGTTTCTCAGTTGGATAACGTTACCATTTCGCACTGGGTTTCAAAATATATTCAGTGCAACATACAAGCATCCATATATTTTTTCATAGAGAATGAAGATTTTCTTAGAAAAAAAAAGTTTGCCGTAATCCTACCTACTCATTAAAATTTGTAACTAACTGACTGCAAAATCAAAATCTTGCAAAAAAGGCTACATATTACAAAACAACAGCAAACAAACATTTTAAGGATAGCCTGGAGAGCAATATGAGTTAATTCAAAAGACCGGTATTTGAAGTTAGCTCACAGGGTGATGTGGGGTGTTTAGTTACTTCTGCTAGTGCTCAGAGGTGGGTCACAGCGTTGATACCTGTCTCTGTTGGTATGTGCCCAACTGAACTTCTATAGTACAGGAAACAGGAAATGCAACACAAAAAAAATAGCCAAATACTGGAGAAAGTGAAGATAGGGAGTGGAGCAGGACGAGAAAGAAACTCTTGTGATCTTATTCAATGAAAGCATTCCATCGTAGTGTAGTGTTTTGGTTATGGGTACTTCAGTCACCTGGTTAGCTAAGTAGATAAAGCTTTGTTCACAGGGTTGTCTGCAGTCAGTTCCATTCATACCTCTGGTTGTAAAATAATTTCCTTCTTTTTCTCCAATGGGACAAGATATATAATTGCAGACCAGTCATGTTTGCTGCACAGGTACATTGGCTTGTTGGTGTTAGGTGTAAATTGTCGCTTTCTTTCTTTATATTGCCGCGACAGATACTTCAGGCAATATCCTGAGCGTTGCCACACTGAAGAATCATGCCGCAAATACAATAGTACGGTAACCCTCTGTGGCATTATGGTGTATTCAGCGTATATATAACCAGATGACAGGCTAATGGAGATAAATCGTAGCCTTAGGCTTATCTTGATGTATAGTTGACAGTAAGTTTTATGGGCGGGATTTTAAAGTCCGTAATAAAATACTGATCAGTTGAAAAGTAGCAATGAATTGACCAATGATAGCATATGGCTGTTTATTCAGTCAGAGCAGATTTTTGAAGAGCATAGTCGTTCAGTTAGAACATATATGCGAAGCTTGTTACATGTCAGTTTAGATTAGGTTTAGTTTAATCGACATAAAACGAGTTTAAAATGTTAGCTTTGTGACTTTGAACTTATGCGAACTATATAAATATGTGAATAAAATTACTTATATAAAACAACGATGTTAAGTCGATTATGCCACACCACCGTAACCAATTCACATTATACTGACAATAGGTGTACCAGACCTGAAACTATCCTCTAAATGTTGAACGCCAAAAGGAGAATCTTATAGTACTGTTTTTCATTATTTTGGTATTACCCGACAGAGGACCGAAACCAAGACATATTCCGCATGCAAGGTATACTTTCTACCACTAGACCACCACTGCGGTCTAGTTCATAGTAGAAGCAGGGGATCCTGACGAAGTGAAGAGGGGATGATTAGTCTTATCTATTTATCTGATAGTCAATCTTTGTTGTGGATAGTGTTTAGCGCACAGTGAATTAAAATAATGAAACAAAAATACATGCAGGAATGCAGAATACAATAAATATACAGTGCATATATTAAAAAGAGCTCAAACAGACATGGCTTCTAGGGAGACATATTCTGTAGACGGCAAAAGGTCTAACAGAACTTGGGGGCCTCAGGTGTAATTTAGGGTAAATTCAGCAGTCTCTTTAATCAGAAAGTAGACAGAGCTAGATTAAATTCAGTGTTGATGGATTAGCTTTGTAATAGGACGGGAAAATATTCAGCCAGTCTGGTACTCAAAACTATTCGCTAACAAGATATGCTTTATCGACTGAGCTAGTGGGACTGCATAGATGTATTTCTCTCCAAACAGGTTAAGAACACACTGTGATAAAGTCCCCGACAAATTGGAATTCTTCCTTGACTAGATTTTAGAGAATCACGTGAATAGTTTTCAGAATATATATAATTAACAGCCCCACATTGGGAAGCAAGGCAAAAAGGAATGCCAGTCGGAATGAGCTTAAGCTGACATATATATTATGCTGTGACAATTTATTCCCCTTTCATTCGTAGGTTCAATGGAGAAAAAGATGTTATTCTATCAGCCATTTTAACAGCTGACAAAATATGTAAGCAATAAATTTGACGGGTTTCAACTTTACTTTTATTTTATGTACTGAGTGCAGCGATCGATCAAACTTGAAACAGTCTTCTCATTATGTTGTTGACGGGTTTTAACTTTACTTCCTTTTTGCAAAATGAACTTGAGATCAAAAACAATTGGACGCAGTCTTACTCCTATAAATATTTAATACATACCATTGACAATCGTGCTGCTATGGTGTAATTTGGCGCGAAAAGCAAATGAAAATGGGTAAAATTGGCAAGAACTCGTTATTTTTACAGGGATAATACTCGTTTATTTTCAAAAATCAATAAAATGAACAATGACTTTTCTCAACTTGAAATCCACTTTCAAAAAAATGCCAACATAAGTAATTTCAACTCACATTTTCAAAAAACAGCTTGCATTTTGCAAGTGGCGAGTGCTCAAAAACATATCTTACACATACAAATGCAATCAAAACCGCAAAGTTCGTCAGTGATGTGAGCAATCCTTGTGCTGTTATCTTTGACTGTCTATCCCATGACCAATCTTCATTGCTACTTTCACCCACCAGATTCAACATACGCCGTAGGCACTTGACAATGTAATCGTAGAGATGATAAAATGTGTCAAAACATACATGCCTCTCTACCCACCAAGTTTTACAAAGTCCAACTAATTTTTTCTTCTTATATTCAGAGCCTTCAACCTCAAGGATATGTTTAAGAAACGATTGTTGTTGTTTTTTAATCTTTTAATTCGTCCTTGACAACCCTGTTTTTTTCCGATGACATAGCCACAGCCCCATCATAAGTCAGTCCACGCATTGCATCTACTGGAATATCATTGCTTTGAAGCGTTTCAACTATCTTCTTTGCTAAAGCTTCATCTGTGATTCATTTTAACTGAATAAAGTCAAAGAACTCTTCACTAATAACTGCAGATTTTTTGCCCGTATCCAGAAATCTCAAACAAATAACCAATATTTCCTTATTTGTATATTTGTCCGTTACTTCGTCTGCAATAATAGTGTAAACATCTTTGCCTTTCTTAAGGATATCTATTATTTTGTCTCTGATATATTTGGCAATAATCTGTATGACCTCATTCTGTATTGTCTTACTAGCGTATGTTGCATTCTTTTCTGCAATTTCCAAGTCGTACTCTGATAAAAGCTGTAAAATTGCAAGGAAATGTCCTTTATTTGATGCATCGCTTGGGGTATCATCTTGGTGTCCTCGGAGTGAAATGTTGTTATTGCCACAGAGTACTATTGTCTGAACAATCTCCTCAAAAGTTTGAAATTACGGTCATAGATTGCCTGGTTCTGTTTGTTTATTTTGTATGGTGAGGGGGATGTTTTTCGTATCTCCCTTTCCTTTGGAAATAGATTGGGGCTTCATATTTAAAAGCAGATCTGGAGTTTCTGGTTTTTCTCCAAAGCGTATTTTCTCTGCAGATGTCAATTTTGATAAATCAGTTGTTCCATTGACACTTTTACCCAAATCATTCCTATTTTCACGATTTGGATCCGTGTCTTTTTCTCCCATGTGACCCATTTTTTATTGTCTGCTGCAGTATTCTTGTCGCCACCTTCCTGTTTTTGTCCCGTTTTCTGTCCTCTCTGACTGGTTTGATTCTACCGTATAAGCCGCCGTCCTCCTACTATCATTGGCTGTAGTTTAAGTTTCATTGATGTCATTATAGTCCGTTTTAGTTTTCATTATTTTGGCATGAGGCTCATCATCATTCGAACTAAGGAGCGAATTTGGAAAACATGTTAAAAAGTGGTTTGGATTCCAGTTTTCAAGATCAGAAGTTTCTGTATGTGTCCACATAATACATATAGGGGGACATGTGGGATCATCCTGTCCTGGAATTGGACCAATCCTTTGTCTGTTTTCGTGACCAAAAAGCGCTTTGAAGATTGATCTATAAAACCAGTTGCCATCTCCATAAATGTTGACAGGGGTGTACTCTTGGGGAGCATCACTCGGGTAAAGAAACTTTGCGATCTCGTCATACGACGTGCAAGAGGCTTTTAACGCTGCTGCTGTTAAACCACATTTAATCAAATTTCTCTTCAAATTATTGCATCTCAATGAAACTTGAAATTTAATTGCCTGCCACCCATGCAGTGCTACTTTTTGCAAGGCAGATTGTAGTTTGCCAAAATCTTCGCTCATCTTGACAAATATGTTATCATCAGTATAACTCTCGGTTAGAAATGACAGAATAACATGAACTGTTAAAATATGTTTGTTCCTAGTAGAATCAAAATCTGAGATACGTGTTTAATGTATGGGAAACCAACATATTACGGTATCAAATAATGAATTCAAGAAGGGTTAACGAGTGCGGAAGTCGAAAAAACCTTTTCCGACTGAATGCTTACGTAAAATAATTACGTCACACTTCACCATCGCTGTATTTATATTGGAATGAGGAGGATTTGTGCACGAGGAAATTAATACAATTATTTGTCGTTTGCAACATGCTTTGTTAATGAGAATTGTTGTACACCTAATTCCTTTTCCTATTAAATAATATTTAGATTCTGTATCTTTTCTCCCAGCTTGTAAGTTTATGTAGATCTAGTTCGATTACATTTTCACAGTACAGTTTACTATAGATCAAACAGATGAGAAGTGAACTATCAAAATAACTGTATATAAACTTTGTAATGCAGCAACTAACTCGCTCTATCTCTTTCTTCTTCTTTTCTCTCTTCCTCTCTTAATAAAAAAACTCACCTAAATATTGTTTTGTTTTTTTTCTCTTTTCCATAATATTTGTCAATTATTTTGGTTTCGTAATGTATTTTATGCCATTGTTAAAAGCGATTATGTAATCTGTAGGGGAAGAGCCGAATCTAATGTTGGCAGAACTTGTGGCCCAACCCCATTTCATCAAAAATTATGAAATAAAATATGTTTAAACTAAACTACTATAGGTCTATATCTTGAAAATTCCAGGGTGGGGGTCCGACAACCCCCCCCCACCCCCCCGGCCACCATCCCGCTTGCTCCGCCCTTGAAACAGAATTCTCTTTTGTGAAAATACGTCATTCTATTTATAATAAGATACGTCCAATACAGATAACACATATATATTGAATCTATTGCATTGTATAATGTATGTAACAGATGAATGTTCTGCCATCCCTAATGCAGTAGGTTCCATCTAAAAATAGAATGACGTAGTTTCAAAATAGCGTATTGGGTTTATATGCAGCTGCCTCACGTGAATTGTTACATTATAAAAGAAGACAAATAATAAACTTAAGTAATGTACACAATACTTACCATATGAGCAGTTTCTTATATCGGAAAACACTTATTTTTATCCGTGAAAGAATATACCGACATGCTGAAAACACACTGACTGTGACGGTTTATTATGCCACTGGTTTCATGCGTGTGTGTTCACTGTTATGATTCTATTTAAAGAAACATATGCATTAACATCCTTTACACCTCTAAGTTAACACGGCACAATCCATATTATATAAGGGTGTGTAAAAATCGGTTGTCGGTACTGTTAATTCGTTCCAATAAAATGCTTGTCAATTATGAATAAAAATCGTTTAAATGACACTCTTAAACATGCTTTACATGTTGCGTGTCCATAACGATTAAATATCATATACATGTACTTATCTTCAACTAATAATGTACTCTATACATTAGAATGGTCTAGTCCATTGCCTATTTATAGAAAGGTTTATTTTAAAGGGGCACCTTGTCTTATCAAATCCATAAAGTCAGTTGTATGTTATGTAACACTTTTTATTATAAGGTAACGTAACCACTATTTCTTGGGATCCTGGCCCCAGTTTCACTTAACATCTTAACTTGAGATTCCTCAACTCAAATTTGTGAATTGAAATAACTTCATTTACATTGATATTTTTGTTTGTTATACTTTACCAATGTGTAAAGATTTGTAATGACTTCAACTTCGTGTACTCATTTTTGCGAAAAGAGTAAAAATCATTATTTTGAGAAATTGAGATTTTTGAGATGAGGAAAATCTCAACTTGAGATGTTTAGTGAAACCGGCCCCTGAATGGTTAACCAGTACTCGAGTACACCTCATCTCTACAAGTAACTGATAACTTGAGATTAAGTGGTGAGAGACGAATGATAATAAGACACAATGTCGTATATCAATAATCACGGAGACTGTTGCCGGGCAGGGATTCGAACTCACGACCCCTGGGTTAATAGTCAGACTCGTAACCGTATGAGCTAATCTGGCCCGGCTAACTTTTTAGGAGAGAAGCATATGTCAACGGTCTGGTCAGCTCAGTTGTTACACGTCTATACTATGATTTACACTGTGCCGATAGCCAGTATGTATTTTTACTGGGGTTAAACGCCAATTTCAAAACAAACCTAGAAGACCCAGGAACGATTCTCAGTACAGCCACCGTCCTTCTGCAAGAAACCTACTAATTTTCTCACAAAATGTTTTTGGACTGCCGAAGAGGGGAATGAACCGACAACTTACGGCAGTGAGAAGTACGTGGTAATTTGACAACACCTTTGTCAACTCTGCCACCGAAGGAACCATTTGTATAGTTCTGTGTATCCAAACCTAAATAGAGTTCTTGTGGTTTAAATGTTAAAAGATGTTTAAACTAAATTTATTTCTTTTGACAAGGTCAATCAAATGTTGGACACTTTAAGGCCACATGACTAGAATAAGAAATTAAGAGTAGTCTTTGGACATGGCAGTAATTTGAACATCCATCACCAATGTACCAAGAATTAAACAATAGCATTGCGCATGACTGCACACATAAACCAATCCATTTACTTAAATTCCTAAATTAGCAGCTGAGACATCCAAATATTTATGAAATATACAATCTTGACATCTGTTCCCTTCAGTTCTTGTCCAGACTCTCCTACAAGCTGGTTGTAATACTAAACAGGTACAATAAATTAGACAAAATATATAGCCTCAGCAGAAATTTGAATCCAAAACTGTTTATGTTAGTATCTCTACTGGCTCTTTAAAGAGACCAATGTAAACTGCAGTTCACGGACAATGTATATAAAATATATTTTTCGAATTTAAGGCAGTCATAAAGAGTAAGCATAAAAGACCCTGATTCAAATTTAAAATATTAACATTTAATTGAAAATGTGAGCAGCCCAGCTAAAATTTCTAAAAAAACATATTGCACTAGTACTTTGTCAAAAAATATACATTTTTAAAAGAGAATAATTTCATTAATAAAACACAGATTTTTTTTTTTATATTTAAGCAATCTTTTTTCATGTTGTTCGTAACTGCTGGGATTCGAACCCAGAAGTGATACAAATGTGTAGATGTGTTTGCAAGTTACACCACAGAAGCATGTTGTACTAAGATATTGGTCTTAAAAATTTACCAAATCAAATTATGTAAATTAATAGAAATTAATATTTAAAATAGTCAAATTTTCCATTCATAACTAACACTATTGTTAGACACACACAACATTACATGTTTTCTAATACTACATGGATATAGTATAATTTCAAATTTTGTGAAATTAAAAACCAAGTTGACTCAGCTTTTTTATGCGGGAAAATGCTTTAACAATCTGGAAGCTAATCTTTAATTAAAATATACACATTGATTTCAAGTCTGGTTGAAATATTTAAAGCAACAGATGTGTGTTTCATGGCATTTTTCACATAAATACATGTATTTTATAAACTGGTTAAATTTTGATTTGTTGGTACCAAATAAATGCCCGCCTTTGTAAAATGAATTGCACCTTGGGAGTTTATTCGGGTAAAACATTAAGTCAGTAATGTGTCTGACTGTCAGATCAAGGGTTGTGAGTTCCAATTTTCATCTAGCAATAGACTTTGTGATGATAAGTCTTGAACTATGTTGTACAGCCATAAGCGTCCAAGGTGCTTTTAGAACTGTTTACTAGCCTAGCGGACCCAAGTACGATGGTTAGGTGTACTAACCGACGTTAAGTAACTGATATGCTGTTGACCCCCCCCCCCCCCCCCCCCCCCTCAAGAGTACAAATTTAATTGAGACTGATGAGAAATCCAAACAAACAAGAGTTATCGAACTTACTAAATTGAGAAGGTCTTAAAACTGCAATACCTTGTATAAAGTTTCAATCAAACACATTAAATGGTTGGCGAGATATGGACTTGATGGTACTTTCATGCAAAATTTTACAAGAATTTTTTAGTCAAACAAGGGCAATAATTTGCATTAAATTCATTCAAGAGTTATCTAACATAGTCTATGTATGTTTGATAACTGGGGAGTCTTGTGCCAAGTTTCAAGTCAAAGCATGCAATGGTTACTGAGATAGGGACTTGCACGTAAAACTTTAAGGTGTGACGCCAATGCATGGGTGCGTAGAATAGCTGTATTTCTTGAAATAATTGAGCTAAAAAATAATTTGAAAATTGGTTACGGTAACCAGGACAACCCTGTCAGGATTTACAATGTATTTACCTAAATTCTAATGAAAACAAAGCAAAAGGCCAACTAACCGTGGGCAATAAATGTACATTATAAGCACTGATCTCTGATTGAAATAATTACATCATGACACGAACAGGGAGGTTACTGACTTATATTCATATATTTGAGTACATACATAGTTGGAAACCGTAATTTAAATTTGTTTTTAAACAAGAGGCCCATGGTGATTAACGGTCACCTCAGATTATCAAAAAAACAATCACGTAAGTGAATTCAGTCATAAGATTTTTTTGTCAGTTTCTCTTATATAGATTTAATAAAATAGGCCCCACCACCAGGGCCAAACCGTGATACCCAGGTACATGCAATTCACAATTTTTATAAAGGGCCCATATACGTCCGTAATTATGCTTACCATTCTAGTGCTTCCTATACTGAGAAAAAGAATTTCGATGTTTACCTTGAAATTGCTGTTTTGGCCCTGCCCCAAAGGCCCCCAGGGTGTGGGGACCATGCAATTCTATTATTCATAATTTTTATTCACCCTTAGGTACCAAAACTGCGTACATTTCATTACGATTGAGCTTACGGTAGAAAATGTCAGTTATTTGTGGGCGCATGAGAACGGACAAAAGGCGATCGCTAAAGACCATTGAGACAAAGTCTCAGGTGATCTTAGATTGACTGACTAAGTTTGTAGTTGAGTGCATTATGACAGACTGAATGCATTTAAATTATGTCTCTCATTAATTAAATATATCAACTACTACATGCCGTACCATGTGTATCAATTAAATTGGTTGATATCACCAAGATTGACCAAGCTATTTGCCATCCTTATAAAAATGTTTGTTTGCTGTGCCCCGACCCAATATTTTTCATGTTGGTAGGTAGGTAGGTAGGTAGGTAGGTAGCTATATTTTTACCAGATTTTGATTTTGCATATTCATTTTAAAGAAAAATGGACAGAAATAATGAAAAATAAAAATTAAACAATTTGAAAGATAATAACAAAATTTAAGTAGCTGCAATGGCCAGGGAGCTCGGCAAACATGCATTTTAAGGACGGCCTACTTGTTTTATTTTGATGCCAGAGTGCAACCCTCTATTACTGAGAGCACTTTCGTGCTAATTTAAGACCATGCACCTGTCACACGATTGTGAAGTTGTTGGTTCAAGTCAAGATAAATACATACAAATTATTAAGAATTAACCATTTTCTTCTGGAAGGTTCTGCACAGATTTTTTGGAAACTCAGGGGACCTTAAGATATCATTTTATGCCATGTTCATTATTGTACAAAGAGAACAGTGTTACATTGTACCTTCAAGGCACTGTTCACCTGTTATCAACTTCTATATTATTTTCGCCTGTTCACCTTTTCCCATGACATAAACTCTTGCCGGGTCTTTTATCAAATTAGGATTCTGGGTATAGATAATGCCCTGCCTAAATAAATACTGGGTAGTGATAACATTCTGCTCATGGGAATTATACAAGATAGGTGAATATGAAACCATTCTAACTGACAATAGTAGACACAATTTAATATAAATATGCTGTATTTAGTATCACGTGTAGTAATGTGGTTAAAATACCAACCCCCGTCACAGTGCTGTACAATCCCTTTGCCGGACGTCCCGGACAAGTAGAAAACTGTACAAGTCGCCCTTTACAAAAAAGGTATAGTCTCTTTAATAACTTAAATGGGTGCACATACACATGGGGATTGATTAGCACTGACCAGTTAATTACTAGTCTGGCTGGATCAACTACCATGCAATTATCTCCAGGCGGTATTCAATGGGACATGTCAATATACATAGCTGTATTGATAGCAGCATAAGCTGGTCAGCCCTATTAGATCAGTCGGTAGAACACAAAACTTCTAATATCGAGGTTTTAGGACTAATATTTATCGTTCCGATGGGACTTTAAATCGGGGATACATGTGATGGTGCTTTACACTAAGCATGCTAAAGAGCAAGAAGAAACATACAATGGGTTTCAATCTGCATCCTCCACTATCCCCCTGAAACCTAAAAAGACTAACACTTTTTTCGGGTTATCGCCAATATGAGATGTTTATGTCAGACTGTAAATGTTTGGTAAGCTACTTTCGCACCATACACCATGTCAACTACAGATATTTAAAAAAAAAGTGTTGATGTTTAAAAGGCTTGTATAGAAGGATAGGAAACTTGCATCTCCTGACTAAATGTTCATAAAATGGCACACGAAGGAGTACTAATTTGGCTATTTTATCATAATACATGA